>CM072936.1:45465343-46017843 GCA_036971965.1 Nyctalus aviator | reverse complement strand
CCCCAGCCTGCCTGGGAGCGCCTGCAGCACCAGCTCTCACACTCCAGCCGCCTCCCCGGGGCACCAACAACCTCTTCCCATCGGCCTCGCCGCACGGCCTCCCGGGAACGTGGGGTGCGGGCCCCCGAACCTCGGAGGACAGACTCGGGGACCGGGGGCGGGGCGGGGAGCCGCCCCCCACTCCCGCCGGCTGGCCGGCACGCGCTAGCGTTTATTGTTAATTACTTAAGAGGCGGATGCAGGGGACCCCAGACGCCACCGCAAATGACACTCGCGGTGAAATGACATGATTAATTCCCGGGTCTCATTGGAGGCCTCCGGCTGTCGCCACGTCCCATGGCCCGCCGAGCCGCCCGCCGGCACCAGCCGCCCGCCGGCACCGCGGCGCGCACGAGCGCGGAGGCCTACCTCCAGGACAGCGGTGGGCCCGGTGGTCCGTCAGGTCGGCCAGCGACTCGAAGTCCTGCTGGCAGTGGTCGCAGGTGTAGAGCGACTCGTCCTCCATGTCGTCCTCGTCCTCATTGCGCTCCTCCTGGCTGGTCACGCTGCTCCTGTCCTCCAGCGCCCGGCCGGCCTTCGGCTCGCACTCCGGCTCTCCGTCCAGGCCTCCTGCGAGGGAGGACACAGCCCGTGAGCGGCCGGAGTCTCAGGTCTCGGGGTCTCAGGTCAGGGTCTTGGGGTCTCAGGTCTCGGGGTCTCGGGGTCTCAGGGTCTCAGGTCTTGGGGTCTCAGGTCTCAGGGTCTCAGGATCTTGGGGTCTCAGGTCTTGGGGTCTCAGGTATCGGGGTCTCGGGGGGTCTCAGGGTCTCAGGGTCTTGGGGTCTCGGATCTCGGGGTCTCAGGTCTCGGGTCTTGGGATCTTGTGCCCTTGAGATCTCGGGACAGGGTTGGGGAGAGGTGTCCAGTGCTCATGAAGACCCACTGAATTGCCGGCCTCCCAGGGTGCGTTTGACACGACTCTCTGTACGTTAATATCAGGGTTTGGTTTTTTGGTTTGGTTTTTTTTGGGGGGGGGGGGAGGGGTGGGTTGTAGTATGCGGTACTCTCTGTCTCAACTAGATTTTTTTTCTTTAAAAAATATATTTTATTGATTTTTTTTACAGAGAGGAAGAGAGAGGGATAGAGAGTTAGAAATATCGATGAGAGAGAAACGTCGGATCAGCTGCCTCCTGCACACCGTCTACTGGGGATGTGCCCGCAACCCAGGTACATGCCCTTGCCCGGAGTCGAACCCGGGACCCGTTAGCCTGCAGGCCGGCGCTCTGTCCACTGAGCCACACCGGCCAGGGCGTCAACTAGATTCTTGAGTTGTTGGTTCAGATCTCTGGGGCCCGCCTGCCACGGGCCCCCAGTGCACGGACGCCGGGGCTGGGCCCGCCAGGGAGTGACAACGCCGTAGCATGTGCCTCCCACAAACCCGTTCGCCCACGTTGTCTGCGGAGCCGCCACCCTGACGCACCGACACGCTTCCTTCCCCCAGAGCCTCGAAAATAGGGGTGGGAGATCACATAGCCAGGTTCACACACCCCCTCGCCCCGTTACCCTCCATCCCCCCGCCACACCCACACCAAGCCCGGCACGGGCTGGCCCAGGCCGGCCCCAGCGGAGTCCTGGCTCAGGGAACCGGAAGCGCGGCTGCCGGCAGGGCCACGGAGTCCGCTCGCGCGCGTCACGTGCACCTGCGCCTTCTCCCGTGCCCGGAACCTGCAGGGACGGGGAGAGCCGGCCCTCGAAACGCCGGGCCGGTGTCTTCCCGACAACGTGCCTCCTCTCCGTTGAGCACAGCGCAAGCAAGCGCCAAATCCGCACGGGGAAGTGCGTGAAGCCCTGGCCGGCGGCTCAGTGGTTAGCGCGTCTCACCCGGGCGGCGGGTCCTGCCCGCTGTCAGAGGCACGTACACCCACGCAGACCGGTTCCTCAGGCTCCCCTGCCCGCGTGCGCTGTTCCCATGTCACAGGAGAGGCGCTGGGGCACCCACACCCTGTGGACGACTCCGGAGGCACCCGGGGAACGGCACCGCCTCCCGCGGAGAGATGAGCAGGAAAACACGGAGGACGTGTCCGTCCACGTGCGAGCCAAGCCCACGTAACGCCGAGAGCAGATCACAATCCCCAAACACGCCAGTGCTGACACCTGCCCACGGGTGCACAGAGACTCCGCCCAGAGGGCCCGCGGGCCGTGCGGGGTGCCTCCGCCCACGGTCTGTCCTGCACGTCAGACCTCCGCCCGGAAACCAGCGCCCACTGAATGTAGGGGAGACACCGCTGCTCCGAGCCAAGATACGGCTGCAAACACGTCTGCCCGCGCAAAGGGGCGTGCTGGTGCGCGTCACCCCAACCCTGCAGCGACCCGGAGGCCCCCGAGGGCCGGTCCCCAAAACCAGAGAGAAGAACCAGTGAGAGTGCGTTCACTGGAGGCGAAAGCCCCGTCCTGTAAGTGCACCGATTTAGAAACAGCCGGGGCTCAGGGCTCTGCTGCTCCCGGCCGCTCGTGCGCGCGTGCACACACACACACACACAGTCACACACGCACGCACACGCATACACACGTGCACGCATGTGAACGCATGCACACACGCACGCGTACGCGCACAGTCACACACACACTCACGCACACACAGTCACACACAGTCGCGCACACATACGAACGTACACACACGCACACACACGCTCATGCACACACACCTCCACACACCTGACAGACACCAAACCCGGGAACACACATCCGCGGCCTGAGAGCCGTCGGGGGCGGGGCCCGGGCCCAGCACGCCGCCCGCCTGGAGCCGCGCCGAGGCGGGAAAGATCAATGTGGCCGCCGGTGGCCCATCAAAACAGCTCGCTTCCCACCAATTAGGGGATGCTCCATGTTTAGGTCCCTTTTTTTTTATCGGAGCACGCGAGCCCCCGGCCAGCGGGGAGCGCCCCGCGGAAAGCCAGGCAGCCCCTCTCTCCGGAAGCCAGAGCTGCTGCTCCGGTGACAGCGCGGGCGGGGAAGGGAAGAGGCGAGCGTGGTGGCCGGGAACCTCCCCCTCCTCAGTCACCCGGAGCCACGCCTCTTCCCCGGACAGGAAATGCCCTGGCCCTGGCCGGTATGGCGCAGTGGATAGCGCGCCCCGGCCTGCAGACTGAGGAGTCCCGGGTTCGATTTCGGTCAGGGCCACGTGCCCGGGTTGTGGGTCTTGATCCCCAGTAGGGGGCGTGCGGGAGGCAGCCATTCCATGATTCTCTCTCATCACTGCTGCTTCTCTCTCTCTCCCCCTGAAACCAATAAAAACATAAACTTTTAGGAAAACGTTCCGGAGGGCAGGGGAGGGGGGGAGGGAGGGAGGGAGGTGGGAGGGGAGGAGGGAGGCGCAATCCCGGCGGCATCCACCGCGCCAACTCTCCAGACGCCCGTCCCCCCAGCACACGCGTGCTGCTTTACTTAACACCCGCGTTAATAGACGTGTTTAAACGGTCCCCTGCTATCCCGCTCCCTGTGTTTTTTTTCTTTCTGTTTGGCCGTCTTTCCTTGGCAGCGCGTTCCGGAACAGCGCATCCCGGCCGCCGGCGGAAGCGCAGGCCGCCCCGTGTACCGTCTCTCCTGTCCGCGAGTCCTGCAGGCCCGGGAGGGGCGGGTCGGCATCAGAGGTGACGCCCCCAAAGGCCCCCAAGGGTGCAAACCTGGTCTCTGCATCGGGGTTTTCTCTTTAAATCTATTTCTATGGTTGTCAGAGAGGAAGGGGGAGAGAGAGAGAGAGAAACATCCGTGAGGAGAGAGAATCAGGGACCGGCTGCCTCCTGCACGCCCCCCACTGGGGATGGAGCCCGCCGCCCGCGCCTGTGCCCTCACCGGGAATCGAACCGGGACCTCCGGGGTCATAGGAGCTCCTTTCCTCCCATCGAGGACCGGGGTTGGGAAAAGCGCCCCCAAACAGGGCACCTGACCCTCAGGCCCACCCACGTTCTCCTGGGGCGGCCGGAGCGGCGTGAGCCCCCCAAGGGAAGGACCGGGCCAGGGGCCCGGATGGGGAGCAGACGGAATCGGCACCTGGAAAGCCGGCCTCACACGCCGCCCCGGCAGCGCCCCACCCGGCTGATTCCCGAGGACGCCACCCCATGCTCCGCCCGAGCTCCACCGGGGCGGCGCTCCCGAGCCCTCGCCGTCCGTAGCGGGCCCTCCCCGGCCCAGCGGCCGGCAGCCCCGGCGTGAGCGCCACCGAGCCCCGGCTCACAGGAGAGAGAGGACGCGCCGAGGCTCTGAGGGTGACAGGGTGAGCGAGGCCTCGGCGGCGGGTCCGAGTCTGACTCAGCACCTGCGACCGGCCCCTGCCCTGGCTGTCCTGTCCTCGTCAGGCCCCCAGGCCCAGCCCGGGCTCTGCAACCTCCGCCAGCCTGCAGGGGGCAGAGGACAGGTCACTCTGAAATCCACATCCAAGCCCCGCCTGGCCGGCAGCTCAGTGGTTAGAGCGCGGGACCTTGCACAGAAGGGTCGCAGGTTTGACTCCCCGTGAGGGGCACGTGCCTCAGCTGGAGGTTCAGTCCCTGCTCCCGATCAGGTGCATGCACCAGGCAACCCATCAATGTGTCCCCCTCACATCCATGTTTCTCTCCTTTCTCTCTCTCTCCTCTCTCTCTCTCTCTCTCTCTCTCTCTCTCTCCCCCCCCCCACCCCTCCCCCCACTTCCCACCTCCTTTCCATTCTCAATGGAAAAAATAACCTCGGGTGAGGATTAAGAAATGACAGTAATAGCCGAAACCAGTGTGGCTCAGTGGATAGAGAGCATTGGCCTGCGGACTGAAGGGTCCCAGGTTCGATTCCAGTCAAGGGCGTGTACCTTGGCTGCGGGCACATCCCCTGTGGGAGGTGGGCAGGAGACGGCTGGTCGATGTTTCTAGCTCTCTATCCCTCTCCCTTCCTCTCTATAAAAAGTCAATAAAATGCATCTTTTTTAAAAAATAACAGTAACAAATTGACATTCACAAGCCCCTTTTCTTGCGTCCTCCCCAGATCCAGCAAGGTCGCCTCAGTTTCCCCTCTGATTAGCCTGGAGCAACATTGTTTCGAATAGAAAACCAGAGGCAGTCAGCCTGACAGGCCTGCATTTCCTACAACCCTTCCCCCAGGCTCGGCCCATGGGGGGCTGGGGGGAGAGAATGGGGGGGAGGTCAAACCCCTGGCCCTGCTGGAGAGGACACGGCTCCCTGAACCCTGTCTCACGCACACGCACGCACGCACGCCGGGGCTGGCGGGATGGGGTGGGAAGGGGATGGGAGGGGGGCGGGAGGGGGGCGGGAGGGGGGCGGGAGGGGGGCGGGAGGGGGGCGGGAGGGGGTGGCCCGGAGCCCGCCGACCCAATCAGGCCCCCGGCTTGAGCCCCCACACTGGCCCCACATTCCGAGAGGCAGCCGCTGTTTGCCTTCAGGTTTGAACTGTTTGCGGTGCAGACAGAGGGGTGACATTTAACACGCGGAGCCACAGGCAAATATTTTAACAGCTACCTGCCGTCCGAGACCCGCTTCTCAAGTGAGGAAGCTGCCGGCGGTGCCAGGGCTCCCGGTCAGCGCGATGGCTCCGTGCGCGGAATTTCAAAGCCACGGCTGCCCCACGCTGAACGTGGCCCCATAACGTGGCCCTGAACGTGGCCCTGAACGTGGCCCGTGCTGCATCACTGGAGCCTTGCTGGGACACTCGCCCTGGCTGGCCATGCGGCCCCTCTCTCCACAAGCCCATGGTTGGCCACGGAAAGGACTAGAATCTTCCAGAAGATGTCTCCTCTCTTGTCAGGAATTCTAGAACCTGAGGCCAAGATGATTCGCAGGGCGAGGGCCATCTCTCCCCTCAGACCAGACCTTCCATTTCACTGGCCTCCTCGCCAGGGACCTGGGCTACGGAGGGTGGACGGGCGGACGGATGGACAGGCAGGCGGGGGCTCCAATGGGTCAGACAGCCAACGGGACACTCACCACAGCGGGCCAATGCCTCCCTTCATGCAAATGAGCAGAATGAGCTGGGAGGGGCTGGGGGAGGGGAGGGGGTCACCATACAAAAGAGGGGGTCCCGGTGCAGACAGCTCAGCTGTTCCTTTTTTTAAAGGAGGAAATTCATGTTTTTACGTGAAAACTCCCCCCGGATGACCCCAGGCTCACGTCCAGGTTGAAGGTCACAGCGTGGGCACAGCCAGATCCCTCGGAGGCTGGAGGCAGCCGGGGGCGGGCAGCATGCCCAGCCAGAGCCTCCGGGACCCCCCAAGCCCAGGGCGAGGCAGGGAGGTGGGCTGGGCACCTATGAACGTGTCCCTTCTTGGAGATTTGGGACCCAAGTTCAAGCCCACGCCGGCGTGACCTCCGTTACACAGGGACACATCGGAGCCTCGGCCTCCTCACCCGGGAAATGGGAGCGATGCCCCCTCCTGCTCGGCCCGCGGGGCTCCCCGTGGGGGGCCTCCCTGGGGACCTCGCCCCAGGCCTCCCCCCACAGCGGGACCCAGAGCAGACACACAGCCCATGTCCTTATTTTTTATCTTAATTAAAAACTTTTTATTTTACTGTTTCCTTTTTTAAAAATATATATATCTTACTGATTTTTTACAGAGAGGAAGGGAGAGGGATAGAGACTTAGACACATCGATGAGAGAGAATCATCGGCCAGCTGCCTCCTGCACACTCCCCACTGGGGATGTGCCCGCAACCAAGGTCCATGCCCTTGCCCGGAATCGAGCCCGGGACCCTTCAGTCCGCAGGCCGACGCTCTGTCCGCTGAGCCACCCCGGTTTTGGCCACGGTCCGTGTCCTTAGTCGGGCAGTGAACACGGACTGATGGCCCACTGCGTGCCAGTGCTGCTCGGGGCACGTGGCTGCGTCCACACACAAAGCACGGCGGGCTGCTTACCGGGCCGGCCGGGCGCCATGGGACCGGCACCCCTCCCTCCCTCCCTCCGTGGGCGTCTGTGACCCGCCCTCCTGGGGCCGCCCGGGCTGAGCCACCCGCAGAGGCAGAGCCCGCAGCTCCGCAGGGCAGAGGGGGCGGGAGGAGAGCGGGGAGGAGGAGGGGGCGAGGCGGGAGGGGCAGAGCAGGAAGCGGGAGACAAAGCCATCGCCCACCCTCTGCCGAGGAGGAGACGGTTTCTCCGGCGGGAACAGCGTGGCTCCGCACGCAGTAATGAGAACAGTGGGACGGGCCTCCTGGAGCCGTGAAAATTGTGCGCCGCTTCCTCCCCGTGGCCGCCCGAGGCCGGGCCGCGCTGCCCTCGCCCGCCGTCCCGCTGGTCTCCGCTGGCCGCTGGGAAGGAGGGGCCGGAGGCGCGGGCGGAGGGGGCGGAGGGAGAGGGGGGCCGGAGGGGCACCTGGACGCTCCGTCAGCCCGGCTCGTTTGTGGCCGCGCCGTGGCCCGGCACCTAAGGCGCACGGCGAGGGTGCCGGGGTGCAGCCACCCCCTGGCGGCCGGGGTGTGCACCCCAAAGACAGGACCCGAGTCCAGGCTGAGGGAGCCGGGACCCGGGGCCGCGCTGTGGTCACCGACGCTGGGCCGGGGCTGCCCCACCTCATGGACCTGCCAAGCCCGGCGTTCTGCCCGTTCCGCAGGCCCCCGAGGGTGCTGCGCCCAGCACCCAGCACCCAGCACAGGGCCGCAGGCAGGCTGGGGGTCTCCGAACCCACAGGGCCAGGGGCGCAGAGGCGCGTCGGAGGGGCCTCTGGAGACACACCAATGGGGGGTGATTTAGGCGGCGAGGGCTCTGGGCCCACCCCCGCCGGCGAGAGCAAGGCCTGCTGGGAGCCCTGGACTCACCAAGCCGCCGAGGAGGGGCCACAGGTCACAGGCCACGCGGGCAGAGAAGCGGAAACTTCCAGGCCCACCGGGCGGGCCGGTCCCGCCATCTCTATGCACACGCACGCCCCGCGGCCCAGCTGCCTGCGGCTGCCCGCGGCGCCGTGGCCTTCGGTCAACAGGAGGCCGGGCCGCTGATTAAACGCTGCTAATTTCCTATTGATCGCCCCGAGAGCCATTTCATTTCCCATCACCGAGGCTCCTGTCGGGGATCCGCGAGGCCGGCTCTCTGCTCGGCCTCAAGCAACACGTCCCTTTCCAGGGTCTGCACGCCGCAAAGACGGGGGGGCGGGCTGCTGGCTCAGGAGAGAGAGAAGGAGAGAGGGAGGGAGTGAGGGAGAGAGAGAGAGAGAGGGAGAGAGAGAGAGGGAGAGAGAGAGGGGGAGAGAGAGAGAGAAGGAGAGAGAGAGAAGGAGAGAGGGAGAGGGAGGGAGAGAGGGAGAGAGAGGGAGAGGGAGAGAGGGAGAGAGAGAGAGAGAAAGGGGGAGGGAAGGAGAGAGAGAAGGAGAGAGGGAGGGAGTGAGAGAGAGGAGAGAGAGAGGGAGGGAGAGAGAGGGGGAGGGAAGGAGAGAGAGAGAGGGAGAGGGAGGGAGAGAGGGAGAGGGAGAGAGGGAGAGAGAGAGAGAAGGAGGGAGGGAGGGAGAGAGAGAGAGAGGAAAGAGAGGGGGAGGGAAGGAGAGAGAGAAGGAGAGAGAGAGAGGGAGAGGAAGGGAGAGAGGAAGGGAAGGAGAGAGACGGTGGGGCAGGGCCCTTTGCTGGACGGCACGCCACGTTAGTTATTTTTAAAAACAAAAACAAAAACGTTTTTATTGATTTCAGAGAGGAAGGGACAAGGAGAGAGAGAGAAGCATCCATGATGAAACAGAACCTCAGTGACTGGCTGCCTCCTGCACACCCCCAACTGGGGATGGAGCCCACCACCCGGCCTGTGCCCTGACCGGGAATCGAACCCTGACCTCCTGGTTCCTCGGTCGACGCTCAGCCTCTGAGCCACGCCGGCCGGGCCACGTTAGTCATTTTTAAGCGGATGCAGATTGTTACATCCGTGTCTCAAAACAGAATAGCAGTCAGAAAAACCAATGCTCCCTCTGACTTCGCGCCAATTCCCGGGCCTCCTGCGGGGGCCGAGCCGCGCCTCAGGCGGCGGCGGGAGCCACCCTCGGGAGCTGCGAATGGAAAGCAGCTCAGGAAGGACGGACGGCCAGGTACGGGCCGAGCGGAAAGAATTACCTGCTTTCGGCGCCGACGAGGGTCTGACGGGGGCTGACGCCGAGAGGCGGGGCTGAGAGACCCCGCAGGCCGCAGGACGCGGCCGGGTCAGAGTCCCAAACAGCATCCGAAACCTCCCCGCGAGGTCCCTTCTCTGCCGGAACCAGAGCCAGCCCGCCGGCCTGTGGGGCAGGCGCCGTGGCAGCCTCCGTCACCGGCGGGAAACTGAGTCCCGGATGGGAAGGGGTCGCAGCCACAGAGACAGGCCTCCCGGGGCCCCGGCTCTCCGCTCCCTGGTCCGGCTCCCGCCGCAGAGCCGGTGGACCGGGCGCTACGGGCCGAGGCGAGGACGGCCTGACCGCAGCCTGCAGCTGACTTCTCTTTTGTAAAGTACGTTTTTATGGATTTCAGAGAGGAAGGGAGAGGGAGAGGGAGAGAAACATTGATGAGAGAGAATCATGGAAGGGCTGCCTCCCACACGCCCCCCACTGGGGATGGAGCCCACACCCGGGCCTGTGCCCTGACGGGGAATCGAACCCTGACCTCCAGGTTCACAGGCTGACACTCGACCACCGAGCCACGCGGGCCGGGCTCAGCCCACGGCTCCGCAGGGGGAAGGCCGGTCCCGTAGGCCCAGGGGCTGCGTCCCATGTCCTCGGTGGCAAACAGGGAGGAGGCTGGTGGAGGGGCACCCCTCCTTAGACCAGGGCACCCCCAGCGGGCGGCCAGCAGCCCCGAGCCCCAGCTGCCTGACCTCGGGAGGGAGGTCCCAGGAGAGACCCCGCTAGGCAGGCGCAGGCGCAGGGAGCCGGGCAAAGGGAGCCGGGCGCAGGGAGCTGGGCGCAGGGAGCCGGGCACTTACAGGAAAGGCGGGTCCAGCCCGGAGGTGCCCACGTGCAGGCTCTGCCCAGACCCCCGACGGGCACCCACGGTCCCTGTGCCGGGCGGTACCAGCGGACAGGGGTGCCCCCGCCCCCCGGCTTTCTCCCCAGAGCTGTGTCTCTCCCCCCGAGCATCTCTGCCCCAGAAAAACGAAGCTCGGCTGTTCTGGTTACGGAGACGCCGGCGCCCGGCGTGGGAGGGGCGCGGCCGGTCTGAGGCGGCGTCCGCGCCCGCTGGCTCCGATGAGCGCGATCTCACCTCCCCGGACACACGCGGCCGCCGTTCGACAGGGACGGGTCCGAGCCGCACGCCCATCTGCCACCTTTTCACACCCAGCGGCCCGGCTCGGGCTGGGACCTCTCCTGAGGACGGGGCTGGAGAGCCTGCCCCCAACGCGGCGCCTGGAGCCGCTCAGGCAGGTCCCCGCGCCCGGCCCAGGTCCACGGCCCCGGGAGAGGAGCCGGAGAGGAGCCGGAGAGGAGCCGGAGAGGAGCCGGGAGAGGAGCCGGAGAGGAGCCGGGAGAGGAGCCGGGAGAGGAGCCGGGAGAGGAGCCGGAGAGGAGCCGGGAGAGGAGCCGGAGAGGAGCCGGGAGAGGAGCCGGAGAGGAGCCGGGAGAGGAGCCGGAGAGGAGCCGGAGAGGAGCCGGGAGAGGAGCCGGGAGAGGAGCCGGAGAGGAGCCGGGAGAGGAGCCGGGAGAGGAGCCGGAGAGGAGCCGGGAGAGGAGCCGGGAGAGGAGCCGGAGAGGAGCCGGAGAGGAGCCGGGAGAGGAGCCGGAGAGGAGCCGGAGAGGAGCCGGGAGAGGAGCCGGAGAGGAGCCGGAGAGGAGCCGGGAGAGGAGCCGGAGAGGAACCGGGAGAGGAGCCGGAGAGGAGCCGGAGAGGAGCCGGGAGAGGAGCCGGGAGAGGAGCCGGAGAGGAGCCGGAGAGGAGCCGGGAGAGGAGCCGGAGAGGAGCCGGAGAGGAGCCGGGAGAGGAGCCGGAGAGGAGCCGGGAGAGGAACCGGGAGAGGAGCCGGAGAGGAGCCGGAGAGGAGCCGGGAGAGGCCTCCGGAGGCGGGGTCTGCATCTCCACGAAGGGCTCCTCGCTGCTGGGCACCCCGAGAGCCACTGTATGCATCCGAGTTCCCACCGGCGCAGGCTGGCTTCGGGGGGCAGAGTGGGGGGGCCCTGGCCACAGGGCCCGTTAAAACGCAGGCCACATGCTGCAGCCCTTTTCTGAAACGGGGGCCCCAGAATCTGTGTTTCCACAAGCCCCTGTCTCCGCCCCTAAGCCCGGTCCTGCCGTCTTTAAAACAGAGGGCGGCCGGCTGTTTGTTCAGGGGTTAGTGCGTCGACTCACAGACCCAAGGTCTCAAGTTCAATTCCCAGTCAAGGGCATGCACCTGGGTTGTAAATTTTTTGTTTCCTTTTGTGTGTGTGTGTGTGTTTTAGAATATATTTTATTGGCCAAAACCGGTTTGGCTCAGTGGTAGAGCGTCGGTCTGCGGACTGAAAGGTCCCGGGTTCGATTCCGGTCCAGGGCATGTACATTGGTTGCGGGCACATCCCCGGTGGGGGGTATGCAGGAGGCGACTGGTTGATGTTTCTCTCTCATCGACGTTTCTAGCTCTCTATCCCTCTTCCTTCCTCTCTTTAAAAATATCAATAAAATATATTTTAAAAATAAAATAAAATAAGAATATATTTTATTGATTTTTTTATTGATTTTTTTACAGAGGGAGAGAGAGTTAGAAACAGCGATGAGAGAGAAACATCGATCAGCTGTCTCCTGCACACCCCCCACCAGGGATGTGCCCGCACCCACGGTCCATGCCCTTAGACCTATCCCAGAGGCAGCCAGGCGACGTTCCTCTCTGTCTCCTCCTCCTTGCACGCTCTCTGACACCCAACGGGAGAAAGCACCAGGGTGAGGACGAAAGCAGCGGCAGGACTGGCAGGCGGAGTCCCCATCAGGATCCTGCGACGGTGGCTCCAGGAAAGGAACTCGCTTTGTGCACGAGCGTGGAGCGGGTCTGCGGGGGGCCCAGGAGCCCGTGTCTGGGTGTCACTCACACGTGTGCACACGCACACACACATGCACGCTCACCACCGCTTCCTGCCCGGGGCACGGCGTCCGCGCCCCCACCTCCGTGCGCCCGCGCCAGGGAAAGTCTAGAAAATTCCCTCGCGGAAGGAAGCCCTGGCCGGCGGGCTTCCTCTTGCTCCCCTCCGGACGCTTCCTGGGCTTCGTCACCGCCCCCCGCCGGCCGGGCCCGCCGCCCCCGGGGCCGCTGCCCGCAGGGCTGCCAGGAAGCCCCCCGCTCTTCCGTCCTGGGGGGCCGGGGGGGCAAACAGCGGGCGGGTTCTGGGAAGCGGGGTCCCCCGGGAGCCGCCGTCCCCGCCCCAGCTGCCGGCTCTGACTCACGGGGACGGACGACACCGGCCACAGGAAGGAGGCGGCCCGGGCACTGCACGCTCCTCTCCGCCAGCAGGGGCCCCCCTGGCAGGAGGCGGACACTTTAAAAAAAGTCCCGAGTTTTGGAAAGAAATCTTTCCAAAAACTGGAGCTTCTTTAAAACGCCCCGGGACGCGGGACAACTTGTAAGAAGTCTTGTGTCTCCCACAATTGATACAAAAGGAGCGGTCGGAGAGGGGCGGGCACAGCCCAGGGTCACACAGGGAGTTCCCGTCGAGGTGGGCCTGGTCCCAGCAGGCCTCAGCCCTCACCCCGGAAGCAGCCAGACCTCAGGAAGGCCCGCCCGACACGTTCCCTGGGGCACCCCGTTCCGGCGGGCCCGGGACACGGACGGGCTTCTCTGCCAGTTCAGCGCAGCCCTCCCGCCACGCCCAGCGCCCGCCCGCCCGCCCGCCCACCGGCCGCCCTGCCCTCCGTCCTCCCTGCTAATTGATTCGGACGGAGACGTCTTTCCGAGGAGCCTCAGGCCGCTCCCCCGCTGCCCGGGACCGGCTCCGTTAACGCAGGAGCCACGCTTCTCCGGCCCGTGCCCTCCAAGGCATCTTCTTAGAAAAGACCACTTCTTCATTAACATTTCTGATCTTTAATCCGTTACACCTCCCCTTAATCCGGCGCGGGCTCGCACACGGCGGGCGGCGTGGGCGGGCGGCGGCTCCCGGACGCCACCCTGGCCCGGCCGCGGGCACACTTCCTGCGCGGGAGCCGGGAGGGGGCTCGGCGCAGACACCCCCTCCCCCGGGTGGGCCAGTCTGCAGTCGCGAGTTCACTTCATTAACCCCTGAACCCCATCTCTGCTCGCCCCAGAATCTTCCCAGCAAAGGAAGCGGGGCTGGTCTCCCCTCTCATCCGCAGAAACCTCAGGCAACGTGTCCCCCTCTGTAGGAAGAGCGGGTCCCAGCAAGGCCGTGGCACCCACTTCGGAAAGCTCTGGACCTGCCCAGGGACCCCCCCTTCTTTCCGAAAGATTGGGGGGACCCTGCCTCTCCTGTGTGTCCTCCCACCTCCCTGACCTCCCAGCACCTCCTCTATCTGCTTTGTCCCTCCTCCCTCCTCCCTCCTCTCTTCTCCCTCCTCCCTCCTCCCTCCTCCCACCTACCTCCTCCCTCCTCCCTCCTCCCTGCTCCCTCCCGCTGATGCACGCCTCCCTGCACCCAGACCTGAACTCCTTTGTTCTGTCTGGGCGAACTGGGGGGGGGGCCTCGGTCCAGCTCTGAGCGCCAACCACACACTCATGACACCCAGATACACCTCAGCCCCAGCCTCCCCGATCGGGACCCGCCTCCGAGTGCCCACTGCTGCCCAAGAGGCAATTCGAACTCACGGCCTCACCACCGTGACCCGCAGCCAACGCCCCCCTCTCCCCGGGACCCCATCCCACGAGGCTCCCCAGCTGCCTGAGCCGTCTGGTTCCTGTCCTCCTGTCAGTCCCAACCCCAATCTGGAGGCTAGTTCTGTTGGACCGACCTGTCAAACAAATTCTTTTTGTTTTTTTAAGTATATGATTTAACGGTTTCAGAGAAGTAGAGCGAGAGAGAGACAGAGAAACATGGATGATGAGAATCATGGACCGGCTGCCTCCTGCACGCCCCCTACTGGGGACCAAGCCCACAGCCCGGGCCTGTGCCCTGACCGGGAATCAAACCGGGACCTTCTGATTCATAGGCTGATGCTCAACCACGGAGCCACGCCGCCGGCCCAAAAGGGATTCTTGACCCCTTCTCACCCCGACCCTGGCCCCGGCCGCCATCCTCTCCCCGGGATGAGCGCAAACAGGGTCCCTCCGCTCCCGCTCTCCAAGCTCCCCTTCACTCGGGGGCAAACCCCCAGGCCCACGAGGACACGAGGCCCCGAAAGCTACTGCCGCCTCCCCCTCCTCCCACCTCCTGCCCCTCCGGGGTCCACGTCCTTCAGTGACACGGCTCACGCCCTCTCTGCCCACCCGGCCACACAGCCCCTCCTCCGCCCCCTCCCTCTCTGGCTGGCCACCCTGCGGCCGCGCCCCAGGGCAAACATGTCCCTGTTTATCCGTGACTGTCACCTGGGTGGCTTAGCAGGCGCTCGATAGCGCTTGCGAGTGACAGGAGGGATCCCGTCGGCGGCGGGGACTGGGGCTCACGGCCGTCACCCCACAGGGGGACAGGCCCTGCGACACCAGCGCTGAGGCCGAGCCAGCAGCAGCAGAGCAGGTGCACGCGGGGAGGCAGTCCACCCCCGTGAGAGGTGGCTGCACTGTAACCACTGCGATTGGCTGCGGCCGGCGGGGGTGGCTGTGCAGCTCCGCGCCGCCTGCTGCGTGACGCCAGGCGGGACGCTGGCCTCTCTGAGCAGCGTGACCGTCCCTGAGGTCCACCTGCCACTTCAGCGGCCAGCGAGAGGCGAGGGGGCCGGGGGCGGAGTGGCAGCGAGAGGCGAGGCCTCGTCCTGCCCAGCCCGAGCCCCTGACTGCCATCTCCACAGGAGCTGCAGGCACACCCACCTCAAGGCCGGGGCGGCCGGCCCAGGGCTGCAGGGGCCCCGAGCCACCCACCGTGCGGAGCGCGGCCCCGCCCAGGCGCTGGCCTTCCCGGAGGGGCGGGTCCGGGCAGCGGGGCCCCGGGGTCCGGTGCTGTGGCTCTGCAGGGGGCAGGGCTCTGGCGGGAGGCCCGGAGGGGGGGGGCGGGTCCGGGCAGCGGGGCGGCCCGGGTCCGGTGCTGTGGCCCTGCAGGGGGCAGGCTCTGGCGGGAGGCCCGTGGGGGGGGCGGGTCCGGGCAGCCGGGCCGCGGGTCCCGGTGCTGTGGCTCTGCAGGGGGCAGGCTCTGGCAGGAGGCCCGGGCTGGCCCCGCTCCTCTTTGTCTCCCCGCTCGGGGAAGGCATTTCCTTCTGCCCGGCCCGCGGGTCAGGTTTCCACCCGATGGAAAGTCCCACCCGGGGCCGAAGGAGGCTCGCTCACCATGGAAACTCCACTCCACGGGGCGCCCGCCAGACACCGGGCCGGGGGCCGCGGGCGGGCCTCCTGCAGGCCTGGCCCCGTCCTGCGCCCCGGGTGGGGGAGGGCCCCAGAGGGGGGCTGGGCACAGGACAAGGTCATACATGCGCTCGGAGCAGAAGAGGCGTGGGGGGGTGCATTAGGCACAGATGTGTCTACGGGAAGACCCCGAACAAGAAGCCCTGAGCCCTCTCTGCCTTCCCGAGCCTCTGCCCTCCTGGAGGCTGCGGTGCGCTCGGATAAAGCTGGCAAAGGCAAGAGCCCTGTCAGCAGGGAACGTGGGGCCCGGCCGGTTCGGCTCGGTGGCTAGAGCGTCAGCCTTCGGATAGAAGGGTCCCAGGTTCGATTCCAGACAAGGGCGCATGCCCAGGTCGTGGGCTCAATCCCCAACAGGGGGCGTGCAGGAGGCAGCTGATCATGATTCTCTCATCCTTGGTGTCTCTCTCTCTCTCTCCCCTCCTCTCTGAAATCAATACGAACATGTTTTTTAAAAGGGGGGACTCTCTGAGGTCTAAGACATGGGAATCACCTCCCCAAGGGCCTGCGTCCATCCCACCAGGCTCTCAGCAAAGCGGCCGGCCCGGGTGCGGCCAGCGAGGCCTGGTGGCTGCCCGGGCCCCTCCCGGCCGCACGGCGGGTCACTCAGGGTGGTGTGCGCAGAGCCGGGCACCCGTCCACAGTCGGCTTCAGAGAGACGTCTGTGTGCCGTGGGCCCCGTGGTTACTGAGACCCGGCCTGCCGTCTGCTCAGTGATGACCGAGGACGCAGTCAGGGCCTCTGCCCTCCGTGCCAGGCAGGACCAGCGTTCCTCCGCCCCAAGTCCTGGGATCGGACAAGGCCAGCCGCGCTGCCCTCCATCCTCTTTCCCTTTTCGCCTAGACTGCCAGGAAGCTCCCCTGCAAAGTGACCCTGACCCGAGGCTCCTGACATCATTGGATGCCCACGTGGGCCACGTCGTCTTGTCTCACGAATAGTCACCGGGGTGGGCATTGGGGGATGGGGGTGCCAGGCACCGTGCTGAACACGCGGCCTCTACGCGCTCACGTATCCCTAGGACCGCGTCGATGTCACCGCGTCCTGGCCAGGCGAAAACCTCCGTCGCGTCCAACCTCACGGCCGAGCAGCTACGTACATTGCTGCGTATCTTTTTTTAAAATATATTTTATTGATATTTCACAGAGAGGAGGAAGGGAGAGAGATAGAGAGCCAGAAACATCGATGAGAGAGAAACATCGATCAGCTGCCTCTTGCACACCCCCTACCGGGGATGTGCCCGCAACCAATGCACATGCCCTTGACCGGAATCGAACCTGGGACCTTTCAGTGCGCAGACCAACGTTCTACCACTGAGCCAAACCGGCTTCAGCTGCTGTGTATTTTTAAAAATATATATTTTATTGATTTTTCACAGAGAGGAAAGGGAGAAGGACAGAGAGCTAGAAACATCGATGAGAGAGAATCATCGATCAGCTGCCTCTTGCACACCCCTCATTGGGGATGTGCCCGCAACCAAGGTACATGCCCTTGACCGGAATCGAACCCGTGACCTTTCAGTCCGCAGGCCGACGCTCTATCCGCTGAGCCACGCCGGTGTCGGCAGTCGCTGCGTACTCACTGCCTGCTGTCTCCTCGCCTACAAGGACCTGGAGCACAGGCCGCCTGCCCAGGACGGGGACACCCGGTAATGAGGTGATAAACGAGGTGATTAGTGCAGGACTCAGACAAAGGTCTGTAACTCCAACGCCCATGTTCCCCTCAGTCCTCAGGGCTCGGTAACCCTAAGCCTCACCGTAACCTTAGCCGCCAAGGTAACCCTAGCCCTGGATCTAGGTTTGTTTCTCGCACAATCGCCCCTGCTCCCGGCCCGGCTGGGCGCCCCGCGCTCCGGCCACAAAGGCCCGGGGCAGACACGGGGCCGCGGCGCAGATGGCGGAGCACGTGGGTCTGCGGGAGGGAGAGGTCAGCAGGACGGGGTCACGTCTCCCCTCCTGGGACGCTGGGCGGACCTGGGCAGGACGGGCCGGGCAGGGCAGGCCTGGAGCAGGCCCGGCTCGCGGGAGCGGCCGCTCTGGCCTGCGGGGCCGGCCCGGCGGGTGGGGAGGTGGGATGGGGGTGGGAGGGGGGGCGGTGGGGGGAGATGCCCAGCCCGCTTCCTGCCATGTGCGCCGGCCAGGAGCCCGCGGCCAGCTCAGGAAATAACAGGGGCCCCCAGAGGCCACCCAGCAGGCCCCGTGGAGGCCGCCCGGGAGGGAAGGGCTGTTGTCGGCCTTTGTCTCAGCTTCCCCGGCATCGCGGGCTGCTGAGGCCCCGGGGAGCTCGCAGCACCTCCCCCGCCACAGCTGTCCGCCCCCCCGCCCCCGCCGGACACCGGGGATGGCCCGCCAGGCCCCAGCTCTTAAAGGGGCAGGTGCAGGGGGAGGCGCCGTCCTGTCCACGCCGGGGGTGGGGCGCCCTGGGCCAGAGCCGGCCAGGCGGGGGACGGACAGATGGGCGCTGGGTTCTATGTCTGGCCCACGGCAGGGGTGCAAATCTTCGGGTGGAAAAAATGTCTCAGGCCTGGGGGTGCAACAAAGAAACCACAGACCACGGAGAGCACAGGGAGGGGGCGCGCCATGGGAGCACCGTCCAGGGGAGCACCGTCCTCCTGCTGGGGACAGACACCCCGGGAGCAGGCCTCACTGCACATCTGCACGCCGAGGGGGGCAGAGGGCGTGGGGGTGCGCATGTCCCTGGTTGTACACACACACACACACACACACACACGTGTGCGCGCTCTGAGTGTGTGCCTGTGTGCACTGTGTGTGTGTAGGCACCCGTGAGCGGGCACGCACAGTCCTCCCTCGGCATCCACGGGGATGGGTTCCAGGACCTGCCACTACGAAACCCCACGGAGGCTGGAGCCCTCGCATAGATGGCGTGGCACCTGCGCGCAGCCTGCATTAGCTCAGCGCGAAGCGGGCCGGCCTGCTCATCACGGCGTTCTCCGGGCTCAGCGTGGGGCGCGGAGCGTGGGGCGTGGTGCATGGCAAATTCAGGTTTTTATTTTTGGAGCTTTCTGGGATTCTTTTCCTGAATGCAGTTGGTTAGATCCTCGGTGCGACACCCACAGACACAGAGAGCCAACTATGCAGGCGCCTGTGCACGCACCTGTACGCACTTGTGTTTGCTTACATGGGTTGCATGTTTGTGCACGTGTGTGCATGTGTGGGGTGGGGGGAACACATAGGTGAATTCTGTAAGTGCACACTGAGTGTGTGTTATGGGGGAGTAAGTATACTCGAGTATGTGTGTGTGTGTGTGTGTGTGCCCGATGTAAGTGTGGTGTGTGTATCTGTGTACAGCAGGTAAGGACACATGTGTGTAACTGTGTGCACGAGTGTGCACGTGTCTGTGAGTGTGTGAGTGTGCATGAATGTGTGTGTGCATGAGTGTGTGTACATGAGTGTGTGTTATGAGTGTGTGTGGGTGTGAGTGTGTGTGTGAGAGTGTGTGCGTAAACATGTGTGTGTTTGAGAGTGTGTGTATGTGTGCATGAGTATATGTGTGTGCATGAGCTTGTGTGTGTGTGTATGTGTGTGTGTGAGTAACAGTGTGTGAGTGTGTGTGTGTATGAGTGTGAGTGAGTGTTTGAGTGTGTATGAGTGTGTGTGTGTGTGTGTGTGCACGCATGCATACACACCTGCCTCAGGATCGAAGAGAACGGCAGCTGAGCTGACCGCAGCCTCCAGCGGGCCATCGGCTGCCGCAGTGCGGACCTGCCCACCCGGGAGCTGGGCCCGCAGAGCGCTGCCCAGGAAGCCGGCGGCCGGGCACCGCCATGGGGCTGACCTTGGCCATTTCCTCCAGTGCCGATCCTGTGACGGCCTCGGGCCAGGGCCTTGCAGAGCAGACCCAGCCCCCCAGCCCACACCCCGCCCCTCCTACCCCCACCCCTGGCCTTGTCCTCCTGGGAAACGGGCAGCACGCGCCCAGCAGGGCGGCAAGAGTGAGGGTGGCCCCCTGAGGGCTCAGTCCCACCCCGCCCTGCCTCGGGGTGACTACGGGAGTGCCTGCCCGCGGGGCGATGCTTGGAGGCCACCACCTAAGATGGTGGTGATTTGGGGGGGGGACCACGCCCTGGCCACCCGCACACACGTGCCCACACCGGATGTGACATGGGCGCCTGGCAGGGCCCCGGCTGGTGGAGGCCGGAGGAGCGAGGGGGGGGCAGGAAGCACCATATCCCTCCGACAGTGGCCCCCAGCCAGCCCGCCCGGCCCCGGGTCCCTGGGGGAGGGGCGCTGAGGCCCCTGAGGGGGAGGGACCGGGCCGGGCACCTGGGCCACACACACACACCCCAGGGCACCCCCTGTGCCAGGGCACAGGCGCCCTGCCTCGTGGGCTGCTCACCATGGCAACGGCGCGGCCCCCTCCGAGCGCCACCGCCTCCCGGAGGGTTCTGAGGCCGCCCGGGCCGGGGAGGGGGGGAGGGGGCGGATCTCACAAAGGCGCAGCGGGGCCGGCCTGCCAGGGGTCTGCCCGCCACGCTCCCCGGTGAGCGCCGGGCCCGCGGCCGCCTGCCGAGCCCTGCCGGCTCCATCGCTCCGTTCCCCGCGGAGGCCGGCCCGGCTAATGAGGGCTCGCCCAGCTGGCCCTGTAACGCGGCTCGTCAGTCTTTCAAACCCGGGACCGGCTCCCTCTGCTCCTTCAAAGCGCCCCCCGGTCCTCGTCCAGAAACATGCCTGGGCCGGGGGTTCAAGCACGGGAGGCGGACAGCATGGCCGGGCCCGCGGAGCCTCGGCCACGCGGTGGAGGGGAGGGGGGCCGGGAGGACGGGGCTCGAAGTGAGGGACCCAGGGGGGGGGGCGGGGGGGGTGCAGGCATGAGGACAGGACAGGCTCCCCAGCCCTGATCTCAGGACGGAAAGGGGCTGGGGCCCCAGGAAAGCTCCAGAGGAAGCCGCCTGCGCCGCTGTCACTCACAGCGCCGTCTGGGTCGGGAGAGGCGGCCCCCGCCCGCCGGGGTCCGGGGCAGCCGCCGAGACCCCCAGACCGCGGCCAGAGGGGTGGGTGCGGGGGTCACACGGAGGTCAGGCGTCCCCCAGACGTCTCGGGGGAAGGCTGGCTCCCGGGGCAGAGCCGGGAGAGGGCCGGAGGAGCGTGAGCGGAGGGCGGGAGGGGAGGGAGGCCGCGGTGGGGATCTGGGAAGCGGCTGAAATAATAAATCCGGGCGCTGAGCAAACACGAGGGCTGGAGGCAGCTCCGAGAGGTCGCGGCGTGGGGGCCGGACGGCTGGGGCGGGGGAGGCCTGTGCTGTTTCCTCCCCTGCGGGCCCAAACCTGGGGCTGCAGGGCGAGGGGCTGCCCCTTTGTCGGGGGGGCGAGGGGGGGGACACACAGACCGCTCTCCCAGACCTCCCCTCGCCCAGAGCCTGCAGAGAGAGGACCTGAAAGGCTCCGGGACACCCAGGAGCCTCTCACCCCCCCCAGCAGGTAGTGCAGAGTCTGCAGCCCCGGCCCTGAGGCCCGCCTCCCCCTGCACGCCGCACCCCTGCCCACAGTCACCGCAGGGGTGCAGGGCGGCGGCTGGGATCGGCCAGGAGGCCCTGCGGGAGGCCCAGCCCACAGAGCTCTCCAGCCTTTGAAGATGGGGAACGGGGCACAGGCTCGCAAAACACGCACCCCTTCTCCTTCCGGGGGCAAGCCGGGCCTCCTGGACCAGCAGACCGGTCCCCCTGCCCCGGGAGGGGCCGGACACAGAGCTGACCCCTCGAAAGCGAAGCGCGTGGACCACCTCCTCCCAGGCGGGTCTGCCCTGGGCGGCTGAGGCGCTCCGCTCCTGCGTGAGCTGCTGGGTCCCGGCCCGGCTCTGCCGCTTCCGGGCGGGCAGCCTCGACGTACCCCCCCCCCCCCCGCACGTGTGTGCGCCCCGGTGTCTGCGTGCGAGCAGCCGAGCCGGAGGCCTGGCTCCCGGGAACAGCTCGAGGCGGGAGGAACGGTCCCGCTAGCCAGGACCCTGAGGCCTGCCCGCTGGCAGAGAGGCCTCCCATGCCGGTCCCACCAACCAGGCCTCGGGCTGCCGGGCCCTGGCGAGCCGCCGGTTAGATCGGCTGCGTCTCCCCAGCCACAGGCGTGGCTGTCCCTGCGCCGGAAACCAGCCTGGCTCACCTGCCCCGGCCCCGCCAGGGAGCATCTGTTACCAAGGTAACCGGGTCACATCCCGGACCCTCCTCCTCTGCGTCCTGTGGTCCAGAGCAGCCATGATGGAAGGAAGCCCAACCGGCGCCAAAACACCACCCACACCCGGGCCCCACACCGAGGATCCGCCCTGCCCACAGCTCTGCTCCCCCTGCTCACGGCTCTCGCCCCACTGCTGAGCACACCCCTGTTCCTCTGACTGAGGAGCCAGAGACCCCGTGGCCACCTCGGATCCTGTGCGGCCAGGGAGCGCCAGGGCCGCCGTGACGCTGGGCGCTGAAGAGGTTAAATCCCTGGCTCTGGCTGCAGGAGGACCTGGGTTCGAGCCCCTGCCCCCCAGCGCCTGGCTGGGACCGTGGGTCTGCTCCGGTACTGCTCCCAGCCTCCCTCTTTCCCCCCAAATGAGGCTGGCAATTCCCAGCAGCAGCACCAAGGGGGAGGTGGCCTGGGGGGGAGGGGCGAAGTTTTGCTCCCCTACCAGCAGCCTGGGCGCCTGCCCCCATTTCTGACGCGGCCAATGACATTGTCTCCACACGACGGAAAGCCTTAGCGAAAGCAGCTTCGCCCAACGGCCCCGCCGGGGAGGGGGCTGAAGTCTCGCTCCCAGCAGCGCCCGCCTGCTGGGGTTGGCCGCTGGCCCAGGGCAAGGCCGCTGTCAGTGTCTGCTCGGTGCCTGGCATCCACCGAGAAACGCCCCAGAGACGTGGCATCGCCCACCTCCGGGGCCGCTCCCGGCCTGCACCTGCCCCCCGCCCCGGCGCCCGGCACCGCCCGAGCGCCGGCTCAGGGGACACCAGGGCTTCGCCAGCCCGGCCCGCAGAGCCGGCCGGACCACGGGCCCCTGGAGCTGTGAGGCTCATCAGCAGGGACCGCAGGAACAGCCACGCACTCCCACCCACGTGCCCGCCGCTCGCCCGCCCCGGCCCGTCTCCCAGCAGAAAACCCGAAGCGACCGGAGCCCCCACATCCGCCCTGACGCACACCGTTAGAGCGGCGCTCGGTCGTTAGCGGGAATGAGCGGCGCCGGAGGACGAGCTTTGAACCCCGAGCCGTGGGGACACGTGGCCCACGGAGCGTGCCCGCAGAGAAAGCGGGGCCCGGAGAACGGGGCACGTGAGTCCGCGTGTAACGGGTTTCGCTGACCACACGGAGCTGACGGGAAACCGTGCTGCCCCGGCGTCTGGTCCGGAGGTGGGCGATTGGCACGACCAGCCGGTGGCTTTTCCAGTCCCCAGCCGGTCCCCCCCCCCCAGGGAGGGGGGGTCCCCGCAACTGCCCACCCCACCCCACCCCACCCCGGTCGCAGGGCGCCTACCTGAGGCCGTCACGGACGAATCCCAGGCCAGCGAGAAGTCCGAGGCCTCCCCCTCTTCGACTGAAAGAGAACAGAGAGGGGCAGTGAGCTTGAGGCGGCACAAAGGGGTCATGGGGCGGGGAGAGAAATCATTCGTGGGGGTCCCTGTGACACCGTGCCCGGGAGGAGGGGTAAAGTCTACAAAGAGGACTGTACTGGCTTCACGGATGCAAAGTAATCAGCATCCGAAGGAGTCACAAGTGAGGGCTGTGTCCCTCCCCGTGTCCCTGGCAGACATCACCAATCAACCCCAGATCTGTCTCCAATCGGATGCAGATGCGGAATCCTCCTCCCCTATGTAACAGAGCGAGACGCAGACACACACACCTCCCCGACCTGCGGACAGCTGCCTCCTTACACCACCACCAGGCGCGGCAGCTTTCCCCACGGCCCCAAGAAACACACAAGGGCCCTCCCACGGCTGGCAGAGCGCGGGGTGCTGTGCTCCGCACGAGACCGGACCCCCAAACAGACCTGAGGTCAGCTCTCGTGAGGCCAGCAGTCATGAGCCAGTGACACCAGAAAGCAGCTCAGGTTAACACTCCACCCCGGGGCCCACAGAGCAAGGCTGGACAGGGACAGGGCGTCCCCACCTTCCCCCCCCCGCCCCCCCGCCGCCCCATAAAAAAAAATCAATAAAATATATTAAAAAAAAAAAAAAAAAAAAAAGATCCGACATCTTTTCCTTTTTGTATATTTCTGAGCCAAGTAACCCAGTAGGTGAGGGAGAAAGCTAGGAAACACATGTAAGTTTCAATGAGGACACGGAGAGCCAACTGTTTGTGTTCAGATACATTGTTGCAACTTTGTTTTACGTTGTTGCAACTTTCCTGCGGCTGTAACAGGGCGTGAACCTGGACCGCCCGGACCGTCCTGGGACTGGTCTCTAACGGCAACGCAGCGCGAACGCCCTTCCCGGCACCCATGGGGACGGACACCGTGATGACCCACACCGCGGTCCACGCACGCACACACGCGCGGCGCGGCCTGGCAGGGACTGCTCCTGGATGACGCTCCCGGAAGCCGGCTCGCGGGCCGAAGGGTGTGCCCGTCTGCAGGCTGAGGAGACAAACTGCCCCCGTGTGTGAGGCCATTTCCACCTTAGTAAGCACCGAGTGTCTCCGGCGAACGCCGACGCCGAGCGAGGCGCTAGGGAGAGAGAACGGCCACTCTGACCTTGACTTTCAGCGGTCAGGCTGTGAATTGGTAGCGACAAGCATCGCTGTGCCCCCTGGGGCTAGCACAGTATAGGCTCAGTGAGTGATTGGATGGATGGATGGATGGTTGAATGAATGAATGAACAGATGCACAGGTAGACGGATGGAGGAAGGAGCACACACCCTACGTGTTGGAGAATGCAGAACTACCTCAATCTCAGAGCGAGACAGAAACGAGCGGCAGCAGTGAGGACCAGGGTGTGGACACACAAGGGCACACGGGAACCAGGGAGGCGGCCGGCAGGCCCCTGGGCACCGGGGCCCCACCCGCCACCCACAGCCCGGAGCTCAGGGGGGGCCTCTCTGTCCACAGGCCCGGACGCTGAGAAGGCTAGGGGAGGTGGGGAGGATTGGGGGGGGGGGGGGCCAGCACAGAGCAGGGGCGTCCATCTAACGCAGGGTAGCGCTTCCTTTACATCAACTTCCTTCTTTGACTCAAATACCTTTTTCCTTTTTGATGTATATTTTTATTGATGTCAGAGAGGAAGGGAGAGGGAGACAGAGAAAGAAACATCCATGATGAGAGAGCAGCACCCATCGGCTGCCTCTTGCACGCCCCACACTGGGGATGGAGCCCACAGTGAAGTCTCTGCTTCAACCACAGACCCGGCTCTGAGCCCCTTGGACACGGACGTGGAAACCCCACTTCAGGAAGGACGGCCATCCAGGCTGCAGGTCTTAGGAGTCTGTGGCCCCTTTTCCACCGGGAACCCCCGGCTCCGAGACGAGGCTCGGGAAAAGCAGCTCAAACTGCACGACCTCGGCAAGGACGGGTAAGGTGGGGGCAGTCTGGCGCGGCCCCACTGGCCCGGCCCGGCCCGGCCGGGCATCCGGGTCTCACCAGCATGGCCCGTCTCCCAGCCTCCAGCTCCAGCTCCAGCACCAGGCCGGCCGGCCGGGGAGAAGCCACCTCGGAGAGGCCTAGGGGAGCCCCGCCCCAGGCCAGGGCGGCAGCTGAAGGGGAGGGGCCTGCGCCCCGGCCCCGGGGCTGGCACGGAGCCCCGGGAGGAGGCACGGAGCCCCGGGGCTGGCACGGAGCCCCGGGAGGAGGCACGGAGCCCCGGGAGGAGGCACGGAGCCCCGGGAGGGCCCACCGAGCCTTCCTGCCCCCACATCTGCCTCTTCCCGCGGCCGGCGAGGCCACACTTGCCAGATGTGGGCACCGTGGGGACCAGGTCCGTTTGCCGCGCGTCCTGAGATACGGCTTGGCCTGTTTATTTAACTTCCCGCCTCGGGGGGCGGAGGGACGGCCAGGAGGAGCCTCCGTCCCAGCCCAGCGGCCCACACAGCCGCTCCCCACACCGTCCGGTCACTCCCTCTGGCCACTGCTGCAGGGCCGGCCATGGGGCTGGGGTGCAAAGGAGGGTGGCAACAAGGGCAGCAGAGGTCTGGGGCTGGAGTGTCCATCCGGGGCCAAGGTCCCCTGTCCGTCTGTCGGAGGAGCCATTCCCCACCCGGGCCTGGCACGGTGCTGAATGCCCCTGGGGCCTCTGCATGAGGTGAGGGGTCTTCTCTGAAAAGCAGAGGCCCCAGAAAGGGATCTGGGCCAGGTGCAAACCCCCCCCCGCCCAGAGCCGGCATCCCACCCCCAAACCTTCTGAGGAGGCAGCAGATGGTGCGGCTCGTAGCCTGGAGCCCAAGCATGAACCCTGGGCCTCGGACTCAGTGTGCACACCTGTGGAATGGGCGCACAGCCGCGCTGGGAGGCTGTGGGCGCCGGGAAGCTCTGTCCACGGAGGACCAGGCTGGGCAGGTGGCCCCGGGGCCGGGCCCCAGGCTGAGCACGCTTTCCCGTCACCCCGTTAATCCTCACAGCCCCGCCGTCCCGCTGTGCGGGGGAGAGCAAGGCTTGGGGGCAGTAGGAGAAAACTAAAACCAACACATAAGGCCCCGCTCGGAAATGCCAGAGGCAGCGGGGTGGCCGGCCTTACAGGACGCTGTCCACGCGTGGATGCGACCCTTTTCTTACAGACGCGGGACCTCAGGCACGGCCCTCGGGAGGGGCAGGGGTGGGGAGGCCACGGAGGTCAGAGCTGCAACGTGCCCTGCGAGAAGTTCAAGGCTGAAGGCAGGAGGCCAAGGAGAGCCCCGGGGTCATGGGGAGCCTTGAAACCACATCTGAGAAGGGAGAGCGAATGAATGAGCACTGGTCATTGCGGGGGGAGGGGGGGCCGGCTCAGGGGGCCCAGAGCTATCTCAGGGAAGACGGGCTGAGCTGGCTTTGTGGCCTCCAGGGGTCCCACACGGGGACCCACCAGTGCACGTCCCACAGGGAGCTCCGAGGAGGAAGAGCCGGGAAGGTCCCCCTGGGGGGCCGGGGGGCTGCTGGCGGGGGCGGGGAGTGAGCAGAACAGAGACCCCGGTCATTCGAGACGCAGAGGAGACGAGGTGAGAGCTGACCTGGGCAGGCTTTCCTGGGAGAGGATCTCAAATGAAGGCAGGGACGCCAGAGAGGGACACAGGGGAGGGACCCCGCCCCACCTCCTGCCCCAGCCCCCGCCCGGGCCCAGCTGCCCCCGCGGCGGGCTGGCCGGCTCCCGTGTTTCCCGGAGGCAGAGAGCTGCATGCTGATAGGAATCTGCACCTTCCCCCAGGCCAGCCGGCTTCTCCCCGCTCGGCCAGTCCCTGCCTCGCGCTGGACACGGGGCGAGCAGGCCGCTGAGGAGACCAGAGACCCCGCAGCGCCTGGAACAGCAGCCGCCCAGGAACAGAATGGGTTAAGGGACGAGCTGGCACGCGGCTCCGGGGCTGCAGCTGGTCTCCGAGCCCCCGGAGGCTCTGGCAGCTGCCCAGCCCCCCACCCGCAGGGAAGCCCAGACCGGGACCAGGACAGCTGCCCGGGGCCCCGCCGGCCACAGGCCCCGCGGACAGCCATGTGCGCGCTGGCACGGATGCCACAGCTCTGTCCCCCTCCTCTCCCGCGTCCCAGCAGCTCGGGCCTGGGGAGCCGGAGGAGGCTGCTGGCTGCGCAGGCGCCACGGCCGGGCTCCAGGCAGCGCCCGTGCCACCCGCCCACCGCCCCATGTGAGCGGTGAAGGCTGAGCATCCTCACTGCACACGAGAGGAGCCCTGGGCTCAGAGAGGCTCAGACACCCGCCTAAGGCCACACGGACGAAGGCAACGCCAGGTTGCAGACCCAGCCCTCTCCAGCGCTGCACCCCACCCCGCACAGAGCAGAGGGCCCCCCCAGGCCGCCACGCTCCCCTCCACCGGGCTGGTCCCAGGGCTGCAAGGAGAGACGGGGCGGAGCGAGCTATGCAGAGCCTGGGGCACAGCGCCCGCCCCGCAGGTCCCAGGGGCGGTCCGCACCCCAGGAGCAATGTCTCATACCAAACCGGGGAGCCCGGGCTGAGGGCAGCAGCAGGAGGAGACAAAGCCGCCATGGCCCAGGGGTAGCTCAGGCTGGTCCCGCCATCACGCCATCACCCTGGAATGGAGCACCGGCACCTCGGGAGCTCAGGGTGCTTAGGGGCCCTGCTTCTCACCCAACACGTCCGCCCGGGGCCATCTCCCTCCCATGTGCTGCCGGCCGTTCGTGCAAAAACCCATGAAAATGAATGAAAACACTTTCGGGTGAGGTTGGGGTCGCTGGGGGCGGTGGGGGCGGGTGGGGGCGGGTGGAGGCGGGGCGGGGCGGGGCGGGGCCAGGCTCCAGGAAGCAGGCCCGGTTGTCTTGCTCTGAGGCTGGCCTGCGGTGGCTGAAGTTCACGAGTGAAGTGCAGAGTGAGCCTGGCAGGTGCAGCTTCAATCCTAGAAAGTTAACTGAACAAACACGGGTGCCCCAGGGGCGGATATGCAGTCCCTCCCAGCCGCCGGCCAGCAGGGGAGAGGGGGGACAGGGCCTGGTGACCGCCGATGGTTCAGGGGAGGGGAGAGGAAATCCATGTTTCTCCTGCGTGAGCACGTACATGGGATTTCATGGAACCAGAGACCAGAACACGGGGGCTCCAGGGAGAGGAGGCCGCGGGCCGGGGCGTCTGGAATTCCGAGCCCTGTGCGTGCATTAGCATCTTTTAAAATATATTCTTATTGGTTTCAGAGAGGAAGAGAGAGGGAGATAGAAACATCAATGATGAGAGAGAATCATGGCCCGCTGCCTCCTGCACGCCCCCCACTGGGGATGGAGCCCACAACCCGGGCCTGTGCCCTGACCGGGAATCAAACCAGCAGCAACCTCTTGGTTCATGGGTGGATGCTCCACCACTGAGCCACACTGGCCGGACAGCAATTTTTTTAAATATTAATTGAGGAAGGGGGAGGGATAGTTAGAAACTTCGATAAGAAACATCGATCAGCTGCCTCCTGCACACCCCCTACTAGGGATGTGCCCGCAACCACGGTACATGCCCTTGACCGGAATCAAACCCTAGACCCTTCAGTCCACAGGCCGACGCTCTATCCACTGAGCAACACCGGTTTTGGCCACTTAATTTTTTTTTTAATTCCATATTGTTCCACTTCAATCCCGGGCCTCACCACCAGGGGCACCCGGCCTGTCCCGGGAAGCAGAGCCTCGGGCCCCTCCCGGGTCCGGCCCTCTGGGCTCCGGCTCCTGGGCCCTGTGTTCACCAGGAAGACGCTGCCCTGGGTCCCCGAGGCCTCTCCCTTCCCGGTGCCCTGGACGCCAGAGCACGGTGAGCCAAGCCCGCAGCCCAAAGCCTCCACAGGCAACGCTCCACATCAGCCAGCCACGCTGCCCCCGACCCGGACTTCTGGAACCTTCCGAGGTGCACTGCCCTCCCGAGAGCCCGGCCCCCACCCCGCTCAGCCTCCTGGCGGGCCCATCATGGTCCATGGGGGCCGGCGGGAAACCGCTTCTCCGGGCCCCTGTCCGCTGGACAGGCGGGAACGCTGAGGCACAGAGAGGTGGTGTGGCCGGAGCAGAGTCGCACAGCAAGCGGACAGGGCCGGGCCAGCAGCGGGCACGGCTACCGCCCGGGGAACCTCAGCGTGCTGGCAGTGCCCGAGGCCTCGGGGCCCGGCGGCCGCCATGAGGGGGCGCCGTGGCCGTCGGCAGCGCCCACGCCGTGTACCCGGGCAGCGCCCGCCAGCCGCCATCCCCCTGGGCGGAGCCGGGGCCGTGCTGGCACAGCCCCCATCGCTCCGGAGGAAAGCCGGAGCAGCTGGGCTTCCCGCAGACTCGCCCGGAGCGTGAGTGTGACCCGCTGGCTCCAAGCACTTCTCAGTCCCGAGCGGCCAGGGAAACAGGCTGCCCTCCCACAGGACGGAACGCCGTCCCTGGCCACCCGTTTGCAAGCTCTGTTCCCGGCGGGGCGCTGGGCCACGGGGGTCAAAGGCCACAGGAGGGGCTTGGAGATCCCTGTCCCACCCAGGAGGGAGGCGGAAGTCCACCCGGAGCCACTCCTGCCTGCAGCGTGCCTTCCCGGGGCCTCTTTTATTTTATATATATATATATATTTAATATATTTTATTGATTGTTTACAGAGAGGAAGAAAGAGGAATAGAGAGTTAGAAACATCGACGAGAGAGAAACATCGACCAGCTGCCTCCTGCACAGCCCCCATTGGGGATGTGCCTGCCACCAAGGTCCATGCCCTTGACCGGAATCGAACCCGGGACCCCTCAGTCCGCAGACCGACGCTCTACCCACTGAGCCACACCGGTTTCGGCCCGGGGCCTCTTTTAAAAGAAGGCTCCGGAGAGTTCCTTGTAAACGGCTCTGTCTCGAGGGGAAGCCCGGGCCCGAGTCCGTCCTGGATACAAACTCCTAACCACCGAGACCATCGGAACCACGGATCCGGACGAAGCGATGGCCGCGCCCAAGGCCCCCTCCCCACCCCTGAGGGCAGAGCCGGGACACTCAGCGCCTTCCCTGCCCCCCAGCAGAGCGGCAGCCACAGGTCCGCTGTGGAAAACAGGTCTGCGCCCCCAGGGCCCGGAACCCTGCTGCCAAAGAGCCAGGGCTGGGCTGGGCGCGGGCGCGGACCACCTGACGTCATAGGGGTGGGGAAGAGGGGGGGGTTTGGGGAGCCCTGGCGGTGGGCAGGGGAGCCACAGGCAGGCAGGGGAGGGTTTCTCCGCACACTTTCCCCTAAAATGCTGACCGCAGGTCTAGACAACAGGAGAGACGCTGCTAACATTACACGAAGACTCTCCCAAAAGGCAGCGGGCCGCACGGGGGGTGAAAACGCACTCGCCAAGGCCCCCTCCCCCAGCCCACGGGCGCCCGAGGGGCCGGGGAGGGGGTCAGAGGTCACAGACTGCAGAGAGGGGCGGGGCCTGGAGGGCAAGTCCCGGGAGGCACACGGGAACGGGAACGGGAACGCGGGGCCGGGCCTCAGCCCAGGGCTGGGGTCCGAGCCACGGGGACCACCACACTGGGTGGGCGCTCCTAATAACCACGGAGGCAGGAGAACCGGGAAAGGGGAGTCAGAGGAAAGAAACTAAAAACAAGACCACGAGGCCACCCACACGGCCCAGTGGTTTCCTGTGCACACGGGCTCCATGCTGCACGCCGGTTTCTGCTTAGTGTGCGTGTGCACGCGTGTGCGTGGGGGGTGCGTGTGTGTGTGTGTGCGTGTGCGTGTGCGTGTGTGTGCGCGCGTGCGTGTGTGCGTGTGTGTGCGCGTGTGTCTGTGTGTGTGTGCATGGGTGTGTGTGTGTGTGCGTGTGTGTGCGTGTGCGTGTGTGTTTAATATACTTCTGTTGGTGTCAGCGAAGAAGGGAGAGGGAGAGGGAGAGGGAGAGAGAGAGAGAATCATCAATGATGAGAGAGAATCATGGATCGGCTACCTCCTGCTGGCCTTCCCCTGGAGATCTGCCCCCAGGCCTGAGAGCCAGTGTGCCCCCTTCCCACCCTCAGGTGCCTCTCCGGGTTCCAGTCCTCGGACCCGGGGCCAACCAGACCCCCCTCACTTCCTCAAGACGTGGCTGTCCGGCCGGTCACCCACCCGAAGCGGCCGCCCCTCTACACGGAGAATCACTAAGGCACAGGCGGCGTGCTCACTCTGAAACCACTGCTCCGAAACAGAGTCTCACGCACCCTGCCTGGACTCACCCCTCCCCCCCCTTCAGGAAAGGGGCCCGGCGCCCGCTGATTACCCGGCCGTCCTTTCCCGACAAGACCCCGACTGAAGACCCTCGTTTCCGAATAAGAAAATTAACCCACACTGCGGAGCGATTTAAAAATGGATGAAGCGTCTCCTGGGACCGGGAGAGCATAAAGGGGCACCACCGGATGCCCCGAAACCACGAGCCCTGGAGCCCCGAGCCCCAAAACGGAGTCCCGGCAGAGCGATGGGTTCCTATGTCCCAGCATGCTTCCTGTGAAACCTCTGCTCAGGGCTCGGCCAGCCCGCGCCTCGGGGTACCCCCCCAAACTCCCCAACACCCCGCCCCCGCCCCGCGGCTCCGGCCCTGCGAGCCGGTCCACCTCGGAAGCGAGGCCCCGTTATTTGCTTTGGAGGGAGCCCGCTCCCGCCCAGGCCGCGTCTGCAGACTTTACGGCCTGAGGTGGAATGAAATGCAAAGCGAATAAAATTTGAGAGCCGCACAGAAAGAAAGAAAAGGCACGAAGGGGGTTAGAAGCCAGCCAGCGACCCAGACGCGGAGGAAAACACTCCGGAGGGCCCGCGGGCGAGGGGGAGGGGCGCCGGCCCGCCTGCCAAATGTCATTTGGGGCCCGCGCGGCGAGAGGAGAAGCAGAGCCCGCGATGCAATGCAATTATTTAAATCCAGAAAGAAAAATGTTTGCTTCAGAATCTGGCAGCCGACGGGCCTCCGGTCCCCGCTTCAGAGTCACCCCGCGCGCAGGCAGGCAGGCAGGCAGGCAGGGCAGGGGGCCGCCAGCCTGGGGCCGCGCACCCCGGACGGCGCCCCGCCTGGCCCGGGCGTACAGCTCGCACGGTGAAAGGTCCGGGGGGTGATGGGGTGAAGGGGGGAGGTTGATGGGGTGAACGGAGAGTCTCGCTCCAGAGCATTGTGGGAAGCCCGGCAGGCGGCCTTCCCCCCAGGGGGCCACCGGTCCGCTCTGGCCCTTTGTTCCGGGCTGGCTCTGGCTCTGCCTTTGTCCCCGGCGGGCAGCCCCTCGGCCCCTGCACACACGGTCCTGCCCCCTGGCTCCTGGGGTGGGAAGGCCTGGGCGGGCTGTCACTCAAACCCTTTGTGGGCTCCCCAGGCCTCAGGGTATCACCGAGCCCCCGCCCCCGCCCCAGCCCCTCTGCGGCCCCCGGGGGCCGCACCCCATGCCCCCAGCCCGCCCCCCCCGCCCCAGGCCCTCTGCGGCCTCTGGGGGCCGCACCCCATGCCCCCAGCCCCCCTCCCCCGCCCCAGGCCCTCTGCGGCCTCCGGGGGCCGCACCCCATGCTCCCAGCCCCCCTCCCCCGCCCCAGGCCCTCTGCGGCCTCCGGGGGCCGCACCCCATGCTCCCAGCCCCCCCCCCCCCCCCCCGGCCCCCTGCGGCCTCCGGGGGCCGCACCCCATGCTCCCAGCCCCCCACCCCCGCCCCAGGCCCTCTGCGGCCTCTGGGGGCCGCACCCCATGCCCCCAGCCGGCTCCGGGTCTGTGAGAGCCAGGTTCTTCTGGAACCTTCCGGCTCCCTGCCTCCGCCTCTTCTCGGCCATCCTCATCTTTCTTTTCTTTTCTTTTTTTAATATTTTATTGATTTTTTACAGAGGTGAAGAGAGAGGGATAGAGAGTCAGAAACATCGATGAGAGAGAATTATCGATCAGCTGCCTCCTGCACACCTCCTCTTGTGCCCGCAACCAAGGTACATGCCCTTGTCCGGAATCGAACCCGGGACCTTTCAGTCCCGCAGGCCAACGCTCTATCCACTGAGCCACACCGGTTTCGGCATCCTGATCTTCCTTCACGTAGGGGGTCAGACCCCTCCTCCTCCAGGAAGTCCTCCTGGGAGAAGGGTACCAGGACTGCGACCTGAAGGCAGGGTACAGGATCGGTCTCCCCGTCCTGGATGGGATGCTACGACTGCTGCCCCATTCAACAGATGAGGAAACTGAGGCCCGGGTCGGTCCATGACTGGCCCAGCCAGCCATGAGCTGTGGAGCCAGGATTGAACTGCTTTTCCAGAGACATGAACGGAGCCTCAGCCTCTCCGGAGGACGGACGCCTGGGACTCTCTGCCCGCAGGGCCTGGCCCGGGGTGTGGCCGGCGTGCGGGGAAGCGGCTCTGGGTCAGCCGCTCTCTCGCATCGGGCCACTGGGTGGTGACTAATGACTCTGGGGCGGGAGGAGAGGCTGGTGGTGAGAGGGGGGCCAGGCCTGCGATCGACCTTGAACTTAAGAGGCTCCAGGCTCTGACCAGCATCGCTAATGGGCCCGGAGTAACCTGAGCCGGCCCTTGGCTGGGAGCTCGGGGCATTACGGCGGGCGGGCCTGCCAGCAGGCTGGCATCCCCACCTGAATGGCTGCCCGGCGTCTCCATTTCACCGCCTCTGTGCGGCCCCACCGCTCCTGCTGCCCCCAACCTTCCCGTTTATCAGGGCTGATGGCGTGCCAGCCCGGCCCGGCGCTGGACACGCACCATCGGGTGCGATCGCCACTCCCGCGCAGCGCGGGGTCCACGCCGCCTTTGAGGCGAGGAGAGAGGCTCCGCGCAGGGGAGGGCGCTGCCGGCTCCTCCAGGCTCACCCGGCCCGTGCTGCCTCTGCAAGGGGAGTCCTGCCCGAGGTCACGAGTGATGCACCGCCTTCTTTCCTTTCCATCTATTTCACACGCTCTGCGCCGCCCCAAAGGGAGGAGAGTTGTAACTTGGCAGAAGGAGAGAGGAGGAGGAGGAAGGAAAGGGGAGGGGGCCCGGCCGGTGTGATTCGGTGGATGAGCATCAACCTATAATCAGGGTTCGATTCCTGGTCAGGGCACAGGCCCGGGCTGCGGGCTCCATCCCCAGTGTGGGGCGTGCAGGAGGCAGCTGATCCATGATTCTCGCTCATCACTGATGTTTCTCTCTCTCTCTCCCTCTCCCTGCCTCTCTGACATCAATAAAAATAGATTTTTTTTTCAAAAGAAAAGATAATAGCACATGTCTGATAGGAAAACTTCACACATACAAGCACATGTGCACACACAAGCACATGTGTACACACAAGCACAAGTGCACACACGTGCGCACGCCCACACACACACACACACACACGTGTGGGTACACACACATCAGCCTTAATCTGCTGCTGCTTTGGGATTTGGGGTGGTGAACAGCTAAAATCCCAAAGGCTCCTTTTTCTCGTCTCGGGTGGAGATCGAGAGCCTCAGGCCGAGCAGAGGCCTCAGACCCCAATGTTCCCTATTCTGCTCCCCAAACTGCCCGAGGGGGTGTGAGGGGCTCTGAGCCCACAGCGAGGCCCCGTGTCCGGGCGGACAGGCTCCTCCCGGTGTCCTCAGGCTCCTGGAGGAGGTCAGTCCCTCTCCCGGAGGACTGAGCTCACAGGGGCGAGGACCACGCCCACTGCCGGGCTGTTGATGAGTGACAGCGCCAGGTTCCCATGCCAGGTGAGCCCGCTCCCAAAGCAGGTGCCCCCCTCCCTACCGCTTCCCCTACCGCTCCCAGCCTCCGGCTTCCAAGGGGCAGTCCTCACAGGCCTAGGGAGGGCTGGGTGCTCCTGGGCCAGGGGCAGCTGCAGATCGGCCCGTGGGGCGCAGACAGGCTGCCCCAGGGCCCGGGATCCCCCAGGCCAGGCCCTGCCCTCCCACCCCTCTGGGCCTCGGAGTTCTGGGTCCTGAGACTGAGCTCTAATGCGTCTCCCACGAAGAAGGAAACCGAACCCTGGCTTTCTCTTCCTGGGCCCCGCCTTTCCGGCAGGCACAGCGCCGCCGCTGCAGGGGAAAGACACCGCCAGGGCGCCCAGGCCGGGACCCTCGCCCCCGGCCACCGCCCCCCGCCCACCCGGCGGGGGAAGGAGCTCGTGGGAGGTGTTCGAGGCTCGGAATGAAGTTTAAACATTGCGTGGAAATTACTAAACAAATCAAATCACTGTTAAGTGGATGTCACGGGCTTCCTCTAGACAATACGTTTAATGAGGATTATTGTCCTCCTGGTTATAGTTTTAGATTTGCATTTTATTATCAGAGAACCACTTATGCATTACTCCAGGATTTTCATTAGGTAAATAAATTTTTATGTGGATTTCATTATATTCCCTTGGCTGGGATCCTGATCACTTAACAGCACCCGGACTGCGCCGACATCCTGTGCGCCGGTCAGGATGCTAGCCGCTTCCTCCGCGTGTGGAAAGGAACTTTCTGAAAAGCCCCGATGTGGATAGTACAGGGAAGCGGGCCGGGGCCAGAACTGCGGGTACATTCGGGCCCGGTTCTCCTACCGAAACAGGCACACACAGACAAGGGAGGGGTTTAAAAGGATACACACCGCCCCGGCTGGTTCGGCTCGGTGGATAGGGCGTCAGCCTGCACACGGAAGGGTCCCGGGTTCGATTCCAGCCAAGGGTACATGCCGGGGTTGTGGGCTTGGTCCCTAGGAGGCAGCCGATCCATGATTCTCTCTCATCATTGATGTTTCAGTCTCTCTCTCCCTCTCCCTTGCTCTCTGAAATCAATACAGAAATATATATTAAAAAAAAAAAAAACATATTAAACTGATGCAAAGTCACTGGAACTCACAGGACGGAAGCCCGGCCAGTCCTGGAGAAAGGAAGCTGAAGGAAACGAGGCTTGGGAGCAGCAGGAAGGAAGCGGCCGGTGGGGCAGACGTTCCTGGAACCACCGCGGTCAGCAGGGGAAACCTTCCCTGAGAGTCTGACAGAACACAATTAAGCTAATTGGGACCGAGACTGTGCCGGTGCCTCCGGAAACGTGAGGAAAAATCACACCTCAGCGGGAGTGAATGAGAGGGGAATGAATGAGGGAGGGAATGAATGAAGTGACTGAAAACAGGCCCTGTAAGGCACAGGTGGTCCCGGTGTCTCCTTTCGAAGGCCCAACAAGGTTTCGGAGAATTGGCTCAGAATGAAAACTCCTCCTCATCGGAGAAGGGTGTTGCCTGCCGGGGACCAGGCTGAGCGGGGTGCGTAAGGCACCCACCTGGGTCCACCCAGCCCAGAGGACGGAGACACCTTCAGAGAGCCCTTCCTGGGAGCACAGTAGAGCGAACATCCGGGCACGGCAGAGGGGGAGGGAAGGAGGACGGGTGCAGCTGCCCCAACACCTTCTGCGAGGTTTTTAGGAGAATCGCTCAGGGCACCTTAGACCTAATGGCTGCCCAGCCTCCAGAGCCAAAGATTGAGGTCCCTTATCAACTGTCCCTGGTTATCTCTGTGATTTGGGGAGCACCGATAACCTCACTGAATGCGGGTGGATGGATGGATAGGTGGGTGGGTGGATGGATGGATAGATGGACGGATAGACTGACGGATAGATGGATGGATGGATTGATGGATGGATGGATGGATGGATGGATGGATGGGTAGATGAATAGATGGACGGATGGATGGATGGACAGATGGGTGGATAGATGATGGATGGAGATAGATGATGGATGGATGGATGGATGGATGGAGATAGATGATGGATGGATGGATAGGTGGGTGGGTGGATGGGTAAATAGATAGATGGAGGATGGATGGATGGATGGATGGATGATGGATGAATGGGTGGATGGATAGATGGATGGATGGATGGATGAATGCATGAAAGTTAACTTAAAAGCATCCTTTTTTTTATAAAAAAAAAATCACCACCCTAGGACACGCTAATTGATTTTTAGAGAGAAGTATCTGGTGAGAGATAAACAGCGATCAGCTGCCTTCCTGTACACCCCCCGACCGGAAATCAAACCCACAACCTTTCGGCGGCGGACCAGACAACGCTCCAACCACTGAGCCGTCCGCCAGGGCTCGGCCACTCTCACCTGCTTGGGAAGCAGCCCCCGGGCTCTCGCACCCACACTTTCTCGGGGCCGAAGCACAGACGGCGGGACAGAGCGCCCTGGCCCCGGACTCCGCCGGCTCACCGGGTCAGCGCCTCCGCCCCCGGACACGGGCGCGCGCACCACGACCGCCCGCCTCCGGGGTCCCGGCCCCGCATTCCGCGTCTGGGGCATTTTCCTCGAAGAGCATTTATCACCCCATCAAGCCACCCACCCTGCCAGCGCGCTGGCGAACACCACTTAGAAGCCGCTCAGCCATCGCTGCTGAAAAATCTCGCTTGTCCTCAAATATCTCCTGTTTATCTTGGGAGCCGGCTGCGCGAAGAGGCGGCGGGCTGGAAGGACACAGTATTTTCCTTGGCGTCCGGGCCCCCGTCTGGCCAGCGCGCCGCCCGGGGAACTCTGACAGCTCTCCGCGCGCAGCTCGTAACAATGACACAGACATGTTTACGGGCGTCTCAATGCGGCGCAGTCCGGGTGTGCGGAAATGTGTACGACCCCTCACACCGACACTTCCCGCTGGCAGAGGAGCTCCGCCTGGGGTGGGGGAGGACGGGGGGTGTGGGGAGACCCAGTCCTGGTGGGGGACCCCCAGCCCCACCACCTGCACTTCGCTCATGCGGCCCCCGCTGCAGCCAACGCCTTCCCGAGGGTGCCAGGGGTGGCCGCGTGGGTCGCGAGGCCCGTGGACACAGGCTGAAGACCCGCCCACATCATTTGCATGCAAGGCCGTCATTTGCATACGACCAGCTACGGAAAAGGACCTCCCCTCTCCTCCACGGGCAGCATCGCCGTGGCGGCCAGAGGCCCTCCGTGAGGGAGCGCTTCAGGCGGGCTGCCTAAGCTGGTTCTGCCCGCCCGGAGCCGAGTCCCCCGTTCCCTGTGTGACCCCGCTCACTCACCCTCAGGGGCGCCCAATCTGGCCTGGGCTTGCCCCCTCCGGTCCCCCCCCCCCTCCCCAGTCCCACGGCGACAGTATGGCAAGGCCGTGTGGGTGTGTCCCACGATCCACGTCGTCTGACCCCTGCAAACCCCTGACTATTCCAGTCAAGGGATTCCTCAAAATCATCCAGAGCGCCCTAGCCAGTTGGCTCAGTGGTTAGAGCGCCTGCCCACAGACTACAGAGTCTCGGGTACAATTTTTCCAGACAAGGGCACATGTGCAGGTTGCAGGCTAGATCCCGGCCCAGGTGTCTCTCTCTCACCGACGTTTCTCTCTCACTGCCTCTCCCCCTCCCTCCCACTCTCTCTAAAAGTCCCTGGGAAACTACCCTCAGGTGAGGATTAGCCCACACACAAGTCCCAGGGAGACCAGGAGCGGGTTGCCAGCATTCGTCAGCGTCACCCCGTGCTCTGCTGTTCCTGCCGTTCCCTCCTGCAAAGCAGAAGCTCCAGACAAGCAGCCAAGTATCTGAGGGTGCCAGGCAGCCGGGTGTTGGGGTGCCGGGGAGTGTGGGGCAGGTGGCCTGCCTTAGCTCCAAATGCAACCCCAGCCCGAGCCCGGCCACACCATGCCCTCCCTGGCCAGGGGTCGGGCAGCCCACCCACCACCAGCAGGTCCTCCCCGCCCAGCCTGCTGACCCCGCTGGGCGCCGCCTCAGCCCACGGAACAGCCTGAGCTCAGGACGCCTGTCTCGGGGGCAGTGGGCCTGCAGGAGGCCTGAGGGCGGGGCCAGGCATGTTCTGCAAACGCCAGCTCCTGGGAATGAGGGCGTGACCTCCCTCAGTGACTCCCTTTCCACACCTGTCCCCTCCCACCGGAGACCCGGAGCCCAGAGCCCAGGACAGCCATCACCAAGCGAGGCCGAGCCCTGTCTCCTAACCACTGCCCGGAGCAGGGTCCGAGGCCCCGGCCTGCAGGACACGGACCAACAGGCCGTGACAGCCAGGAGCCCAGGGCCCCGGGTCAGGCATGCGCAGGGCGGTCTGAGGAATGGATGTGCCCACCTGCGGGCAGCCCTCACCCCTCTCCCCACTGCCCGGATGGCCGCCAGGCAGGACCCACACTGGCGGTGCTGAGAGAAGCGAGCAGTGAAAGGATGCTCTGGTGACAGCTCCAGGTTCTGAGAGGCTGGTCTGTACTAACAACCCAATCAAAACACGTCTGCGTCTGAGGGCAGCTCGCCCTCAGGCCACTGGATTGCAAACTTAACGGGAGGAGGAGGCTGGAAGATAGCCTAGGAGGGGGCTCTGGTCTGCAGGTTCCTCCACTCACCCCAGCCACCGGGCCCTCGCCCCGCCCACCAAGCTCTCACCCCGCCCCCTGGTCCTCGCCCCGCCCACCTGGCCCTCACCCCGCCCCCTGACCCTCACCCCGCACACCAAGCTCTCACCCCGCCCCCTGGACCTCGCCCCGCCCACCAAGCTCTCACCCCGCCCCCTGGCCCTCGCCCCGCCCACCAAGCTCTCACCCCGCCCCCTGGCCCTCGCCCCGCCCACCAAGCTTTCACCCCGCCCCCTGGATCTCGCCCCGCCCACCAAGCTCTCACCCCGTCCCCTGGCCCTCGCCCCGCCCACAAGGCTCTCACCCCGCCCCCTGCCGCTTACCCCGCCCCCTGGCATGGATGACCCCCTGCAAGTCCCTGATGGAATGGGGTTCACAGGTGTGGGCGCCTGTATCCGCCTGCACCAGCTCCCCCCGCCAGGCAATGCCCACAGCCCAGGAAACCCCTCTGGGCAGCGAACACCCCCAGGGGCTCCTCCCGGGACGGGACTGGTGTCCTCTGGGCGCGGACCCGCTGCCCTGCGCCAGAGGCGGCGTCTGCGCACGCGGGGCTCCAGGCCTCGGTATTGATAGTTTCACAAACCGCCGGCGATTATTTGGTTTCCCCAGGACAATCACTATGCAAACGAAGCCTCCGGCGGACACACACAGGGCGGTTCCAGTCACTGGCCCGTGTTTATGAAAAGAAACTGGCCTGGCCCTGACCAAGCGCTAAGAAAATGTTTAATCACAAGATACAATTGAGAAAGGAAATTAGGCAAATAATTGATAAAAAATGCCCGGACGTGGCTCCCACAGCCCCCGCCCCCCCTCCCCGCTGGCCCCTCCTGGGTTGTGGGTCCTGCCAGGCGGGGATGGCGGCGGGAACGGATCCCTGGCAGGGCGCACACCGTTCCTTACATCTGTGGTTTGGGGGCTTGTGCGGAGGGAGAGGGGGAGAATGAGCGGGGGCTTCGGCAGGGCTGGCACCTGGGCGTGCAGGGAGGGAGGGGGAGTCTCCGGGGCACCCCACCCACCTGGCCCTCACCCCACCCACCTGGCCCTCACCCCACCCACAGCACTGGGATGGGGCAAGTTCCCAGCAGGGGGCAGGCTCAGGGCCCAGGCCACAGGGAGGACACGGGCCGAGAGGGGACGTGGGGGTTGGGGCCCAGGAGGATGGAGGGCCCTGGAGGAGGATCGCAAGCCCTAGCGGGCCAACCGGCAGCCCAGACTCAGCCTGAGCATCAGGCCAGAGCAGAGAGAATCTCCCATCAGGCCTTTGGCCAGGCTCTGACCCCTGTGGTTCCAGCCTGTGCAGCCTGTGTGACCCCCAGCAAGTCACTCTCCCTTTCTGTGCCGCCATGGCCCCTCCTTTAAGACAGGGATTAAGTAAGGCCCGGCTGGTGTGGCTCAATGGTTGAGCACTGACCCAGGAACCTAGGAGATCACAGGTTGATTCCCAGTCAGGGCACAAGCCCAGGCGGTGGGCTCGGTCCCCGGTGGGCAGCTGATCAACGATTCTCCCTCATCATGGATGTTTCTACCTCCCTCTCCCTCTCCATTACTCCCCGAAATCAATAAAAAAATACATTTAAATAAGTAAATACGGTAGGGATCAGAAAAGCGTGCCTTGCCATACTGAACGCAGTGAACGCTCCGTGAAGGTCAGCTCTCTGTCCCGGCTCCCTCCCTGCCGCCCAGAGAGGGTGGGCGAGTCTCCCCGAGGCGCCCAGCCCGTGACCCCAGTGTCTCCGGCGGGGGCAGATTTACGGGAAGGAGGGCCCGGGCCGCCCGGGGCTCCTCTGGGAAGCCGCCCCCCCCCCCGCCCGCCCAGGAGGCGGTGGAAGGAGGGCCCCTGCAGCCACAGCTCCCTGGGGCTGGGGGAAACCGGAGCCCGGGCCTGGCAGGGCCTCCCGGGGGCCGGGGCGGGGGCAGCTGTCCAGAACGGTCTGTCCGCGGAGGGGGCAGGGAGGAGGCCGCCACTCGGAGCACGCCGCGTGCCCGTCCCTGGGGCCCGGCCGCTCAGCCTGCTGGCTCCATCCAGAGTCCGCCCGCCCCCAGGGATGCGGGGAGGCGGCCAGGATCAGAGCCGCCGGCTGCGCGCCCCTCCCCCTGCGACAGGGGACTAAAGTGGGTCAAGGAGGAAGGAGGGGGCCCAGGAGGGCTGGGGGAGGGGCCCGAGGAGCTCGGAAGGCACCCCGAGGGAGGGGACCAGGGGAGGATGCCTGGAAAAGCAAAACCATGTGTGCCGCGGGCCGGCGGTGCGGGGCTGGGGAGGGCGTGGGGCTTCTCAGAGGCAGCCCAGGGTGAGCTCCGGGGGCCGCAGCCCCGGCTCCTGCCCCCAGCTCCTGCTCTCTCCCACCCCCTGACCTTGGGGCTCCATTTCCCCCAAGCCCTCAGCCTCCTGCAGAGCCCCACCCCGCAGCGGCCAGCCCTGGCATCGGCTTCCGCCCGCTGGCACCGGCCTGGAGGTGGGCCCACCTTGGCCCAGCTGTCCCGCCAGGGGGGTGGGGAGAAGCAACCTAGCTCACCCCATCCGGGCTCAGCAGGCCCGGGCGGTGCCAGGCCCAGCCCGGCCCGGTCGCCAGGGAGAGCGGGAGAGGGGCCCGCGTGCCCCCAGGGGCCTCCTGCTGCAAACAAAAGGAAGGCAGGAAACGCCGAACCGGCTGGTCCTCGCCAGGAGAGGAAGCCGGCCCCAGGCCCTCAGGGGGCAGCGGCTGGGGGTCACACTTCCACCCGGGAGCCAGGGGCCGCAGCCTCCACCCCGGCTGGAGCTGGCCCAATTATCAGCTCCTCTCCCGGCTCCCCCACCCTGGACGGCCCCAAAAAAAAAAAACCCAAACGGGAAGAACCACCCAGGCAACTCGATCTGGTCCAGAAGCCTCCAGGGTCCCCGGTTCCAGGAAGCCTCACAGGAGGGGTGCAGGGCAGGGAAGGCAGAGGGTTGGTGCCCAGGGAGCGGGCTGCAGGGGGGGGGGGGGGCTCCCAGGCTCTCCGCCAGGGCGGGCACGGTGAAGGGCGGCCTGGGGACGCCGCCCGCCCTGCAGGGCCATGCACCCTCGGGCCAATCGGGCCAAACGCAGGCTCGGGGGAAAATGTGGAGGCGCAGAGGCAGCCCGCCCCCCTCCCGCCCTTCCAGGCCGGCCAGGCCTGGGGCAGAGGAGCGGTGAGCATGGCAACGGAGACAGGCCCGGAGACAGGAGCCAGGGCCCTTTAAATCTGGGAGTCCCTCCGCAAGGCCACCCACCCCCAACCACCACATCCAAGATTCCTGGGCGGAGCCAGCTGGACTCTTGGGGTTTGGGGGTGGGGTGGGGCACGCAGCAGGGAGGATCCCTGCCAGAAATGCCGCCAGCACCTCCCACCGAGCAGGACTGAGGGTGCGCCCTGACCTCACCCCCCACCCCCCACCCCTCCACGCTGCTTCTCCCCCAGCGGAGCTCAGGGCAGGCCCAGGCAGGCGGGGGGGGGGGGGGTGCGCTTGGCCACCAGCTGGGTCCTGGGGGGAACGTGATGTTACCAGCCTCAGAGTTCATGGCTGTTTATGGGTCTGTCTCCCAGCCCAGCGGGCGCCCCTAGGGGCCGGGGAGGGGCGGGTCCCGTTCGCTCAGGCCTGTGGACGGTGGCCTGGGAGTGACTCACGGGCCCCAGGGTGGCAGGCAGCCTGCCTGGGACACGTGACCTGGGACCTCAGGCTGACCCCCACCTGCAGGCTGGCAGGCCCAGTGGCTCCTGCCTCCCAGGGCTGTGGACGGGAGCGGTCAGCAGGCCCCGGGCACGGGGTCAGCCCCAGCACCGCATTCCTGACGGCGGCCGGACCCCTCCTGCCGCTCAGGCCAAGCCTGCGTGCACCGGGGAGCAGCCGGGAGCCCGCCGAGCGGAACCAGGGGCACAGCCGGCCGGCGCGGCTCCGAGGTTGAACCGGGAGGTCACAGTTCCATTCCGTCAGGGCACAGGCCCGGGGTTGTGGGTGGACCCCCAGGAGGGGGCGTGCAGGAGGCAGCAGACCTGTGATTCTCTCTCATCACGACGTCCCTTCCTCTCTGAAATCAATGCAAACGCACTCACAAGCACCAGGCAGCACAGAGGCCGCGGGCAGGCCCAGCCTCACCCTCACCCGCAGTCCAACCAGGGAATTCAGCCCGCCCCGGGCACCCAGGGGCACGTGGAGCGAGGGGCGTTTTGAGGTTCAGAACGAGCCCTCGCAAGCGCCCAGTGCTGTGTGAACTGCGGGCGCAGTGGGCACACCCTGTTTGCTTGCGGGAACGGGCGGAGGTCATGGGGCCTGGGTGACAGCGATGGGGTGTCAGGCTCTCCCCCCCTCCTGCAGCCCTAACCTAATGGTGTGCAGGGCCCCTCGGTCGGGGCCCGGAGCTCAGGGCCCTGTCCCTGGGACGTGGGGGTGCTGGACCCGAGCAGCCTGCCCGATGGCTGCACAGGCCCCGCAGAAGCCGGGCAAGGCGGCGGGCCCTCAGCCGCCCTTTCTGCTGCTCCCTGGATCCTGAGGGACCAGAGAACCCCTGGACCCAAGCGCTGAGCTCAGAGGTTACGCAAGGCCCAGGGTCATTCCAGCTCAAGCCCAGGGCGGCCCTGGGGACTCCCCAGAAAGGGCCGGCGGGCCACCCCCCCACCAGCGCCCGGTTCCCCGCCCACCCCCCTCTCTCCTCGCCCTTCCAGGAGCCACCCCGCCTGACACACGCCCCTTAGGGTCCACCCTTCTCCCTCCCCCCCACGCAGGCCGGTCCCACGCAGGGGGTGGCCCTGGGAATGGGCTCAGAGCGTCCCCGGAGGCCCTCCCCTTGCCCGGCCAGCGGACAGCCGGCCTCCATGTCCTGACCTCCAGGAGGCACTGGCGAGGCCCACAGCCACAGCAACTTACAGCCTGACTTTCACACTTCCTGCCAGCCCCATGACCCGGCCCCATCCACTGCCAGCTCTCTGATGGGGGACCCGGCCCCCCACTATCAGCTCTGGCCCCCCACTCCACTGTCAGCTCTCTGATGGGGGACCCGGCCCCCCACTATCAGCTCTGGCCCCCCACTCCACTGTCAGCTCTCTGATGGGGGACCCGGCCCCCCACTATCAGCTCTGGCCCCCCACTCCACTGTCAGCTCTCTGATGGGGGACCCGGCCCCCCACTCCGCTGTCAGCTTTCTGGCGGGAACCCTGTCCCCCACTCCGCTGTCAGCTTTCTGGCGGGAACCCGGTCCCCCACTCCGCTGTCAGCTTTCTGGCGGGAACCCGGTCCCCCACTCCGTTGTCAGCTTTCTGGCGGGAACCCGGTCCCCCACTCCGCTGTCAGCTCTCTGGCAGGGCCTGGCCCTCAGCACTCCTCACTGGAGCGAGCCAGAGCCGGGGTGAGTGAAGTCAGACCGGGCCCGCCCAGGGAGGGAACGGGTGAGTGATTTCAAGGGGCAAACCCAGAACCGTGACTCAGATCTGCCCTCAGATGTCCCGTCTGTCCTTCCCAAGCAGCTGCAGACACACTCCAGAGCACCCTCGCCCGGTCCCCCACACAGGCCCGCCGGGCGGCCACGCACGGCCACTGGCTCTGGGGCCAGAGAGCCAGCCTCACACCCTGTCCAGCCCCAGCTCAGGATGCCGGGCGACTCAATTCCCCACCCCGTGCCTCGGTTTCCCCTTCTGTGCACCGGGGGTGACCGCAGGCCCTCCTGGGATTGCGATGGAGTGAGATGAACGAGTGAGTGAACGTGAAGTGCTCAGAACTATCAGGCCGTGGATTTGTTTTTTGGTGGTTTTTTTTAAAATATATTTTATTGATTTTTTTACAGAGAGGAAGGGAGACGGATAGAGAGCTAGAAACAACGATGAGAGAGAAATATCAACCAGCTGCCTCCTGCACACCCCCCACCAGGGATGTGCCCACAACCAAGGTACATGCCCTTGACCAGAATCAAACCCGGGACCCTTCAGTCCGCAGGCCGAGGCTCTATCCACTGAGCCACACCGGTTTCGGCAGGACATGGATTTGAGATTGGCCATAAGCCGCCGCTGTCCACTGCGCCCCCAGCCCAGGCCCCTTGGCTCCACCCCACCCCACCCCCCGCACCCGGAGGTGCCCCGTGGCGCACATCTGGCGGGCAAGGCACCGTCCACTCACCCGCGGGCGGCACCCAGCTGCGGGCTAGACGCCAGCTCTGCCCTGGCCGCCCCGCCCCCGTCCCCGTCCCCCAGCTCGGGGCCAGGCCGGGAGCTCTGGGGCGCCCGCTGTGCCCGCCAGCCCCAGACGAGATGGGGCGGGGCCCTGCGGTGCAGAACAAGCCTGGTCCCCATCGGGGGCGCGGGGAGAGCTGCAGCCCGCGCCTTCCCAGCCGGCCTCCCGCCGGGCGCTTTGTGCCAGGCCCAGCCGGAGTGACTGCGCAGCCATGGAGCCTCCTGGCGGGGGTGGGGCTGGGCGGGGGCGGCCAGACCCGTTCCCAGGACTGCGCCTCACAGGGGTCCCCGGGCTGCCCACGTGGTCCGGGCAGGCCGGAGCCGGAGGGGCTGGGGAGGGGCTGCGTTCCCAAGCGCCTGGCCACCCCGCCCCAAACCCAGAGACCCCTCCCTCCCCTGGGCCCCTCCCGCCTCCTGGCCCTCTCCCCGCCCACCCTCTGCACCTCCAGCCACCCCCATCCTCCCAGGCCCAGGCCCCACCGGGAATCTCGGCTCCCCACCCAGGACGCGGTCACAGCCCGGCCTGGAGAGGGTCAGGCTCCGGGCTGGGCCGCGGGAGCCTCCTGGCCTCGTTCTGCCATCTGTCAGGTGGGGGTGGGAGCGGGTCCGGTGCCAGGCACTGGGGACAGGGCCGTGACCGAGGCGGGCAGGGACTCTGCGCAGCCGGCCTGCCGGGAGGGGCCGTCCCCGGAGCCCGCCGCGGTGACTTTCCCCGGCTTCCGCCGAGGCAGGGCGGCCTGGTGTGGGGAGGAGGTACAGCCCGGGGCTCCCGGGGCAACTGGGCCCTGTCCCCACCCTGTCCCCCCCACCCTGTCCCCCCCACCCTGTCCCCCCCACCCTGTCCCCCACCCTGTCCCCCCCACCCTGTCCCCCACCCTGTCCCCCACCCTGTCCCCCCCACCCTGTCCCCACCCTGTCCCCCCCACCCTGTCCCCCCCACCCTGTCCCCCACCCTGTCCCCCCCACCCTGTCCCCGACCCTGTCCCCGACCCTGTCCCGCACACCCTGTCCCCGACCCTGTCCCCGACCCTGTCCCGCACACCCTGTCCCCGGCGCTGTCCCGGCCCCTCTCCCCCCCACCCTGTCCCCGACCCTGTCCCCGACCCTGTCCCGCACACCCTGTCCCCGACCCTGTCCCCGACCCTGTCCCAGACCCTGTCCCCCCCACCCTGTCCCCGACCCTGTCCCAGACCCTGTCCCCGACCCTGTCCCGCACACCCTGTCCCCGACCCTGTCCCGCACACCCTGTCCCCGACCCTGTCCCCGACCCTGTCCCGCACACCCTGTCCCCGACCCTGTCCCCGACCCTGTCCCAGACCCTGTCCCCCACCCTGTCCCCCACCCTGTCCCCGACCCTGTCCCCCCCACCCTGTCCCCGACCCTGTCCCCCCCACCCTGTCCCCGACCCTGTCCCCCCCACCCTGTCCCCGACCCTGTCCCCCCCACCCTGTCCCCGACCCTGTCCCCCCCACCCTGTCCCCGACCCTGTCCCCCCCACCCTGTCCCACCCTGTCCCCCCCACCCTGTCCCACCCTGTCCCCCCCACCCTGTCCCCCCCACCCTGTCCCCCACCCTGTCCCAGACCCTGTCCCCCACCCTGTCCCCCACCCTGTCCCCCCCACCATCCCCCACCCTGTCCCAGAAAGAGCACCATTGAACGGATTCACCACCTGAACCATGTCCTTGACAGCAAACTGTGCAATCTAGGGTCCCCCATCACCCGTCGCCATGTCTCCACATGCCCCGCAGTCTGGAACATTCCTCAGTCTCTCTGACTGTCGTGTCTGTGGCATCGAAGAGTGACAGGTCCCCAGAGCGGTTTGTCTGACTCGTCCCAGATGCCCCTGACCGGGAACTGCCCGCATCGGACAGGCCCTGTCCCAGAGTCCACCCCTGGAGAAGCTGAGGTTGGCCGGGGGGCGAGGAGAAGCCTCTCTCTGCGGCCTGGGCTGTCACAGAAACCACTGGGCCAGTGAGGTCCTCTCAGCCCAGGGAAGGGCACGCCTCCCACATCCTCAGCCCCCTCAGAGCACCCATCAGGAAGGCTCCGCTCTGAACGCTCCCATCACCCTGGACCCCCATGTCACCTCCCGCTGGCCCTGGCTGGACAGCCTCCCTCCCCACCTCTCCCTGCCTGGGGCCATTCCCCAGGAATCATGGGATGGACTCATGTCCCTGTCGCTGGCCCCTCGCTCCCGCCAGCACCGCCTGTTTCAGCACCACGGACAGCGCCCGGCACAGAGTAGGTGCTCAGTAAGCTTGGAGGGGCGCGCCAGCACTCAGGGAGCGGTGGCCACCGTCCAGGGCTGGGAAGCCACACTGCGCCCGGGGAGAGGGTTCCTGACAGTGTGCCCTGGGTTGGAGATCAGAAACGATGGGCCTCGAGCTTCTTAGAGCGCGCATTACGTCAGTCTGCTTTTGCGAAGTTGGTACCTGCTTTTTGACACGTGGGAACCTGTTCTCCGTGAGCGGAAGAAACCGGAAGAGGAGGTTCGCTTTTAGAAGGAAGGTGAAAAGTGGAAATAACATCCAGCGGTGGTGTGGCAGCAGCCATTACAGAGGTAGCAGCAACTCAGCAGCAGTGCTCAAGATTTAGATGAATGGGAGGGAGAAGGGAGGGAGGGAGGGAGGGAGGAGGAGGAAGGGAGGGAGGATGAAGGGAGGGATGGATGGATGATGAATGATGGGTGATGGATGGATGGATGGATGGAGGATGAAGGGAGGGATGGATGGATGATGAATGATGGGAGATGGATGGATGGATGGAGGATGAAGGGAGGGATGGATGATGGATGGATGGAAGGAGAAAAAGACATGAATAAAGAACCAGCTGATGGAAACCAATGCCCAAACCCGCCAAGCGCCACATTCAATGCAGTGCCCCTTCTACAGAAGACAGAGATGGTCTATAGACACGAAGAAAAGCACAAGTTAAAGCAATGAGCTGTTTCTTGCCTGCCAGATGACAAAAAGAAGGGGGAGGAAGAAGAGGAGGAAAGAGAGGAAGGAGAGGAGGAAGAGGAAGGAGAGGAGGAAGAAGAGGAGGAAGAGGAAGGAGAGGAGGAAGAAGAGGAGGAAGAGGAAGAAGGGGGAAGCACGCGTCCTGTGCGGGCAGGACTCGGAGGGACGAGCACCCCCACACCAGGACGGAAGGGTCACTGGCTCCCCCTCTGTGGAGGGCAATGTGCGAACGGCGATCCCATCGGTCACGTGACCACCCGCTGACCTAACTCACTCTCCCACGTCCAGGAACCTGGCCTGAGAAACACAGTGCTTCTCCCTGCATCCCCGTCTGTCACAGGAAAGACTGGAGGCACCTCCCTGTTCATCCTGAGGGCTGTCAGCACGCTCTGGCACGTCTATCCCCTCTCGGGGCTGTGAGGGGCTCCCCAGACTCCTGGTCCTGAGCCCCAGCTGCACTCCTGAAGGACGGAAAAGCTTCCGAACAAACAAAGACAATGGAGATTCAGTCTTTGTTGGGCCCAGGTGACGCCGTGGCTCTAAGTGCCGGAGGGGATGCTAATGGGAAGCCGGGCCTGGACACCCACCACCTGGAGCGACAGCAATAACAGGAAGCGGGGCCCAGCGGCCCGCGACGCCACCCGGGCTCCCGTCACCGTGTGTGGGGCCGTGCACACGCGTGTCAGTGTAGATGCCCCACAGAAAAGGCTGGGAGGGAAGATAACTGAGCAGCATGCTCATCGCTAGGAAGTGGGGGAGCGCATTGCTATTTAAGATGTGGGAATCCTCCCTTCACATACGCGGAGATGGTCCTCGCCGGCGTGGCTCTGTGGATAGAGCGTCAGCCTGCAGACCGAAGGGTCCTGGGTTCGATTCCGGCCAGGGGCAGGTACCTCGGTGGCAGGCTCCTCCCCCGCCCGGGTCCTGGTCGGGGCTGATGCAACCAATGGCTGTTTCTCTCACATCGACCTTGCTCTCTGTCTTTCCCTCTCTCTCTCAAATTCAGTGGGAAAATATTCTCGAGAGATTAACAAAAAGTTAAGAATTCAATAAAACGAGCACAAAAGCCTCATCTTGCTTTGTTCGCGTAAAAACAATGTGTTACAACCAGCACAGTGCTTCGCGCAAAGCCCTCAACGCACAGGAGCTACGCGCACGGGAGAGCCAGGGAGGGCGTGGGGCGCCCAGCCTCAGGAGGTGAAGGTTCAATTCCCCGTGCGGGGCGTGCAGGAGGGGCGCAGGGCATCTGCAGAGCCGTCCTGGGCACCGGGCGGGTGCACCCTGCTCGCTCCCTGCTCCCCAGAGACCCCCGTGCTCTGCAGCCGCCACCCCTGGTGCCGGAGCCTGCCCCCCCTTTCCATCCTCCCCACCCCTGGGACCCACTCTCCGCCCTCACCCTCTCCCGGGGGACGCTCCAGAGCCGGTGATTATCTCTCTGCTCCCCAAGTTCAGCCGCAGCCCCCAGGGGCCAGGGACAAAGCCGCATCTCTGTGGCAGGGACCGGCACGACGCTACAGGCTGCTGGGCCACAAAGTCCAGCAGCCCCCGGGCAAGGAGGTGCCCCTGGCCTGGATGTGGCCGCCACTATCCACACCCCACCCTCAGTGCCCCGCGCCAGCCCTGCCCTGCTCCGAACCCAGCCCAGATGGCCGTCCTGCCTTCGGCAGGTAAACTCCAGCGCCCCGGCGTTAGGCGAACGTGTTTTATTTAATTAGCACCAGCAGAAGAGAGAACCTCACAGCGGGAGCGGGAGCGACAGAGAGGAGCGCCTGCCCAGGTAACGGAAGGGCAAACTTCGATCACAGGCCAGACGGGGAGGAGAGGTGCCCGGCCACGCCAAGGGCAGTGCCCGCATCGCAGGACCCAGGCCCGGGCCCAGGGGGGTCGGCGCTCGGGGCCGGAAACCAAGCCACTGAGGTGGCCTGGGCCGAGCAGCTGTCCCTCCCCTTTCTTTTTTTTACAAATTATATTTTACTTTTATTTTTTAAAAATACATTTTATTGATTGTTTAACAGAGAGAAAGGGAGAGGGAGAGAGTTAGAGACATCGAAGGGAGAGAAACATCGACCAGCTGCCTCCTGCTCACCTCCTACTGGGGATGTGCCCTCAACCAAGGTCCATGCCCTTGACCGGAATCGAACGTGGGACCCTTCAGTCTGCAGGCCAACGCTCTATCCACTGAACCACACCGGTCAGGGCTCCCTCCCCTTCCTTTTATTTATTTATTTATCCTTAGCTCACCTGAGGATCTTTCTCCACTGATTTTCAGAGAGAGAGAGGGAGAGACAGAGAGAAACATTGATGTGAGAGAGACACATCGATGGATCACCTCCTGCGCCCACTCTGACCCAGGCCGGGAAGGAGCCTGCAACCGAGGTCCATGCCCTTGACCGGAATCCTTTGGTCCACAGGCCGACGCTCTAGCCACTGAGCAAACCAGCCAGGGCCCTGCCCTCGCTTCACCACAGACAAAGCAGGCGGCAGCGCGCAGGGCTGGGTGAGTAGGGCCCCTGGGTGCTGGCAGGCAGGTGTGGGGGCCTCCGGGGCCCCAGGCAGGCGCACACCCAGCCCAGCCCCGGCTCTGGAGGAAGGAAGGCCCCCAAGGACACTGCAGAGGGCGAGCGTTCTGAGCTGGAGAATGGCCACCCAACTGCTCCTCTGCTTCTGGGCGCCCCCTGTCCTGGTCCCCCTCCTGGCCGGGCCCCACCCCCTGTCCTGGTCCCCCTCCTGGCCGGGCCCCCCTCCTGGCCCGGCCCCGCCCCCAGGCCTGCGGGTCTGTCCTTGCTCTGGGCACAGAGCTCACAGGAGCGCCAGGAATACACGCCACCTCCTGGGGGAGGTGGGGGAGGGGGGGGAGGGGGGGTCCTGGTCTGTGCCTGTCTCCCAGCTCTGCCCGGAATAACGCGGCCCCCAATGCACCGCCCCCGGGTGCTGACTGAGCACGGAGCTCCCGGTGGCGATGGCGCACAACAGTGAGCGAGCACTGACCGCCACTGAGCAGGACGCTCATTAAAGAGGGTGACGCCCTCTCAGGCGCCGAGGTCCGGGTTCCATTCTCCCTCCGACTGGCGTTTCTCCTTCAACGGCGTCTCTCGCTCTCTCTCTCTCCTCCTCTCTGGAATCAATTTTAAAAAGTATTCTTCCTTAAAAAGGGGCTACAGCGGCAAATGGATGTTACCTGTAGCTCATCCCAGTGTTTTACGAAGTGAGGACATGAAGCAGACACCTCAGAAAGGCCCAACTACAGGGGCATCTGTGGGCCGGGGGCTTCTTAACCAGCTTTACTGCAGGGGTGCCCCCCCCAACCCCTCCCTCCGCCCCGAGGACCCGTGGTCTGGCCGAACCCACTCTCTCCCCTAACCCGCTGCAGGTCCCGGAGGTCTACTCCCACCTCCCACACTCTCCCTCCGAGGGGAAGGCTCCCCCCCCCCCACCCTCCTTCCCGGGGCCGGGGCATCCGGCAGGCCAGGCCGCCGGCCAGGGCACCATTCTCCCTCCTCCCCGCGGCCCTGGGCCTCCTGGGCCCGGGTGACGTCAGCCCATCACCCCGTGAGCGGCGAGGGGGAAACGGCTGGTGAACGATGAGCCCATGGACAGAGCCCACTCCGCATCCCCGTTCCAAAGATGACACGAACATCTGCTTTCACTTCCAGACATTAATTTTCAATTATTGGAGAAAAACAAAATTAGTCCGGACAAATTGCCGGCGCACACAGGCTCTCGTCCGGTGGTTCGGAATAACGACTTGGTGTCCCCCTCCCGCCTCCTGGCCGGTCCCTGTCACCGGGGCCTCCTGGCCCCCGGTTCTCTCCTGCCTCCGGCCACTGCCTCTCTGGCAGCCAGGTGCAGAGGACCTTGGGGGAAGGGGAGGGGAGGGTTTATCTCCCTGCAGAAGGCAGGGGTGAAGCGGGAGGGCAGGGGTGGGGGTGGGGCGGTAAAGAGAAACATCCCACCCCAGCCGGTGTAGCTCAGGTCTGAAGGGTCCCAGGTTCAATTTCAGTCGAGGGCACAAGGTCCCGGGTGGCGGGCTCGATCCCCAGTAGGGGACGTGCAGGAGGCAGTGGATCCATGACTCTCTCTCTCTCTCTCATCACTGGTGTTTCTGTCTGTCTCTCCCTCTCCCTTCCTCTCTGAAATCAATAAAAATACCTACAATTATAAAAGCATAGTATGCTAATTAGACCAGACAGCCAAACGACCTTCCAGGTATCCTTCCAGACGAAGCTGCAGCAGTGGGAGCTGAGGCAGAGGCGGTTAGGGGCGATCGAGCAGGCATAATGGTTAGGGACGGTCAGGCAGGCAGGCAGAGGAGTTAGGGTAGATCAGGCAGGCAGGCAGGCAGGAGAGTGGTTAGGAGCCAGTGGTCCTGGATTGAGAGAGTGATTTCCAACTGCTGGTTTAGGCCCGATCCTGAAGTCCGACATCCCCCGAGGGCTCCTGGATTGTGAGAGGGCACAGGCTGGGCTGAGGGAACCCCCCTCCCATGCACAAATTTCATGCACCAGGCCTCTAGTGTGTGTATATATATAGAGAGAGAGAGAGAGAGAGAAAGAGAGAGAGAGAGAGAGAGAGAGAGAAAACACCCACCCTGACCGGGTTCAGCCGAGGACCGGGCAGGTGTGGCTCTCTCGGAAGCAGGACTTCACACACGGGGCTTGCGGGTCACTCCCAGGTTCAAGGGCACCCAGGAAAGGCACCCGGGATCGCCTTGTAACTGGGATTGGCCATCGGCAACGGGAGAAGCCAGGGCTGCGCGGCTCTCCTGGGAGACCCTGCTGCCCCCGTACCGCGCCCTCCGGGACCCACGTCCTCAGCGCCCCGGCCGGCCTCCGGGCCTGCAAGGCTCATCCGCTCCCGAGAGCCGTGGTCGGCCAACCGCGGCTCGCGAGCCACAGGCGGCTCTCTGGCCCCTGGAGTGCGGCTCTTCCACAAATACCACGGCCTGGGCGAGTCTATGTTGAAGAAGTGGCGTTAGAAGAAGTTTAAGTTTTAAAAAAAACTGGCTCTCAGAAGAAATCTCAATCCTTGTCCTGCTGACATTTGGCTCTGTGGACTGATGAGTTTGCCGACCACGGGCCTAGAACCAAGAGCTGCCTGCCAGGGTCCCTTTTCCCCCAAGACCCCATCTGAACCCCAGGTCGAGGCCTCCAGGTCATTCGGGGGGAAAACCCTGAATGTGCCGACCCCGAGGACCCCAAACCAGAGAACAGGGCACTGGGGAGCATCTCATCCACCCTCCCCGCAAGCTCGTCCCACGAGCGCTGTGTTCCGTCTCTCGGCTGCCGTGGCCGCCGCGGCGGTGAGAAGCTCTGACACGTGAATGGGGAGAAGACCCAGCCGGTAACGCCGTCGCCACGTCCGACTTCCTCCCTGGGACCCAGAGTGTGCTCGCCTGGTGACCACGGGGTGGGGTGGGGGCCACCCAACAAAGGCCCAAAGAAAAGGAGGAGGAGGAGGAGGAAGAGGAGGAGGACGAAGAGGAAGATGAGGAGGAGGAGGAGGAGGACGAGGAGGAGGAGGAGGACGAGGAGGACGAGGAGGAGGAGAAGGAAGAGGAGGACGAGGAGGAGGAAGAGGACGAGGAGAACGAGGAGGAGGACGAGGACGAGGAGGAAGAAGAGGAAGAGGAGGAGGAAGAGGAAGAGGAGGAAGAAGAGGAAGAGGAGGAGGAAGAGGAAGAGGAGGAGGAGGAGGAGGAGGAGGAGGAGGAGGTCAGAAAACCAAACACCACCGCCACCACCGAAGGAACATCGTGTCCATGCGAGGAGGCGGCACACCACAGCCTCCAGAAGCGCCGGTAACGGAGCCGCGTCGTATAATTGACTTCGCCGGTAGAACAACAGGCCGCCGACAAAGACGGTGCCCGTGTTTGCACAGCGCCGATCTATAACGCCGGGAGCCCCGCCGGCAGCCGGGCCGGCCGCACAATAGCTTCCAGAGGGATATTACCGTCGCGCTTTCATTCCGACATCAATCAAGACAAAGAGCGCCCTTTCCGCCAGACATGAAAACGGACCTTTGTGGGAGGAGGTGGGTGGCGCCGGGCGCCCCGTGCAGGCGGGCGGCCCCGGGCAATCAGCTAATTGTGCTCCTCGGGCAGGGCGAGTGTTTGTATTTACCGCGGGCGCAGCCCCGACCGTCCTCAGCGCGCTGATCGCGGCGGGAAGCGGGAATCCCGAGGTTCCCTCAGCATCGCCCGGCTCCGGGCCGCCCTGCCTCTCCCACCGCAGGCCCGGGAGCCGGGGGGCCGGCGCCGAACACTTCACGGGGGTTAGAGCCGGTGCAGGCTGCCCGAGTCCATCCCGGGGCAAAACGGCTCTGGTGGCCCACGAGCCTGTTTCTGCACACACACAAAAAAAGGCCGTTGCACGCGGACGGGATTTTGCAGAAATTGTCAGATTCCCGCGCCAAGGTGCCCTGAGGTGTCCTTTCCCCGGGCGACCCACAGGCCCGGAGCTGTGTCCCAGCTGCCCCTGCACTGCGTCTGCGCTGGGCCCGCACCTGAGGAGGGAGTCCCGCCCTCCGACACACACACACACACGTTCTCAAGACATGGCCATGACATTCTTTCAAGGCACCAGTGGGCCATGGGCAAGGCGTGCTCAGTGGTTAGGGGTCCGGTTCTCGGTCAAGGGCGTGTGCCTGGAGTGCAGGTCCGACCCCCTGGCCCTGGTCCAGGTACATGCGGGAGGCAACCCAGCAAGGTGTCTCTCGCTCACATGGATGCTTCCCCCTCGCTCTCTCCCCCCCCCCTCCTTTCCACTCTCCAAAAACCAACGGGGAAAATACCCGCCGTGAGAATTAACAAACAAACCACCCAAAAGCACGGGTGGACGGCGGACAAGGGTTGGGAAAGGGTACACCTATCCTCACCGTGGCAACCAAAGAATTAACTAACTCCCCCCCCCCGCCCGCCCCGGCCACCTTGGTTAAAAGAACGGGGCCACCTGGAAAGCCGGCCCCCCTCTGCCTGCTCGCCATCCACCAGTTTGGGGTGCCTGCAGGTGAGACCGGCGCCACTGGCAGGCCCAGGAGCTGGGGGGTCAGAGGTGCCGACATGGGCGAGCCCTCATCACCCACTCACTCCCCCGGCCGCCGAAGTCACAGCCCCCGGCCCAACACGGGCCCAGCAGGCCGTGCCCCGCGCCCTCCGGGCTGGGCAGAGCCCTGGGCTAGGCGGCCGGAGGTCAAAGGCCGCTGCTGAGGAGGGTGGCCGGGACCCTCCGTGTCCAGCCGGGGGTCCCGCTGGGACTCAGAGCCAAGGGGCTCTGGGACGTTGCCCTCCGGCCCCTCACAGACCCCCTGCCCAAGCTACGCAGGGGGTTCCAGCCCTCAGACACGGACCCCTGCCGCCGTGTCCATTTCTGTGCCCAGTCTGAACGGGGGGGGGGGGGCAGGAGTTCTGAAAGAAGGGGGAGCCGGCCCCCGGACTCCCAGGAGCCCCGTCCTCCCGCCGCCGCCCCGGCAGCCTTTTCCCGGCCGGCAGCGGCCGCACACCGGCCTCCGTGCGGGCCTCTGGCGTTTACACATCCAAATGAACAGTTAAGAGAAATCAATGCATCTAATTGCCAGACTATTAAATCCTGCATCAGGGGGAGAACACCGCCGCCACCAGCTTAGGAGTTGGCTACCGATACGGCAATTACTGCAACTTTCTATTCCCGGGCACCGTCCCCGCCTCCAGCCCCGGCGAGAGCGCAGCACCGGGGAGAGGCACCCCCTCCTCCCCGCCGCACGCCGTGGCGGGCGGGCGGGCCGTGCCAGGGCTCCGGGTCCCGCCGATGGCGTGCCCACTGCCCGAAGGAGCGTCCCCCTGGGCACCCGACGGTCCAACGTCCAGCAGGGCCCCTGCCTGAGGCCTCCATTGCAGGGCCGACGGCATCTCTGCCAGGAAGCAGGTGGGGGATGCAAATGGCCGTCATTTGACAGCATGGTGGAGGGGGTGACAGGCCCTTCGTGGCTGGGCGTGGGTGGGCTTCAATGGGGGAGGAAGGAGGTGTTAAATATTGGGATTTAGGCGTCCGCCGCCCCCACCGCCCGCCCGCAGGGAAAGCTGAGCGTCTGCGAAGGATCCGTCCTGCCCTTCCTGCAGGATCAGGTGCCTTTGGCCAAACCGGCCTCGACAATTTACACTTGTCCGCGGCCGCAGCGGAGCGGAGAGACCTGTAACCTCCCACGACTCTGTTTATTACAGCTCAATTATTTCCATGGAAACGCACGTGGCAGGGGCGAGCCACGCGGGTCCCCGTCCCCGGACCGCTGCAGGCGTAGTAAGGTGGGCTTCGGAGGAGCTACGGGCTGGCAGGAGGGGGCGGGGGCCGGGAAGGAGAGGGGAGGGGAGGGGCCCGCAGAGAGGGCACTGGGGGAGTTTGGGATGTTGGGACTGCAGGGGGGGATGCGTGGACACAGCCTCCCGGCTAATTAACATGAGTAGCTGTAATTAACAGGCTGCTGACGGGAGCGTGGACGGGGGAGTGTTCAGCGGAGGCTGGAGGGAGATGCATCCATTTCCCGTCCACAGGCACCACGGGCCCGAGGAGGCCAGTGTGGGTGCAGGGCGGCCGGGAGCCCGCACACGGACAGGTGCGAGCGGCCGAAGTCACACCCGCGAGAGGAGAGGAGAGCAGGCCCGGATCGAGGCCAGGATGAGTGGAGGGGAAACACATAACCGAGTGCGTGGTGACCGGAGGGACACCGCCCGGAGGCCTGACTGGTGTCACCTGCGTGGTTTGGGGTTGTTTTTGTTGTTCGTTTTTTAAAAAAATATTTTATTGATTTTTTACAGAGAAAAAGGGAGAGGGGCAGAGAGTGAGAAACATCGATGGGAGAGAAACACTGACCAACTGCCTCCTGCACATCCCCCCCCACTGGGGATGTGCCCTCAACCAAGGTCCATGCCCTTGACCGGAATCAGACCCGGGACCTTTCAGTCCGCAGGCCGACGCTCTATCCACCGAGCCACACGGGCCAGGGCTTATTTTTTTATTATTATCATCATTATTTTAACCACAAGGCTTTGGATGAGCCTGCCCGCCCCGCTGCCCTGGGCCCTTCCCTACTTGCTGGGCGACGCCATGGGCACCGAGTTTAAAAAAAAAAAAAAGGACGAATATCCCAGGAGACAGGGACCCCCCCTCCAGAAGGGAGGTTGCACCCTTGAGTGGGAAACACACACAACTCTCCTCCGCCCCAACTGACCCCCAAGCCTGTTTGATTTTCAACGCAGCGGAGCCTGTGCTTTCAAATCACACTTTCCGCGCGTCCGTTAGCCCCGGCTCCATGTCCGCCTTTCCTCCCTGCCACGGCTGCCGCGTTTCCAAGATCAATTGCAAATTACGGGCCTGCGCCTCGGGCAGCGGCTGTGCGGGCTGGGAGGCCCGCGGGCCTGGGCCTGGGCCCCCACGCCCGGCGGACGGCAGAGGCGAAGCCGGACAGAGCGCCGTGTAAGAGGCGCCGCTGTCCCCCCAGAAAGCACCTCCCGTGTCTTCAAAGGTGAGGACCTGCCGTGAGGACCTGCCGTCTGAAAGGCCCTGAGCGGAACTGTCTGAGCTGTCCGCACTCCGCACTCACTCTGAATATTGCTGGAGGGAGGGCGGCGGCGTCCTTGAAAAGCAGTGAATCCATCACCTGCGGCAACTCCTATCTGTCCGAGGCATCTCCTCCTTTCACTCCTCCCTGGTGAGCAGCCGGGTCACCCGGGAAACAGAGTAAAACGCGGAACGGGAGAGGCTGGGTGGGAAAACGCGGAGAGCCACCGAGAGAAGCAGAGGGGGTCGGACCCCAGGGGCAGAGGGGCGCTGGGGGGCTGAGAGGCACAACACACCCCCACGGTGCCTACCCCGGTCTGTCCCCATCGGCGGTCTCCTCCCCGCCACCCCCGAGCATGAGCCGTCCGCGAGACATCCCCGCGTGTGTGCGCGTGTGTGTGCATGTGTGTGTGTGTGTGCGTGTGCGTGTGTGTGCATTTAGAGCGGCCCTCGTTTGCCGCCACGTCAAGGCTCGCCCCACATGACGCGGAAAACCGACTCCTGAGTCTGTTCTCAGAGACACGCGAGGGGTTTCAGCGTGAAGTTCCCGCAGCTCCGAGCCGCCCACCCATCTGATCCCCGCAAAGAGCGCTGCCTGTCCCGAAAGGAGGCGGCCGGGGCCTGGCCGGTACCTCCGCGGCCAGAGCATCGTACGAGATGCCAAGGACGTGAGGTTCCTTCCCCTCTGCCCCCTCAGGGTGCGTGCGTGCACACACACACACACACACACTCACACACACACACACACGTGTACACACGAATTGACCAATGGGTGCAGACAGAAGTACAACAACAAATCCATGTTGTACTCCCCGCCCCCCTCTCTCAATAAATAACGTTTTTGAAAATAAGTAAATAAAGGGCAGGAGGCGGCAGGGAGGCGAGGACAGGCACGCGCTGCGGCGTCTTTTATGAAAAGCCGCCTCCCGTACACGGATGTCACTCAATATCCCTGCCCGGCGCTCAGGAATGACACCGTGCGCCCAGCCGGAGGTCCGGGGGCTCCGTTAGCCCTGGGGCCCCCCGGAGTGGCTCCGGGCCCTGAGCGGGAGCCGGAGAGCGGGGAAAGAAACCCACAGCCACCTCCACCCTTCCAGCAGCAAAAGGACAGACATCTGCCCAGCTCCCGTCCTCCCCCTTCTTGGGGTCTCTCTCCTGGTTTCCTTGTCCCCCAGTCAGAGCACCCCCTGGGCCCCCAAGTCTGTGGACCCGTCCAGGGGTGCCTGCCTGGGTGGGGGGGACCCAGACCCACTTTTCTCAAGGAAAAAGGGAGCAGGCTGAAGGCAGCGACAGAGCGTGTGGGCTGAGTCTGTCTGCTCTGAGGTGACAGGAGGGCCTGGCGGAGCGGCCACCACAGGGGACCCCTGGGGCTCCAGAAGCAATGGCGGGGTCCCCCTGGCTGGGCTGCAGATCCCGCCCCGGCCCCTCCAGCCCGGAGGGAGCGAGGCTGGCAGGAAGGGCGCAGGGCCCGGCGCCGCTGGCTCGCTGGCTCGCAGGCCTCAGGAAATGAACTTTGCAGAGCGGAGCTGGCTCAGGCCAGAGGTCAGCAGGGGCACAGGGGAAGCCGAGGCCTCATGCCTCCGGGCTCCAGAGACCCGGCCGCTCTCCGCTCTCTCCTTCATCATCGCCCGGGGCAGCCGGACACCCACTGAGGGGCTGGGATCGGGGACAAAGCGGCCAGCGAGGCCTGGAGAGGCCGCCGGCCGCGGGGGGAGCGGAGCGCAGGGGAGGGGCCCGGGCAGCCACGGCCTCTCCGGGGGCCTGGGCTCTCCAAGGGCGCCCCGGTGCCAACAGAAAGCAAAGCCAGGAGGCGGCGGGGTGTGTGTGTGTCCTCACACGTGTGTGCACCCGGCACCCACCCTGGAGGCTGGCCCGGGTGTGTGTGCGCGGGGCCGGGCCATGCGCCCTCCGCGGAGGAGCGCGCGGCGGGCTGACCTCCCCGGGGGCCGCGTCCCGCCAGCGCCGCAGACAATGCGCTCCTGGCGGAGGCCCGGCCCGCGGCCGCGGCCGGATCGGCAGGAAGTGGGGGGCCCGGGCCCGGTGCGCGGCGTGGCCGGGGGACACCCGGCGCCCTGGGCGCCCCGGCGGGGCCGAGGGAAGGCGGCGGGGCCCGGGGCCGGGCCCGGGGAGGGAGAGAGAGGCCTCGGAGCCGCCGGCCTCGGGGCGTCCCGCCTCCCCGCCGGCCCACCGCCGCCTCGGAGATTCGCAATCCCCGCCACGCCGGGCCCGCACCCCTTGATTGGCCACGCGGGTCCGGGGCCGGCGCGCAGGCGGCGGCGGGGGCCCCTCCGCGGCGCCCCGGGCCCGGCCCACCCCCGGCGGGGGCGCCCGGAGGGAGCGGGTCCGGGGGCCGGAGAGGGTCGGCCGGGCCGAGAGGGTGACCACGGGCGCCCCTTCCGCCGCCGCCTCCGCCTCCCGCCGCGGCTCCCTCCTCCCCCGCCTCCGCCTCCTCCGCCGCCGCCTCCGCTCCTCCCCGCTCCGCGCGGTCCCGGCCGCCCGCCCGCCGGTCCCTCCTCCCGCCTCCCGCCCGCCCTCCGCCCGCCGCCGGCCGCTGCTCACCTTTCACCGAGCGCGGCTTCGCCTGCTTCCGCCGGGACATGTCCGGGCTCCGGCTCCGCCGCGCCGCCGCCGCGGGCAGCCCGCGCCCCTGCCCCGGCGCCGCCGCTCGGAAACTTTCTTTTCCCGCAGCCCGGCCGGCGGCGCGGGGAGCGGCCCGGGGCCTCGGCGCGGGGGCGGCCGGGGGCGCGCCGGGCCCTGCCTGTTGCAATGCGGCAGCCGGGGGCTCGCGGTCCCGGCGGCTCGCGTCCCCGCGGGGCGGGGAGTCCGGGGGCCACTCGGCTGGGCCGAGTTATGCAAAAAAAAAAAAAAAAAAAAAAAAAAGCCGCCCCCCTCCTCCTCCTCCCACCCCCCGCCGGCCCCCGGCCCCTGCGGCCCCCTCCCTCCTCCCTCCCCGCCGCCGCCACCCTCGCCCTCCTCCCGCTCCCCCTGCTCCTCCGCCCCTCGCCGGGTTTTTGTGCAAAGTTTGCAGGCGTCCGGCCGCGCGGCCCGGCGCGGGCTCACAATGAGCCCTGCGAGGCGGGGGGCCGGGGCCGGGGCCGGGGGAGGAGGCCGGAGGCGGCGGGAGCACGGAAGCCCAGCTCCCCCGGGGGTGGGGGAAAGCCTTCGAATGATTCCTCCCGGCCTCACACACACAAAAAATATAATCAATATGAGCGGCTCAAAAAATTTTTTAAAAATGCCCAAACGCCTGATGGATTGGGGAGGGGGGTCCCTCAACTCAGCCCACTTGGGGGCTGGAAGCGGCCGCCGTGGCCCAGCAGCCGCCGCTCGGGGGCCCGGCTCACGCCCCCTTCTCCGGCTGGAGGCTCCGTCCGGCGCCGGCCCCGGGGGGGGGGGGGAGGAGGAGGAGGACGGGGCGCGCGGGGCGCGCGGGGCGCTCAGGCGGCGGCGGGCAGGCGCCCCCGAGCCCCGGGCATCGCTGCGGCCGCCGTGCTGCCCTCGGGCCGCGGTGTCAGCGCGCGGCGCGCGGCCGGTGCCCGGGCCGGTGCCCAGCGGCCGGCCCGCTAGCCGCCTCCATGGGCCGGGCGCTCGGGGAAGGGGGCGGCGGCGGCCGCGGAGGCGGCGGCGGCGGCGGCGGAGGACGCGCAGGCGGCGGCGGCGGCGGCGGCGGCCGGGCTCCCGTCCTCCCGGGCGGCGGCGGCGGCGCCCCGGCTGCTCCGCGCTCCGGCCGGCGCCGGCCCGCCCGCCAGCCGCGCTCCGGTCTTCTTTGTGGCCGCCGGCTGCCCGCCTCCCGCGCCGGCTGCCGGGGCCGCAGTGCGGAGACACATAATAGAGCCGGGCTTGGCTGGAAGCGGAGCCGGTCCCAGCAGGAGGATGTGAGGCGCGGGGTCCCGGCGGGGGAGCGCTCTGATCCCGTGGGGCGCCCCGCGCGGCTCCGGCTCGGATCAGACGGAGAGAGGGCCAACAGCACCGAGCGATGGACGGCGCTGGAAATACAGCCCGGCCGCCCGCAAAACCCGGACCAAACCGGACCGCGGCCGCGGCGGCGGCGGAGGCAGCGGCGGACCCCGCACCCACCGCGCGCGGGGCGCCCACCCGGCCCCGGGGGAGGGGCGGCGGGAAGGAGCGGACACGGGCCCCCGCGGCTGTCACCGTCCAGATGCAGCCGCGTCGCAAACGCAAACTGCAAAAAGCGAGGGGCCGGGAGGCGGGGGGCGGGGGGGGCAGGGGAAACTGGGGTGCATCGCCCACCTGGCCGCCTCCGCGGATGACGCCGCACGGACAAGTGGTGCGTGGGCCTGGCAGTTCACTCTCGGGTTCTGCCCACGGATCCGCGTGGGGAGACCTTCTGGGCCCCACATCCACAGACTCCTGAGCAGCCTCGGGGCTAACTCCGTGCCCCCCAAAACCCGCGTTTGTAGGGTCCCCGCGCACTTGTTAGCTGAGACTGGAAAGGACCCGCTTGGCTGCAAAATGCAGCTGTGGCCCTCCCCCCCCCACTCCCCACTTCCCACCAAGTTCTGCCCCGGCCGCCAGGGGGCGCCTCGCCAGGTGCCATTCCACGTGGGACCCGCCGGGAGGGCGAAGTCGCCCCCAGGAGGCTCCCCTACCCCGGTCTCTGCAGCCCCCCTCCGTCCCAGCGGCGGGTGGCGCCCCCTGGGGCCGGTGGCCCGGAGCCCGGAGAGATCCATCCCGCGGATCGATCGGTCGCCCCGGGGAGAGGGCGGGCCGCGTCCCCGGGGAGACTCGTTACCCAGGGCAACCTCCGGGCCGCCTGCCGCCCGCCGCCCGCCTCCCGCCGGGGCCACCGGGCAGCGGCGCCGCCCCCTGCGCCCCTCTCTGGGCCCGACCGGGGCCGAGCTGCTGCCGGGGCGCGGGCCGCCCTGAACCCCGGGGGCGGGGGGACACCCTTGCGCTTTGACCCGCGAAACGTGATGCCAAGAGGGACACCTGGGCCCAGGGAGACCGAGAGCGAGGAGGGCCCCCCAGAAGCCGGGACGGAGAGGCCCCCCCATCACCGCCCCCCAGAGGCCGGGACGGAGAGGCCCCTTAGCTGGGGCCCCCCCATCACCGCCCTCCCAGCTCTCGCGCCTGAGCGTGTCCCCAACCTGGGCCTCCCCGGGGCTGGCTGGACGTGGGGGCGCCCCCCTCGCCTCCCGGATGGCGGGTTGGGCCGAGAGGGGGCGCCAGGGCCCGCAGGGAGGGCAGAGGCCACGGCGCCGGGGAGGGAGCCAGGAGGGAGGGGCCGCGCCAGCAGCTCCCGCCCCCGGCGGCGCCTGGGATCGGGCCCGGAGCGAGGCTGACAGGCGGCAGATGGCACCGCCGGGGGCGGCGGGCGGGGGGTGGCCTGGCTCCGGGGTGCCCTCGCCGCGGGCTGCCTCTCCTGGAGGAGGGGGCGGAGGACGGCCCCCCGCTGGCTCCCCAGGGGGCCGGAGCCTACCCGCCCTGCCCAGCCCGACGGGGAGCGGGGAGAGGGGTCGGACAAAGGGAGCTCAGTGGGGAGGGTGTGCTGGGGGCAGGGGGTGGGGGCACAGGCTGGGAGACCCGCTGTGATACCCTTTCCCACCCTCGGGGAGCTCTACCAGAGGCCGGAGGTGGGGGAACAGGATGGGGGCGAGGGGGCGGGTGACAGCCTTCCCGGACCCAACCCACAAAGGCTGGGGGCCTTGGAGGAGAGCGCCAAATTTTTGGATCCTATGGGGGTGCAGTCCCACGTGTTGGCTCCCCCTCCCCCCCCCCCCCCCCCCGGACCTGGCTGCTGCCTCCCAGCTCAGGGGGTGCAGCTCTCCCCCAGCTTTCTCTGAAGCTTGTTTCATTTTTAACTCCTTCCAGGAAAAATAATAAAATAAAATGCTAGTTTAAGAAAAATTGCAGAGCAGCAAAAAGCCTGTAGCTCCTACTTGAAAGGGTCTGGGGGGCGGGGGGAGGGGCACGGACTGAGGGCAGGCTCGCTGCCCTGCACCTCCCCCCCACCCCCACCCTCACCCCCACCCCCAGCCTTGGTTCTCACCAGCCTGCTGACCTGAGACCAAAAAGGTCATTCTTCCCGTGGTATCTGATACCCCAGGTGCCTGCTTCCGCCCGGCTCCGGGGGTCTGGGGGTCTCCCCTGTGAGAAGGCCCCACAGCCCCTTCATCAGCTGCCCAACCCCCACCCCCACCCCCAGGAGGGTCTGGAAAGACCCTTTGTCAGCTGTGAGAAGCCGCCAGCGTGAACGCAAGAGAGATGACAAGGTGATGTTTTCCAAAGCACACAAGCCCAAGCTCACAGGAACAGTGTCTTCTGAGGCCTCCCCTGGCTGGAGGAGGGCCCTCTGGCCGGCGGCGCGCTGCCCGGCCGCACCCAGGGCTGCCCGGTCCTAAGGGTCCGGGCCACAGCAGGAAGTGAGGCCTCTTCCTTGCACTCCCTAGAGAAGCCGGAGGCACCCCAGCAGCAGAAACCAGGCGGCCGTACAGTGAGATGAAATCAGTTCCTTTGGCGACCTCCAGACCGGTGTCCTCAGGTTCGGCCCAGGGGTGCTTGGCCACACGTGACCCGATGCCCGCCTCCTCCCCATGCACACACGCCACGCACACATGCACACACACCCTGTCGCTGGCGCTCCAAGAGGAGCCATCTAAACGTGTGGCTTCTTTGTGTTCTTGAAAGTCACGCCCTCCCAGAAAAAAAACTTGCCTTGGCTATAAAGGCACCTGGTCCTTCCTGGGAGAGAAGATGCGGCCCCCCGCGTCTTCCCCCCAGGAGAGCAATCCATGCCTCTATTCATGTGCTTATTCCACGTGCATGGATTGATTGTGGGCCCACTGTGTGCCAGAACGCCCACTGTGTGCCAGAACACCTACTGTGTGCCGGACAGAGGACCCCAGGCCCTGCCTGCTGGGCTGGTTCTCTTGCAGGGAGGCTGGCTTGTCATCAATGACCCCGTAAATAATTATTTAATCGCAGTCTTAAACAATCCTGAGAAGGAAAAGTGCAGCACAAACAAGGCCAAGACGCAAGAGGCTGGGAGCCTGGAGGAGGCATGGCTCCTGGCAGAGAGAAAGAGAACGGTGTGTGTAAAGGGCCTGAGGCAGAAAGGCTGGGTGATTTGGGGGACAGGTGGACAGGGGGCATTGTCACAGCTCAGAGCCAAGGGCCCTACGGAGCGATCACAGCCAGGGGCAGAGACCAGCCTGGTCTGTGTTCCCCTCCAGCTCCCTTCCTGGCCTGTTGCAGGAAGCCTCGAGCAAGGGGGCTCCCTGTGCCTCCATCTTCTCATCCGCAGAATGGGGATGCAGAGAGCCTGACCTCCATGGCGGTCCGGAGGGTTTCGTGTTAGTGCCTGCGCCCTGCCCGGCCCAGACAGAGGCCAGGATCAGGCGGGCCGCGGGGCCTTCACGCCCCTCCCTCCCTGCCTCTGACCTTCACCACCCGCCAAGGTCAACCGTGGCTCTGGAGAGAGATGCCCACCTCACAGCTGCCCGTTCCCTCCTGGCCCCCCAGGCGGCTCCGGTGCAGGTCCTCCTGCAGACAGACACACCCTGCGCCCTAGGCACAGCCTGAGGCCTATCCGGAAGGCTCTGCGCTGCCTGGACTCGAGTTTCCCCTTTTCTCTTTTGCATTTGTGTCTTAATAACCCGCCTATTCCTGGAGGCCTGGTTTCCTCGGGCACTTGTGTCCTGTGGGGATGACGGAGCGATGGCTGAGGCCTCCGGGGGAACCGGGGGAGGAGGGCTGGCACCTGGATGGTGAACCAGCAGCCCCACCGTCTGGACCCTCCAGCGCCCTGGCCAGTGTTTGCGACACTGAGGGTTCCTCCCGGGGCCGGTCTGGATGCTCCAGAAGCTGCAGACCTGGGTCAGACGAGATGGAAGTGAGTCCCTCCCTCCGACATCTCAGCCTGGGGCAGAGAGGGGGGGGGGAGGGAGAGAGAGAGAGAGAGAGAGAGAGAGAGAGAGAGAGAGAGATCCCTGCACATGGCACCTCCCAAGGATCCCCGTCCCCCACCCCCACCCTTGACCACCATGGAAGCGGCCAGCCCTGAGCCCAGACATCGCTCCCGGGGGCTGCGGGAATTCGGGGCCAAAAACAATAAGGCGGTGTGGGAACCTCCTGGTCCTCTCGGTTTCTGTTTGGCTGAGAAAGCCGTTTCTGGTTTATCATCATTATTCTAATGATTGCATTCGGGGCGTCAGCAGTCTTTGCAGGGAACACCCACAGGCAGCGAGGGAACCAGCTCGGTGGAGGGTCCCAGTGGGCTCGTGCCCGCTACCCCCTCTCCCCCCGAAAGCTCTGAGCTCTGGCCCAGCGCCTCCACCCAGGCCCCCATGGGCTGTCCAGTCTGGGTCACGTGTTGCTTTGTGCTCTTTAAACTGCTCCTTTTACAATGTCTGCAATTCGCTTTATTTTTTAATAATTGTTATGGTATCACTGTACCTTTTTTTTATTATTATTGGTTTCAGAGAGAAGAACAGAGAGGGAGAGAAACATCCATGATGAGAGAGAATCATGGATCGGCTGCCTTCCCATCACCCCACCCTGGGGATCGAGCCCACAACTTGGGCCTGTGCCCTGACCGGGAATCGAACCGTGACCTGGTTCATAGGTCGACGCCCAACCACTGATCACTGACGCCCAATCTTTCTCATCATTGATGTTTTTCTCTCTCTCTCTCCCCCTCTCCCTTTCTCTCTGAAATCAGTAAAAATATATTTTTTTAATGTGCTCAAGCCCTGGCCGGTGTGGCTCAGTGGTTGAGTGTCCACCTAGGAACCCAGAGGTCTCTGGTTCTATTCCCAGTCGGGGCACACGCCCGGGCTGTGGCCTTGATCCCCAGTAGGGGGAGTGCTGGCGGCAGCCAATCCATGATTTTCTCTCATTGATGTTTCTCTCTCTCCCTCTCTCCCTCTCCCTTCCTCTCCCTCTAGAATCAATAAAAACATTTTATTTCAAATGTGATCGATTTAAAAGTGGGCTCTCACCGGTGGAATTAAAGGTGTTCAAGGTATAACCTAGTAAAATGGTGTCAAGTCACTCCCCACCTTGTCTGAACAGGGGTAAGTCCCCTGAACCCTGAGGGCACCCCCCCCCCAGCTCAGTCCCTCCGGGGCCCTGGGTCCCGCTGTTGGCTGGAGTTCGGACTCCGTGGTGCCCGCCGCAGGAAGACACAGCCCTGCGGAGCGTGGTGGGGCCGCCTGGGTGCACGCTCGGGGGGAGGGAGGGCGGTGGCACTGCAGCACAGCATGCTGGGACGGCTGAGCTCCAGCCCCGGGCATGGACCGTTGGCTCCTGTGCTGGTCCTCCTCCGGGGACGACGGTGTGTGTGTCACCTGGGAGAGAGGTTATGGGGCAGCCAACGCTCACCCACCTCCAGCCATTTTGGGACCATTATTCATTACCAAAAAGGACCGAGTGCATGCAGCACCAAACTCGCAGCATTTTGGAGGGAAAAAAGAAGAAAAGAAAAACAAGAAGAAGAAAACTGGTGCCGTGTTATTTCCTCCCAACCCCCACCATCGGGAAAAGACCCTACTAGGCGCTTGTGCCCAAGAGAAATGCCATGGAGACTCCAACCGAGCGCCAGCATGCGAGTCCCTGGGCTGGCACTGGGCTAGGCACGGGGAACTGGGGACCCCAGGCCCCTGGGCAGGAAGGAGGGAAGCGGGATCATCGGAGGCCAGGGCCCCCTGTCCCCACAGCACCCCAGCGTCCTCAGATGCTCAGAGTCTGGTGGTGGCGCTGGGGGAGGGTCCCGGTCTGCGGCTGCGGCCTGCAGGGGCGGGCTGCAGGGGCGAGCTGACAAGGAGGGAGCTCTCGTGCAAGGATCGGAGCCACTAAGGTGGGGAAGGCAGCTTCCGGAGAGGGTCCTCCATCTTTCTCTGTCTGCCAGGTCCCTGGAGCCCGCCGCTGGGTCCTCCTGCCTTACCCGCCTACTGAGTGTCAGCCATTGTTACTGCCGGGAGGCCATGCTGGCCGCTCCATCAGCTCCAGCTTCCTCTCTGCCTCGGTCTCCCGCTGGTGAAATCTCTCCGGAGCTCTGACTACATGAAGCAGCAGATCTGGGCTGATGCCTACCCTCTGGCCCGGCCAGCACCAGGCCAGCGGTCAAGGCCAGAGGGAGCAGCGGCTCCAGGGGTGGTGGGACGGGGGCTGGGAGCACAGGGGCCAGGCTCGGACCCCGCCAGGGCCTGCTGCTGCCTCTTGGAGCGCCCGGCCCCACCCTGTCCCGCACCTGGGGCCCCGCCAGGCCGGCCTCCCAGGGCACAGGGAGCTCCCGCCGGGCACTTCAAAGGCCCGGCGCCCGCAGAGGAAGGGAAACTTCGTGCGGAACGAAAGTCCCCGCGGGGAACCGCCGGGCCCTTTTCTGTGTAAGCCTCTTTCTTTGCCAGCCGGCTGGCCTGGTCATTCTCTCTCTCTCTCTCCCCCCTCTCTCTCTCTCTCTCTTTTTTTTTTTTTTCTATTATAAACGTTCCCAGCTGCAGCCCTCTCCCAGGCCTGGGCAGGGGCTCACGGCAGCCGCAGCCGCCTGGCTGGCCTCCTGCGGCAGACAAAGGCGGCCCAGCCGGGCACCCACTGGGAGAGCCCCCGCCCGGAGCCAGGGCCCCAGCAGGAGGCAGGGGCGGGATCGAGAGGTTTCTGCCAGCATCCGAGCCTCCTCCCGCCCCTGGGACAGAGCCTGCTTGTCAGGGCGGAGAATGAAAAGCCGGGTCCCCGTCCCCCCCCCCGCCCCCCACGCTAGCCACAGGCCTCGGGGCTGGGGAGCTGGCGACAAGGACCCTCGGAGACACACGAATCCAACTTCCGGCTGGGAAGATGGGGGGAAGCAGACACCCCGGGAGGAACAGACGCGCCCAAGGTCACACGGCCAGTTCGGGCAAGCGGACCCCGGAAGCCAAGGCTCCGGGGCTGATATCAGGAAGCAAAGGATGCCGGGGCGGAGGGGGAGGCAGGGGCCGTCACACCCTGAGGAGGCCGGGGAGGGGGGAGGGGGTCATTCTTTGTAACAGGCCCGGCCGGTCAGCAGAGGATCCGCTCTGTGCTCCCAGCTCCCCTGCCTCCCAGCTGCATGTCTCTGAGCCTCTGTGTCCTCATCTGGGAAATGGGGACACGCTGGCAGCTCCGAGAGCCGCCGTCTGCCACCTGACCCATGGCAGGGCCTCCGGCATCCGCCAGAGATACCCCTGCGTGGCCTGCTGTCTGCCTTACGAGAGGGCCGGTCACTCTCAGCTCACACATGCCCCACCCACTGGCAGCTCGCTCGCCCTCCACAGGGGCCCCTCAAGCACCCTGAGGTCCTGTGGGGCGGGGCAGGGCACCCTGAGGTCCTGTGGGGCAGGGCCGCCGACCACCCGGAGGGTGGGCCCAGCCTGGCCCCTCCCCCTGGCCATCTGCTTTGGCCTCCCAGGCCCCTCCCTCTAGAGCCACCTTCCCCTCTGGGCCCCATCCCAGGGAGCCCGTGAGCAGGGCCGGGGGAGGGGCAGCGGGCGCAGGCGGTGGTCCCTTCTCTTTTTGGTTTGTTTTGGGTTTATTAGTCCTCACCCGAGGGTATCCCCCCCCCCTTTTTTATGGTTTTTTAATTGGTTTTTCAGAGGGAGAGGGAGAAAGAGATAGAAACATCAAGAGAGAGAATCATCGACCGGCCGCCTCCTGCACGCTCCCCACGGGGGATCCAGCCCACAACCCGGGCCTGTGTCCAGACTGGGAATTGAACCTGAGACCTCTTGGTTCCTGGGTCAATGCTCAACCGCTGAGCCACAATGGCCAGTCCCCTTGGTGTTCTTTAGCAAGTAGAAGAGAGAGAGAGAGAGAGAGAGAGAGAGACATCCCATGTGAAAAAGACACAGCGATTGGTTGCCCCCCGCGCAGGCCCTGACTGGGCCTGGGGATTGAACCTGCCACCCAGGCACATCCCCTGATTCGGAACCCAGCCCTCAACACGAAACTGAACCCGGGAACCCGGGCCGACACTCTAACCACTGAGCACACCAGTCAGGGCTTGAATGGATCCACTTTTTTTTTTTAAAAGAACACTTGTATTATTGATTTCAGAGGGGAAGGGAGAGGGGGAGAGAGAGGAACATCCATGACGAGAGAGAACCATAGACAGGGCAGGCCGCTCACTGCAAGGTAAAGGAATTAGACTCCCCACAACAGCGGGAGGCAGGCCTGGCCGGCCGCAATGGCGGGGTGCCCTGCCCTTCTCCCCGGCTCTCAGCGCCTGAGCCTGCCCGCCGCCCCCTCTGCCCACCCGCTCCCAGCCTCCGCCCCGCGCCGGCCCCATTTCAACTCGAATTCCACGGCACAAGGGATATGTGAGGGGGTCGGATTCAGAGGTCAACAGCCGGGAGAGAGGCAGGCTGGGGGGCTGTGGGGCCCAGACAGACTGGGGGCGAGGGACACGAAGCAAAGGGGGGGGTGGCAGAAAGAGCCTCTCCCTCCGAGGAGGAAACCCCCGTCCGGCCGCCCCCATCCTAACCACAAAGCGGGGCCTCCGGGCCTGGCCGGGGAAGGAAGCAGGTGAGCCGGTGGGCCGGCGGGCGGGACGTGCTGGCATTAAACAAAGCCCTCTTCTGTGTAAACCGCCAGCCCGGCTTCAGGAAGGTCCCCAGGCGGCCGCACGTGTGTGCACAAAAAATTATACCTCCGTGTAGCCACACGGCGGTTTGCGGAGTCACACACGCACGCCCGTTAGAACACCCCAGGCCGGCCCACGGGGCGGGTCCATCCGCGCACCCACGGCTTTAGCAACCAGGGTGCGGGCCCTGCCCGGACTGGGTTCCAGCAGGAATTCTAGAGCCGCGGGGGGTGGGTGGGGTGTGGGGGGTGGAGGAGGGGGTGAGGGGGAGGAAGCCAGCACAGCAGGGGTGGGGAGGAAGGGGAGGAGGCGAGAGAGGAGGACCAGAGGGGGAGCCTGGTGTGGCTGGAGGGGGGCAGGGCCTGGGATGGGGAGGGGTGGGCGGGCAGGGGAGGAGATCCGGGCCCCGGGCCCCCTGCTGAGGGGCCGCCCAGCTGGCGCTGGCAGGGCTGCAGAAGGGCCTCCTGGTGGGAGGGAGGCCCGATCAGAGGCTGGGGCAAGAGGGGCGGGCCCTGGGGGCTACGTGGGGGCGGGGAGTAGGGGGTAGGGGGGAAGCTAACACAGGAAATCTGGTCTTGTCTCCCTGGGCACAGGCTGGGGACCCAGGAGCTGGCCTGGAAAGGGTGCTGACCGCATCCCCAGGGGTTTTGCGGGGCAAATCCCGGAGTCACGACCTCCTCGGGGTCTGGGCTCCGGGGCTTCCCACTGGCTGCCCGCTGCCCCCTCTTCTCCCAAGGATGCCCCCTCCCCTCCAGCTCGCTGCCCCCGCTGGTGCTGGCCACACCGCTCTCACCTGAGCCACCCCGGGGGCCTCCGAGGGACCCAGCACCTCCTGGCCCGATGCTGACCCAGCCTCCCGCCCCCCATCCCGCCTCCCCCTCCACCCGCTCCTCCCCTCCCTCCTCCCGGACTGCTGTGTCTGCCTGGACCGCCGGCTAACATGCCCTCCAGGCCCCCAGCTCGCCAGCCCTCCCTCTCTGCGGGCTTTCACCAGCTCTGTTTTTAAAATGCAGTTTTATTGGTGCTCGCTTCGGCAGCACCTATACTAAAATGTACTTTTATTGATTTCAGAGAGGACGGGAGAGGGGCAGAGAGAAGCGCCCATGAGGAGAGAGCCATGCACGCCCCACACTGGGGACCGAGCCCGCAGCCCGCAGCCCGGGCCTGTGCCCTGATGGGGAATCGAACCGTGACTTCTTTTTTTTTTTTTTTAAATATATTCCATTGATTTTGTACAGAGAGGAAGGGAGAGAGACAGCGAGCCGGAAACGTCAATGAGAGAGAAACATCGACCAGCCGTCTCCTGCACACCCCCCACCGGGGATGTGCCCGCAACCAACGCACATGCCCTTGACTGGAATCGAACCCGGGACCCCTCAGTCCGCAGACCGACGCTCTATCCACTGAGCCACACCGGCTTCGGCCGGACCGTGACTTCTTGGCTCATAGGTCGATCCTCCACCACTGAGCCACACCAGCCGGACCCCTTCTCCGTCTTCTGAGCACTGCCTTCCTGGCTGCCCTGGGCCAGCATGCCCGCACTCCCAGCATCCCCCACCCCGGGCTGTCTGGCTCGGGGCGGGGGGGGGAGCGGGGTAGAGAAGGCCGCCCCTTGCCGTTACGCTCGGCCCGAAAAGATCCAGGGACTGAGCGGTTCTGCCCACAAGCCCCCGCCTCCCGCTACCCCTCGGCCGCCTCGGAAACATGTCAGCCGGCGTCTGGGCCTGAACTTGGCAGGGGTTCGAGGGCGCGCACCCTCTGCCCGGGCTCCGCGTCCTCCGATAGGCTCACTGTGCGCCACTGCCCAGCCCCGTGGTCAGCACACCGCGGCTCTTCGGCCCCTTGAGCGCGGCTCTTCCACAAAACACCACGGCCTGGGCGAGTCTGTGTGAAGAAGTGGCGTTGAGGAAGTTGATGGCTCTCCAGAGAAAGCTCCATCGCTGCGCTGTTGGCGCCTGGCTCTGCGGACGGGTGAGTTTGCCCACCACGGGCCCAGCACACTCTGCGGCCCGGCTGCCCTCCGGAGGCCTGGGCCACGGTCACCGCATCGGTCTCCCGTGGCTGCTGTGACGCACGGCCACGACCTTCGTGCCCGAAAGCACCCCAGCCTGACGGAGCCGGGGTCCGAGGCCCCAACGGGGTCCGGGGGCAGAGGGGTGGCAGGACCGCGTGGTTCCTTCCGAAGGCTCCTGTCCTGTCTCCTCCCGCTCGTGCTCACGGCTCCGGCCCCAAACCCTCAGATCCCGGGGCAGCGTCTTCACACCTCCGTCCCAGACGGGGCGGCTCCGAGTAATTTCCGGCAGCGGCTGGGAGGAGGAACAGGCCCCTCGGACCCCCACACGGCGCCCACGCGGGACCGCGGGCCTCCCCGGGCTCCCGGAGCCCAATTTAATCCGAGCCTATTAACACGGAACAGTTTAATTTGCCTTTTCAAGGCGCGCGGCCCTGCGCGGGCAGAACCAATTTAATGACAGCAGAAGCGGGGGTGCACACGCTAATTACAGCGCTTCCCTCTCTCTGAGAGCGCCATCCGGGCGGCCCCAGAAACGGCCCGCGAGGCGGGGGGCTGCACCCAGCTGCACCCCTTTGCTGCATGGAAGGCCGTCCGCGAGGAAAAGTGGGTGCCCTGGGCGGAGGACCAGCTGGAATTTAAGGTTTTCTGGCCCCTCAGCTTGTGTTCCCCAGACAGAGCTGGACCCAGGGGTCCCCCAAAAGTTGTTTACTTGGGGGGAGGGTCTCAGAACGTAGCCCCCCACACACACACCAAAAAAAAAACCCGTTCCCTTGGGACAAGGTTCCCCTCAGGCAAGGTTCCCCTCGGACAAGGTTCCCTCGGACAAGGTTCCCCTCGGACAAGGTTCCCTCGGACAAGGTTCCCCCGGACAAGGTTCCCCTCTGACAGGTTCCCCAGGACAAGGTTCCCCTCAGACAAGGTTCCCTCGGACAAGGTTCCCCTCAGACAAGGTTCCCCTCAGACAAGGTTCCCCTCTGACAGGTTCCCCAGGACAAGGTTCCCTCGGACAAGGTTCCCCTCAGACAAGGTTCCCCTCTGACAGGTTCCCCAGGACAAGGTTCCCCTCAGACAAGGTTCCCCTCGGACAAGGTTCCCCTCAGACAGGTTCCCCAGGACAAGGTTCCCCTCGGACAAGGTTCCCCTCTGACAAGGTTCCCCTCAGACAAGGTTCCCCAGGACAAGGTTCCCCTCAGACAAGGTTCCCCTCAGACAAGGTTCCCCTCAGACAAGGTTCCCCTCCGACAAGGTTCCCCTCCGACAAGGTTCCCCTCAGACAAGGTTCCCCTCCGACAAGGTTCCCCTCAGACAAGGTTCCCCTCAGACAAGGTTCCCCTCCGACAAGGTTCCCCTCAGACAAGGTTCCCCTCAGACAAGGTTCCCCTCCGACAAGGTTCCCCTCCGACAAGGTTCCCCTCCGACAAGGTTCCCCTCTGACAGGTTCCCCAGGACAAGGTTCCCTCGGACAAGGTTCCCCTCAGACAAGGTTCCCCTCTGACAGGTTCCCCAGGACAAGGTTCCCTCGGACAAAGTTCCCCTCAGACAAGGTTCCCCTCAGACAAGGTTCCCCTCTGACAGGTTCCCCAGGACAAGGTTCCCTCGGACAAGGTTCCCCTCAGACAAGGTTCCCCTCTGACAGGTTCCCCAGGACAAGGTTCCCCTCAGACAAGGTTCCCCTCGGACAAGGTTCCCCTCAGACAGGTTCCCCAGGACAAGGTTCCCCTCGGACAAGGTTCCCCTCTGACAAGGTTCCCCTCAGACAAGGTTCCCCAGGACAAGGTTCCCCTCAGACAAGGTTCCCCTCAGACAAGGTTCCCCTCAGACAAGGTTCCCCTCTGACAGGTTCCCCAGGACAAGGTTCCCCTCCGACAAGGTTCCCTCCGACAAGGTTCCCCTCAGACAAGGTTCCCCTCAGACAAGGTTCCCCTCAGACAAGGTTCCCCTCCGACAAGGTTCCCCTCTGACAGGTTCCCCAGGACAAGGTTCCCTCCGACAAGGTTCCCCTCCGACAAGGTTCCCCTCTGACAGGTTCCCCTCAGACAAGGTTCCCCCTCGGACAAGGTTCCCCCTCGGACAAGGTTCCCCTCGGACAAGGTTCCCCTCAGACAAGGTTCCCCTCTGACAGGTTCCCCTCAGACAAGGTTCCCCCTCAGACAAGGTTCCCCCTCGGACAAGGTTCCCCTCGGACAAGGTTCTCCATGTGCAGAGCTGATCCACATCAACCCTCTGGTAGAACGGTCCAGTGGTTTCTATGACAATCAGAACAGGAGTCAGCCTGCACCCCAGCCAGCCTGGCCCAGCACAACATTGTGCCTGCTGACCTCACCTCTCAGACCCCCCCCTCCCACCATGCATGGGCCCTGCGGCCGCCTTCCGGTCCCTGGACCTCCGTCACTTCCTCCACCACGCGGGCCTCAGTGGATCCGTCAGGCCTCAGGAAACGTCGCTGCTCAGGGAGGCCGCCCTGATAGCCCTCCCCCCTCTCCCCCTCCTCCCTCCCCCCTTCCCCCCCTCCCTCCTCCTCCCCCATCGCTTTCTGCCCCTCCTGGATCAGGGCCACCACGGCCACCACGGCTGGGGAAGACATTTCACCGTCTGCCACCTACCTGCTCCCACGCTGGCTCCTGGGGGTCAGGGTCAGCCCCCCGGCAGCTGTGTCCAGCGCTCGGACACCCGGGCTGAAGAAGGACCGTGCGGGCGGCCACCAGAGGAGGTGCTGAGCGGCCCCAGGAGCCGGCTCCCACCAGCGGCCCCATGAGCCGGCTCCCTCTGGGGGAAACCCAGTCACCAGATGGTCTAGGAGGCGCCCGTCCCCTCTCCCGGCCTTTAAGGACAGATTTTTCTTTCTCCACCCGGTCCCCCACCCCCCACCCCTGGGCCCTGCTCTCCAGGAGCTCAGGGAGTTTGGCCCCCACCAGGGAGTTGGGGGGCCTGGCAACCGGGCGCTGGGAGCCCCAGTCCTCCGGGCCCTCGCCAGGCGCCTCGTGGTCTCCAGGGTCTCCCGTGGCTTCTGCCCAGCAACCCGGGCCCGTCTGGGAGGGACCGGTCCCCGCAGGAAAGGACTGGAAAGAAAGGCCTGGGTCAGGGGTCTCCTGAGGGGCACACGGGGCGCTTGGGAGTGGCCAGGCCCCCTCGCCCACGGCCCCTCCCCAGGGCCCTGCGCCCATGGGGGACGGAGCCCAGAGAAGCCGCAGGCCGTGTCCTCAGCCCACGAGAAGCTGCCGGGAAAAGCTTGTTAAGCCCTGTCCCCCCGGGGTGCCCTGCGCCTCCGGGGCCCCTGCCAGGCGGGGAGCCGGGGGACGGGGTCCCAGGAGGCCCGAGGCCCGGCTGGCCTCACTCTTTCCGAGCGGGGCCCCAGGAGCCAGGAGCTGATGGAGAGTCCGACTCCGGGCCCGGGAGGCCTCCCGTCTCCCAGGCCCGTGGTGGGCAAACTCATTCGTCAGCAGAGCCAAATACCAACAGCACAACGATTGGCATCTCTCGGAGAGCCACGTTGTTTAAACTTAAACTTCTTCTAAACGCCACTTCTTCAACACAGACTCGCCCAGGCCTGTGTGGCTCAGTTGCTTGGGCATCATCCAGGGCACCGAAATGTTGCCAGTCCGATCCCTGATAGGGGCATGTGCCGGTCTTGTGGCTTGGTCCCCGCTAGGGGGCGTGCAGGAGGCAGCCCGCTGACACTTTGCTCTCACCAGCAGGCAGCCTCGGAGCGAGCAGGGACAGAAAGGGAGTGTCCAAAGAGACCATTCAGCCCTAACTTGTTTGGCTCAGCAGATAGAGCGTCGTCCTGCAGACCGAAGGGTCCCTGGTTCGATTCCGGTCAAGGGCATGTACCTGGGTTGCGGGCACATCCCCAGTAGGAGGCGTGCAGGAGGCAGCTGATAGATATTTCTCCCTCATCAAGGTTTCTAACTCTCTATCCCTCTCCCTTCCTCTCTGTAGAAAATCAATAAAAAATATTTCTAAAAGAGGAAAAGAGACAATTCAGCCAGATTGCTCAGTGGTTAGAGCATCAGCCCTCACACTGAAAGGCCACAGGCTGGATTACCGGGTAAGGGCATGTGCCCGGGTTGCAGGTTTGATCCCCGGCCTCAAACGGTCACTGTGGGGCCCATGACGGTCAGCAAAGCAACAGAGCAAACGCAACAGCACATGGCACGTGAGAGAGGCAGTTCAGCGCAGGGGGGTCGGCGGCAAACGGGGGTGTGCAGCCGGTCTTAAAGGGCCAGGGTCCCTTCCTGATTCCAGCCAGCGGAAACGCAAGCCCGCACAACCAGCTCTCCGACGGCTCTGGGGAAGCCAGACTCCCCAGTGCAGGGCCAGCCTCCCCATCCCTGCATGCCGGCCCCCAACCTACACACAGTACAGCCTCGCTCAGGCCAAAGTCAACACGTCTGCGGCAGGAGCGGGCCAGCGGGCGGCACTGAGCACGGGGTGGACCCAGGGCTCTGAGCACAGACGGAGGGGGGTTCCCGGGGCCGGCCAGGGGACATCTGGGCTGGAAACCAAGCCAGAGGGAGGCCTGTCTGGGGAGATGGGGTGTTGGGGATGGGAACCAGCTGAGCAAAGAGGGGTGGGGCTGGGGGAGGCTCACCGTGTCCTTGTGGCCAGGCCTGGCCAGCGGGCCACTGGGGTGGCTGGGATGAGTGAGTGGCCAGAGGAACTGGCCACAGAGTCAGGCTCTGACCCCGGGACTCGGTCTGGAGGACTGGCTTTCTTCGCCTTCCCTGGGAGGGCTTCTTCCTTCCTTTTGCTCTTTTTCTTTCTTTTTAAGTATATATATATTATCGATGTCAGAGAGGAAGGGAGAGGGAGAGAGAGGTGGAAGCATCAATGGTGAGAGGGAATCACGAACTGGCTGCCTCCTGCTGGGCATTGAGCCCGCACCCCGGGCCTGTGCCCTGACCAGGAGTCAAACTGTGACTTCCTGGTTCATAGGTCGATGCTCAGCCCCTGAGCCACCGTCCGCCGGGCCCTGGGGGGGGGGGGGTGTTTCTAAGCCTCTGGTCTCCAGGAGGAGAGGCTGGTGGACTTGTGCTAAGGCCTTAGCCCCGCCCCGCCGCTCTGCAGCCCTCCTCCCTCCGCAATCTCTGGGCTCTCTCATAAATGAGGAGCACGCACTCATTTGCATGTCAGAAGCTCGGCCAAGAAATTAGATAGAATTGATCCGCCACAATGTATTCCCTCTAATTTTCCAAGAGCCGCACTCCCAGCCATGTTTTATTCATGGGGACGCCGGCTCCCTCTTTTATCTCCGGCCCTCAGTAACAGTTCCAATTTGGTCCGTTTATGGCTGCCAGACGCCCTTGGGCTGGGCGGCCGGGCGGGAGGCCACCCAGAACGCGCCGCTCCCACTGCGCTGGGGCCGCAGGGAAGAAGGTTCCAGCGAGATCCGCCAGCCCTGGGCGCCCGGGAAGGTTCCGGGGGGGGGGGGGGGGGGCAGCCCCGAAAGAAGGCTGTGAGCACCGAGGAGCCTGTGCCAGGTGAGCCCGGCGGGGCGGGGCGGGGGCCAGTGCCGGCATGGCCTCCTCCAGGTGACACGGGCCCTCAGGGGAGAGCAGTGCCCGCCGGTCCGCCCTCCCCGCCGCCGTGTGTCCCCGGCTGGAGCCGCCTTCCCCCGGACGGGAGAGGCTGCAAGAGGACGGTGCTCCGCCCTCAGCCTCTCCCCGAGAGAAGAGCACGGGGTCTCTGGAAGGCGCGTGGGCCTGGTTTGGTTTCAGGGGGAAGGGAGAGGGAGAAACACCAGTGATGAGAGCGTCATGGATCGGCTGCCCCTGCTCGCCCCACACTGGGGATGGAGCCCGCGCCCCGGGCCTGTGCCCTGACCTGGAACTGAGCCGTGACCTCCCGGTTCCGAGGTCGATGCTCAACCAAGGAGCCAGGCCGGTGGGGCAGCTCTTTCTTTTCTTTCTTTTTTTTTTAAAAAAATATATTTTATTGCCGAAACCGGTGTGGCTCAATGGATAGAGCGTCAGCTTTGGGACTGAAAGGTCCCGGGTTCGATTCCGGTCAAGGACATGTACCTTGGTTGCGGGCACATCCCTGGTGGGGGGGTGTGCAAGAGGCAGCTGATCGATGACCGATGTTTCTGACTCTCTATCTCTCTCCCTTCCTCTCTGTACAAAATTAATAAAAATATATTAAATATATATATATATTTTATTGATTTTTTACAAAGAGGAAGAGAGAGAGATAGTTAGAAACATCGATGAGAGAGAAACATCCATCAGCTGCCTCCTGCACACTCCCCAATGGGGATGTGCCCGCAACCAAGGTACATGCCCTTGACTGGAATCAAACCCGGGACCCTGAGTCCGCAGACCGACGCTCTATCCACTGAGCCACACTGGTTTCGGCAGCTTTTTCTTCTTAAACACTGTTGCTGCAACAACCCTTAACCGCGAACGCCATTGCAACCGTGGTCCGCCATCCACTGGAGACAGCTGGCTTCTTGAGTCTCTCACCACCTGTCTTCTCTGTCTCCTGAAGGCCGCAGAGCAGCCCTGGCCCGGCACACAGGAGGGGCCCGGGCTGTGGGCTGCTGGGAGGAGCTGGCCTGTGCAGACAGAGCCTCTGCCTCTCTGTCCGCCCCACGGGCTCCAGGCCCCGCCACCCCCCGCCGCCCCCCTCCACCGGGGCTGGCCCCGGAGCAGGGGGTCCCGGGCGGGAAGGACATGTCCTGCTATGGGAGGGAGGGCGGCCCTTTGCGTTGTGTGACCATTTCTGCCCTGGGAGGGTCCACCCTGTTTAAAATAAATAGATTCCGGCCCTGGCCGGTGTGGCTCAGTGGGTAGAGCGTCGGTCGGCCCACGCACCAGAGGGTCTCGGTTCGATCCCGGTCAAGGGCCTGTACTGCGGCTGCAGGCTCCTCCCCGGCCTAGTCAGGGCTCGTGCAGGAGGCAGCCCATCGATGTGTCTCTCTCTCACGTCGATGTTTCTCTCTGACTTTCCCTCTCTCTTCCACTCTCCCTAAAAAAAAATCATAGAAAAATATCCTTGGGGGAGGATTAACCAAAAATAAATAAATAAAAATCAGCGCCTGCCCCTCCCCCACAGCCCGGTGACATGTGGGGCCTGGCCCTGCGGATGGGCCTGGCTTAGGGGGGCGGGGGCGCTTCTTAATTCTGCTGTGAAACCCCGTCTTTGCCGCAGGAAGCCCAGTGCCCTTCAAAGGCCCAGCTGCAGCCCGCCATGATCCCCTCTCGTGGCTGCGTGTCCGGCATGTGTCACTTTAGAATTCTCTTTGTGTGGCCGCTGAGAGCTGCTGGGCTCAGGCGTCCGCGGGCCTGGGCTTGGGCAGGGGCCGAGATCTGGGGGGCGGCAGCTGCTGGAAGGCCGCCCCCGCCCCCCGCCACCCCCCGAACCCGGGACACTGCTGCCCTCAGCGCCCTGCAGACGTGGCACTCCCAGGCCGACGCCCGGGGCCACACCGCACAGGTGAATTGGCGTCTGTCACTTGGAGGTGTCTGAGGCCTGGCGCGCTCTCTTAGCCGTCACCAGGCCTAGGGGTGGCTTGGGGGCTGCACACCCACCAGCCCCTCCAGCACCCCCAGGAAACACTCAAGCCAGGAACAGACGGTGCCTGTTCTTTAGCCTCGGGACCAGCGCCCGGGCAGCGAGGCCCCACAGCCCGTGGCCCCACCTCTGCGGATTTCACAGGAGAGCCGCCAGCTACTAACAGCAACGCGGGGATTGCAATTTAAACTTTCATTTTCTGCACGGGTGACATCTATAAACCGGTGGACTCTTATTTCCGTGGTAAACGTACACGGAGTGGCCAGATGATGATGATCTCTGGATGCATAATAACCAGTGTGTGTGTGTGTGTGTGTGTGTGTGTACGGGGAGGGGACATGGGTGGCTGGCTGACCTGCCTGCTGGCCAAACTCCTGGTCGAGGGGACAATTCGCATATTAGCTTTTTGTTATATAGGATAGACACAGTGGCCAGATTATTATGCGTTCAGAGATCGCTATCACCTGGCCACTCCATGTGTATTCCTTTTGAGTCAAGAATTTCATTTCTCGTCATTTGCCCTCATAATAATAAGAGAAGCCAGCGAGGCCACTTGGAGATGTGTGTCACCGGAAATGGGAATAACGGGAGTTAGAACCCAAAGAAATGCCCCCCTCCCCCCGGGGGCGTTAAGGAGAAGGGGGTGGGTGCTCGGGGTGAGGAGGGAGAGAAGCAGGCGCCTCGTCGGGGAGATGAAGCTGTAAATGCGAAGGAAACTGGTGGAAGGAAACATCAGAGCCGCTCCCGCAGCCCCCGGGGGGTTGAGATTGTCTTCCCGGCTGTGACATTCCAGAATCTTCCACGTGTTCCGCCTGGAGCGCGCTCACTCCTCTAATAGTCAGAAATGTTATTTTTGTAAAATGGCTGTCACCCTCTCCCCGCCGGCGAGCGGGATCTGAGGCGACAGTGTCCCCGGGTCCCCGTGCCCTTCGCCGTGACTCTCGGGAGCGGGGGCAGGCCTCCGCACCACGTTCATCTCCGCCCGCCCCACGGCAGCCCAGCGGGGCCTGGCGGCAGGGGTGCCTCTTCAGGTCCCTCCCGCCTCCCTCTGGCCGCCGGGCGGCCCCTCCAGCCGGCAGCGGGGGGTGCAGAGGCCGTTCAATAAGGTTATGCAAGTCAAACATTGACTTTCCAAACGTCCTCGGAAAGTGTCTCACCCACAAACAAGCGCAGGAGAGCAGAGGGGGCTTCAAGTTCAAACCAACACGTTTGCCCAGCTGCCCTGGGGAGGGCGGGCGTCATCCAGGGAGGGCGGCGTCCAGGCCCTGGGCGTGGCCAGGGGGGCAGACTCTGTGGGTGTGGGGGGGCAGACTTGGGGATTTCGGGGGGAGGGGGCCGTGAGAAAGAATAACCAGAGCCACCACATAAAGCAGTTAAGAGTCAAGTGAGCATGAGCAGAGCCTGCCTGGGGGAAAAATTCCAGGAGAATTCCAACGTGTCCACAATGGTCACAAGCAACCTGGGCAACGCATATGCCCAGACAGCATTGCTCAGTGGTTAGCCCATGCACCAAGAGATCATTGGTTCAATTCCCAGTCAGGGCGCATGCCCAGGCTTGATTCCCAGTGTGGGGCATGCAGGAGGCAGCCGATCCATGATTCTCCCTCATCACTGATGTTTCTATCTCTCTCTCCCTCCTGCTTCCTCTCTGAAATCAATAAAAACTTTTTTTTTTAAAGTCTCACCCTGATCGGTTTGGCTCAGTGGATAGAGCGTCGGCCTGCGGACTCAAGAGTCCCTGGTTCGATTCCGGTCAAGGACATGGACCTTAGTTGCAGGCACAACCCCAGTAGGAGGTGTGCAGGAGGCAGCTGATGGATGTTTCTCTCCCATTGATGTTTCTCTCTATCTCTCTCCCTTCCTCTCTGTAATATATATATATATATATATATATATATATATATATATATATATCTGTGTCCGTTAGTCACCCACACCACGACATCCTCCAGGAGCAAATGACGGGATGAGAAATAGGCTGCCTCACATGCAGGGGGAACCTCGATGGCGCTTGGAGACACAGTTACAAACAGAGGGGAAACGGTCAGAAACTAGCACAGCCGACCTGACCGCCTGCCGCTCGCACGGCCCGGGTCCGCGCAGGTGTGCCGTCTGCTGATGCAGGAGCCGGGCCCTCAGCAGCGGGCCTGTCAGCTTTCGGAAGCAGACATTCCATTCTGGTTCCACATCATAGTGTGTGGCAGCTCCATGCAGGCCCACACGCCCTCGCCCGCCCTCGCCAGCTCCCTGTTAGACTGAGGACAGAGAGGGGAGGGAGAGGAGGGGAGGCGGGGGGCGGGGGGGAGGAAAGAGGAATGGGGGACAGGGATGTAGCTGGGAACGTCTGAATAAACCTAAAAACACTAAGAAAAAGATAAGGTCTCCTTCAGCCATCGCAAACTCCTAGAAAAGGTTTTAAGTTTATTTTTTAAAGCAGTCTGGAAGGGTGTTTTTTGTTGTTGTTATTAATATGTTTTGTTTTGCTTTATTGGTTTCAGAGAGAGGGGAATGGCGACAGAAATGTCGATGATGAGAGAGACTCATTGGTTGGCTGCCTCCTGCACGCCCCCTACTGGTAGCCGAGCCTGCCACCCGGGCGTGTGCCCTGATAGCTGAGCCACGCCTGCTGGGCACAACTGCCGGGTTTTAATCCCGGCTCTGCCACTAACCGAGAAGCCTGAGCAGCTCTAGCCACTGAGCCAAACCAGTTTCGGCTGTCTCTCTCTCTTTCTCCCTCCCACCCTCCTTCTCTCCCACTCTCTCTAAAAGCCAATGGGAAAAAATATCCTCAGGTGAGGATGAACCAAAAAACAAAACAAAACAAAGACAAGGGAGGGAAGGGGAGAATAGCAGAGCTCTGAAACGTGATTTCACTTAAAAAAATATATATATATATATAATTGACTTCAAAGAGGAAGGGAGAGGGTGAGAGAGAGCTAGAAACGTCAATGAGGAGAGAGAATCATGGATCGGCTGCCTCCTGCACGCCCCCTACTGGGGATGGAGCCCACAACCCAGGCACGTGCCCTTGACTGGAATCAAACCCTGGACCCTTCCGTCTGCAGGCCGACGCTCTATCCACTGAGCCACACCAACTAAGGCAAAAAAAAAAAACCCACCTTTTTTAAAGTGATATATTTATGCTAGCCTCTGGGGTATGGCTTTGTCTCAGAATACACTCAGTTTGCATTTTGGGTGCATGCACCCCTGGCTAGATGCTAGCACCGAAGGGTTGGGGTGCGGGAGAAGAGGCAGCCCAACGAGTGGGCTCCCGGTGGAGCTGACTGCAAGACCCAGAGTCCGGGCCTCGGGGCGGTCCCTCCGGTCCCCAGGCCTGCATTAGCTCCCGGAGCCCAAATGACTCTGGAAATACCGGTTAGAGCAGAGTGGCTTAATGCGCCCGCGCTGACCTGGGGGACTTCTGGAAAGCAAATATTAATAACGCCAATTTTAGCAGCACACAGAGGCCGCACAGCGAGCGCACGCACACCTGAGCGGCTCCGGAAGCTTTTAGCCGGTGAGCCGCGACAATGGCACTTTGTCTTCGCCCCGGTCTAAGAGGGCCTCTCGGGGAGAATAGACGGCGGCGGGAGAGGGCGGGAGGCGTATGCCGGCCGCAGACAAAATTACCCAAAGGAGGGACTGGTCCACACGCCGGTTCCCCGGCCCGATGCATCCTGAAAGAGCGAACAATGGCTCTCCTCTCCCTTCCCGGGGCCGGTTTGGTGAGGCCTGCTTCTGTGTCCGTCCGGCTGCCCGGCTGCCCTGTGTGTGCAGAGCGGGCCGCCCACGGCTCGGCCCTGACTCAGGGGACAGTTCCACGGGCTCACGCCAGGGAGCGGCTTCGGTCTCGGGAACCTGGTTCCCATGGAACCAGCCCTGAAAGCAGGGGAGGCAGGCGGTGCTGGGTAACGTTCTTGTTTTAAGTGTTTGTTTGTTTTTTATTGATTTTTTTGGAGAGAGAGAGAGAGAGAGAGAGAGAAGCATCGATGTGAGAGTGAAACATCAATGGGCTGCCTCCTACATGCCCCTCACCAGGAAGTGAGCCTGCAACCTCTCGGTGCCCAGGATGGCTCCCTACCCACTGGGCCACACGGGCCATGGGTGGTGTTTGATGCTTTCTTAAAAAATATATTTTATTGATTTTTTACAGAGAGGAAGGGAGAGGGATAGAGAGTTAGAAACATCGATGAGAGAGAAACATCAATCAGCTGCCTCCTGCACACCCCCTTCTGGGGATGTGCCCACCACCGAGCTACATGCCCTTGACCAGAATCGAAGCTGGGACCTTTCAGTCCGCAGGCCGATGCTCTAGCCACTGAGCCAACCGGTTTCTCACACACACACACACACACACACACACATACACATACACACACACACACACACAAACACATACACACACACATACACACACACACACACACACACCATTTCTAGCTTCTGGCTCGGGCCTGAGGCTGCTGCCGCCGCCTTCCCACATAGCACACACTTCTCAAAGTGAACCAGCGAGTTTCCTTGCGCGTGAAATCGGAACCAAAGGAACGTGATGTGTCTGTCGAGGGCTTAGAGCTGGGGTGGCCAAGGAAGCAGGCAGGGCAGCCATACCTGGGAGCGGGTGCGCGAGCCGTGACGCAGCCGGAGCGCCCGGACTCACGCCCCAGACTCAGCCCAAAGTCTGTTTTTTGTAAACTTCTCTTTGCTGGAGGCCGCACGGACACCGCCATCAATGCCCGTGACTCCCTGTCGCCTTGGCCGGACCTGCCGGAGCCCACAGGGGAGCTCCTGCGGACCACCCTCCCATCCGAGGGCCGTGCCTTCCTGGGTGCCGGGACCCACACCTCAAACAAACAAAGGCACCGCGTTTGGCGGGAGGAGGGAGGAGGGAGGAGGGAGGGCCCGGCCCCTCGCCGCTCTGCACCTGGGCCGAGGGGGTTAAAGAGCATCAGCAGGCGCCCCTTCCCCGGAGAGAGCACAGATGCCACGCCCGGCTCCCGCCCGTCTGCGGCGCGGGAAGGAGCGGGCAGATGGCGGGAGGCAGGCGAGGCCAGAGGAAGTTGCCCGTGCCCCGCTCGGCTTCCTAGCAACTGGGCCGGCCTGTGCCAAGAAAGCCAGCCGCTCCGAGTAGAGACGCCGCGGGGGACCTGGAGCCTAGCGGCCGGCGGGGGGGGGGGGGAGGCCTCCAGACACCCCCCTGGCAGAGCGGGCCCCCTCCAGTCGGCCTCCGGACCCCCTCACTGCCGGCTGGCCGCCCCGGGACCTCCGTCTGCCCTGCAGCGCCAGCCCCAGCCACCTGGCCGCTAGGAACGCCTTTCGAGACCAGCTTGCCAACGCCAGGGCCTCCGACAGCATTCTGGCCCAGCCATCTCAGGGTACGGGGTACGTTCCTGCTTCTCCAAAGCAGCGAAAGCTCCGTGCACACCCCCTTCCCCCTCCCCCCCCCCATGCACCTGGGCCAGCCAGGCAGCAGCCCAAACTGAGAGAGGCGGGGGCACAGCCCGGCTAGGGTCCCCGAGGCCCAAGACACGCCCTCCCTGAGCCTGGAGGGCTCCTAGTCCCTCCTTTTTTTTTCTTTTTAAATATATTTTATTGATTTTTTTTACAGAGAGGAAGAGAGAGGAATAGAGAGTTAGAAACATCGATGAGAATCATCGATCATCTGCCTCTCACACGCCCCCTCCTGGGGATGTGCCCGCAACCAATGTACATGCCCTTGACCGGAATCGAACCCGGGACCTTTCAGTCCGAAGGCCGACGTTCTATCCATTGAGCCACACCAGTTTCGCCTCCTGGTCCCTTCTTTACAATCAGCCCCTGCGGCCCAGCCGGCGGGGCTGAGTGTCACCCCATGAACCAGGAGGTCTCCGGTTTGGTTCCCAGTCAGGGCACAGGCCCAGGTTGTGGGCTCCCTCCCTGTGCCCACCAGGGGGCGTGCAAGAGGCAGCTGAGCCAGGATGCTTTCTCTCTCATCCACGTTTCTCTCTCTCTGGAATCGATAAAAACGTATGTTACAGATGAATGCATATATGCAGCGGCCCATCTTACACCAGGATCACACATCTGTCATCTGAGGGGAAAGCACCCCAGCCTCGGCCCTGCCCCGTGTTCCTCCTTCCCAAACGCCAGGAGCGCTTCCCGTCCTGGTGCCGCTCAGAAACCGCCAGGTTCCGCCGTCTCCGCGCTCTCCCCAGGATTTCAAATTAAATGTGCCTGTCGTTCCCGAAGCCTCCAGGAACACGGGGACGATTATTTTTAACTTTTTACTGTTGTATCTCAATTACCTCCACTTAGGAGACAGCCGATCTATTAAGTTCTCAGGATAGGACCCAGTGGGGATCAATTTTAAAATTAAAAAGATTTTTAAGAGTCCGCTCTTCCAAGTTCCATCATCATTTCAAATTTCACTGAAAAACAATTTGAATGTTAACACTCCTCTGGAGAGATTTCCAGGGAGCCTCTGGAAAGAGGGAGAGAGCCTGACGCGGTCCTGGCCCCGGGACACAGGCCGAGCCGGGCCTGTGGCTCCCGCCCCGACGCCCCACAGAGCCGGGGGTTGGACATGCTAAATGGGGCTCCCCATGTTCTCCAAGCCCCTCCCTCCATGGGAACCAGCAAGCCCCCGAGTGGTTCGCACCCCAGCGCCTCACCCCTGATGCTCCCCGTGTCCTGAACACACGTGTTCCCTCCATCTCCACACGACCGCTCCCTCCCTTCCAGCCAGCACTCTGCTCAGGGTCAGGTCCTCAGCAGGCCCGTTTCCCACCAGTGCTCCCTGCCCTCTGACCCGGCTTTCCTTTTCTCCACGGCACTGATCGCCATCTGGTACACCACACCCAGGCACACACACGCACGCACACACACAGAGGCATGCGTGCATGCCCACACACGCACAGAGGCATGCACACACGCACAGAGGCATGCACACACACACAGAGGCATGCGCGCACACAGAGGCATGCACACACACACAGAGAGGCATGCGCGCGCACACAGAGGCATGCACACACGCACAGAGGCATGCACACACACACAGAGGCATGCGCGCACACAGAGGCATGCACACACACACAGAGGCATGCGCGCACACAGAGGCATGCACACACACACACAGAGGCATGCACGCACGCGCACACATGCACACACACACAGAGAGGCATGCGCGCGCACACAGAGGCATGCACACACACACAGAGGCATGCACACACACACAGAGGCCTGCGCGCGCACACAGAGGCATGCACACACACACAGAGGCCTGCGCGCACGCGCACACATGCACACACACACACACACACACAGAGGCATGCACACACACACACCCGGGCACACATACACAGAGTCATGCACACACACAGGCATGCACACACATACACATAAACAGATACACACAGAGGCATGCATACACACAGGCGTGCACACACACAGAGGCATGCACACACATAAACAGACATACACAGAGGCATGCATACACACAGGCATGCACACACAGGCATGCATGCACACACACACAGAGGCATGCACACACACAGGCACCCCACACACACACAGAGGCATGCACACACACAGGCATGCACACACACACAGGTATGCACGCACACACACATTTAAAAAATAAACCTTCCTTTTTAGAGCAGTTTTAAAATTTCAGAAAAACCATAAAGATGGCACCCGTGTAAGAGAGTTCCCACAGAGCCAATTTCCCTATTACTAACGCCTTACATTGACGTGTATTGATACACTACTAATTACTTTATTCGATCACCTCCGCTTTTATCTAACGCCCCGTTCCTGGCCCAGCACACACGTCATCGAGTCTCCGCGGAGGAGCGATGCTCACCTGCCATTAGGGCATTCCCTCATCCCAGGTCGGAAGGCGGGCTCCAGGGAGACGGGGACTTTGCCCCTCCGCGCCCCGCCCCCTTTACCCAGCAACTGGAGGGTGCTTGCCACGTCATAGGTGTTCAGTGAACAGCTGCAGAATGGGTGAATTTGCTAAGTGCTTTTTCTAATCCTTTTCACCGTGAGGTTTCACAGAGCCCGGCCCTCCCACCGAGCATGTAACCTGGGAAGCCCGGAGTAACGGCCAAAGGGGCCTCCATCACCATTGGCGGGAGTGCCGAATGGAGAAGCACGACTGTTTCCAAGGTCGGGGCTGCAGGCCCAGAGAACACCCACCTGCGCCGCGTGAGGACACCTGGGGTAAGGGGGGCCCTGGAGCCCCCCAAGCTCATTCCGGGGCAGCCCGTGCAGCCCATCTGCCCCCTGACCGGCTGGGAAACTGGAAACCGAGTCTGCGGTGCTGGGCCCGCCTCCGGCTGCCTGAGCTCCTCCCGAGAGGGATGGGGACTCAGGGACTCAGGGAGGCCAGGCCCGCCCCGCCTCGGAGGGAGGACCTCACCTGGCCGCGCGGGGCGTCCCAGCTGCACCGCCCCTTCCCTCCGCCCGCCGCTCTCACCTGGCCCGAGCCGGCGGCTCCGCCCGAGGCCCCGCCCACCGACACCACGCCCACCTAACGCCCGCCCGGAGGCCCCGCCCACCGACACCCCGTCCCCAGAGGCCCCGCCCATATTGGCCCCGCCCACCTTAGTCCCCGCCCCGGAGTCCGCCCACCCGACGCCCCTCCCACCTGACGCACCGCCCCAGAGGGCTCGCCCGGAGGCCACGCCCCCAGAGGCCCGCCCACCCGACGCACCGCATCACCGGCGGCCCGCAGCGCCCCCTGTGGGCGGGCAGGCGCAGGCCCGCGCACCTCTCCGCTCACCATTTAGTTCCTCTTCTTGTTCCTTTTACCTTTCCCTGCGCTTCCCCGTCACTCCTCTCCCGCCCCTTCTCTCCTTCATGTTTCCAATCAGACACTCATTCTTTCATTCATTCTTTTTAAAAAATATATTTTATTGATTTTAAAAATATATATTTTATTGTTTTTTTAAAAATATATTTTATTGATTTTGTACAGAGAGGAAGTGAGAGAGATAGTTAGAAACATCGATGAGAGAGAGTCATCGATCAGCTGCCTCTTGCACACCCCCTACTGGGGATATGCCCGCAGCCAAGCTACATGCCCCTCACCGGAATCGAACCCGGGTCCCTTCAGTCCCCAAGCCGACGCTCTATCCATTGAACCAAACCGGTCTCGGCTATTTTATTGTTTTTTTTAAGAGAGAGGAAAGGATAGGGATAGAGAGTTAGAAACATTGATGAGAGAAAATCATTGACCAGCTGCCTCCTGCACACACCCCACTGGGGATGTGCCCGCAACCAAGGCACATGCCCTTGACCGGAATCAAACCCGGGACCTTTCAGTCCGCAGGCGGATGCTCTATCCACTGAGCCAAACCAATTTCAGCTGGCTACCCTCCTTTATCTCATTGTATCCTATTACCCTCATCTCCCTTGTAGAACTACTACCCTTATCTGAAACTAATTACTTGGTGGCCTGGTGTAATCCCCTCACTTCGAGGACAGGGATCTTGTCTGCCTCCCTCATATCCCTGATCCAGTGCTTGGCAGCATCACGCAGTCAGTAGTTCTAGAATGAATGAGTGTCCACGAGGAAATGAACAGGAGAGCATTTTAATATATATATTATTTATTTCAGAGGGGAAAGGAGAGGGAGAGAGATAGAAATATCCGTGATGAGAGAGAATCATTGATCGGTGGCCTCCTGCACGCCCCACACTGGAGAGAGAGCCTGTAACCTGGGCATCCCCTGGCTGGTGATGAACAGGGAACTCCTGATTCATAGGTCACCACTCAAACTTGGAGCCACACCCCATTGGGCCACATCCGCCAGCAGGAGAGCATTTGAATCAAACATAAATGTAGTCGATGTCATACAGATTTACTTTATTATTATTTTTTTTTAGAGTTTTAGGTATTGGGGTGCTTTGTTTGCCTCCTTTATGATTTATGAAAGCGGTTGTGAGAAAGAAGTAATCAAGGGAGAAATGTTTGCTTAAGGAGTTGGCTATCTAGGGACGAGGTGCTATACCCAGGATTTGCGGTTCCAGCTAGTTCTGTACCTATTTCCCCATGCGCCCTAGAATGTCTGAGGCCCTCGCCAACGACCGGAACCCTGCCTGGGAGGTAGTGGGCGCTCCATAAATATTTCAGGAATTCCAGAAGCAAGCTGGAACCTACGTCGAAAGGAAGAGCCAATGGGAACCGGCCGGGCCAGGCTGCAGTTCCTCCCCGGGGCAAGAGGCGGCGCTGGCGTCACACCCGCCCGGCCGCCGGCCGTGCTTGGCCCCTCCGGCGGACCGTCCATCGCAGGGCCCCGCGGCCGGGGCGGGAGCGAGCCAATAGGAAGCCGCCTTAGTGGCGAGGTGGAGCAGAGGCGCCCTATGAGCGCAGCGGGTGTAGGCGAGGGGCGGGGCGGCGGGGCGGGGCCGAGGAGAGCGGTTGGAGGTGGGAGTCGGCGCTGCGGCCGGGCGGGGCCGCGGGGCTGCGATGCGGGCGGGAGCGCGGCCGTGACCGGAGCCGCCGGCCGACATGAACTCGCTGGAGCAGGCGGAAGGTAGGGCCGCCGGCGGGCTCCGGAGGGGCTGCGGCCGCGGGGACCCCGCCGCGGGAGAGGGGGCCGCGCTGGGGGCGCGGACGCGGCCGGGAGCTCGGGGCGGGGGCGCGAGGGCCGGGCCTGGGGGCCCGCGGGGCCCGGCCGCACCGGGTCGCGCACGCGCGGCCGCTGGGGGGCGCCGCGGCCGCTGCCCCGGTGCCCGGCGGGGACCCCGGCTCCTCTTCGGGGCTGTTTTTAATTCATTCGTGGAGTCTGCACTTCCGTTTGCAAGTCCGCTCGCTCTATCCCGAGAAGTGCGCCCCGCGGCCCTGGATTTCGGGAACTCCGTGGGTTGTACCCCTCGCTCCTTTATCTCCTTCTGCCTTTTGCTCTGCAAACCCCGGGCGTTGGCTCCCCAGTTTCCTGCCGGGGTTTCAGGTAACGGCGGGGTAAGAGGCTGCCTCTCGGTTTCCTTGTTAAAGTTTAAAAAGCGCCAGCGTGGAAGTGACACTCCGCCCCCCACCTCCCGCCGCGCTCCCTCGCGGGGGCACCTTGGCCGCCCCGGACCGGAGAAGGCGCCGGGGGCGGTGGGGCCGGGGTCACACCTCCCCGGCTTCGGAGGGCCGGACGGGGGCTGTCCGCGCTCGGGGGTGTCTGACGGACGCCCCGGGAGCGCTGCCCGGAGGTAGCGGGCGCCCCGCGGAGCCCGAGCCCCGTTAGCCGGCTCCGAGGCGCACAGCGCAGCCATTGGCTAGACCCAAGGGCGAGCCACGGGGAGCGGGCGCCTGCACCCCGGTAGACGTGGAGGACCTGGGTGTGACGGGAGGAGGTCCCTCGGTCTGATGGGAAGTTCTTGGGTCCAGCAGAGTTAGGACTCCACCGGGCCTTGATCCTTTTATTTGCACCCACCTCCTCCCCCCCCGCCCCCACACCCCGTATTTCTAGCTTCAGGCTCCGGCTTGAGGCTGCTGCCGCCGCCTTCCCACATAGCACACACTTCTCAAAGTGAACCAGCGAGTTTCCTTGCGCGTGAAATTGGAACCAAAGGAACGTGATGTGTCTGTCTGTCGAGGGCTTAGAGCTGGGGTGGCAAAGGAAGCAAGCAGGCAGGGCAGCCATACCTGGGAGCGGGTGCGCGAGCCGTGACGCAGCCGGAGCGCCCGGACCCACCCCAGCGGGAGTAGCTAACTAACGGGGAGGCTGGCATCTCTCTGCCTAGATCTCAAGGCTTTCGAGAGGAGGCTCACCGAATATATCCACTGCCTGCAGCCCGCCACGGGACGCTGGAGAAGTAAGTGCCCGGATGTGTGTGTTTTGTGAAAGGGCACATAAACTGAGCAGTTGGTACTTCTCTCCCTGTTTAGCAATGACTGACTTTTGTGTAAAACTTGAATGACAGACTCTGGCTCTACTGAACCATAGATGATGTTTCCTTTTGTTTCCACCGTTTCTAAATGTATTTAGCATCGTGAACAATGCATTGTAAAGACACTTTTAAGAAAGGGACCTGGCCACCTTGCAGAGCAATCTTTTTTATTTTAACATTTATATATATATATATATATATATATATATATATATATAAATGTGTGTGTGTGTGTGTGTGTATATATATATATATATATATATGCCATTGATTTGAGGAAAGAGAGCAGAGGGAGAGAAGGATGAGAGAGAATCCTTGGTTGGCTGCCTCCTGCATGCCCCCTGTTGGGGACTGAGCCTGAAACTGGGCATGTGCCCTGACCCAGAATTGAATGGTGACCTCTTGGTTCATAGGTCAACACTCAACAATTAAGCCACACCACGCAGGCTGAAGAACAGTCCTTGTAGTTGAATTTTCATTTAACCATTAAAATAGACATTTATTTTTTTATTAAACAAATATTACAGATTTGATAGACAATATATATAAAATTTTCAGTAGCTTATTTAGCAGTTTTACAATTTGCCTGCAAATGATACAGTTTTGTTAAGGAAAATAATATTTATCATATATAGAGTGGGGCAAAAGTAGGTTTACAGTTGTGAGTGCAAAAGTTCAGTATTCTTATATTATTGTTTTACTAGAGGCCTGGTGCACAAACTTCATGCACTGCGGGGAGGGGTCCCTCAGCCCGGCCTGCACCCCCTCACAGTCCGGTTTTCTTCTGACTACTTTTAAGATGTTCTCTGCCTTTGTCTTTTTGTAGTTTCCCTCTAATGCACCCAGGAATTAATTTTCTTCCTCCTCACAGTTGGGATCCCTCTTGCAGTCCGGGACCCTCGCTCCTTACTGCCTACCGGCCTGCTTCTCCTTACCGTTGGGCTCCCTGAAGCTCCTTAGCGCTGCCATGGAGGCTGAAGAGATCCCCCCACTGCCGCTGCGCTCTCCAGCTATGAGCCCGGCTTCTGGCTGAGTGGTGCCCCCCTGTGGGAGCGCACGGACCACCAGGGGCAGCTCCTACATTGAGCGTCTGCCCCCTGGTGGTCAGTGCATATCATAGGGACCAGCCATTCTGGTTGTTCTGTTCATTTGGCCATAATGGCCGCTTAGGCTTTTATTATATAGCCTAGAGGCCCAGTGCACGAAATTTGTGCATGGGTAGGGCCCCTAGTGGCTACTGGCTACCATCTGGGGTGCCTCCCTTCTTCCCGCCACCACTGCCGCCCACCCGCCCCCTGGTTGAACTGCCAGTAGAGAGGACAATTGCATATTAGGCTTTTATTATATATGATTATTTCCCATATGAACAACTGTAAACCTACTTTTGCCCCTCTGTATTTGCAAAGGTTATGAAATTTGTTGGTTTTAACAGTGATTATGCTGCTTTAGACCCTAACTGAGAAAAAAATTTCACATTGTCTACTCACAAATAAAAAGAATTGAGGTTACTGCCCAGTAGAAGCAAGCACATATAGGCAAATGTCCAAATGATGACATCGGCAAACAATGCTTTGCTGACTTACGTTGGGACCAGTCTTACGTTCTTGGAGGTTTATTGTTGAAACTAATTCTTGCCAAGAAAGAAGCACAGCACACATCAGACATGCTGCCCGTAGAGTGGCCCTCGGTAGTGGGGCCAGCAGAGCGCTAGTGAAGGTACAGGTCTCTCAGGTCAAGATTTCCGTGTAGTTTTTATTACATTTATTTATTCTGTGTGCGAGGTTTTACTCCTGTGCCGTGAGAATTCTCATTGATCAGAATTCACAAGTAGTGATTTCTTCAGATTCTCTGGTTTACCCAGAATTCCCTCCAAAACCGTGTTTCACTGTCCTGGAGAATCTTTTAAAGTACGTATGATGCTGCCCGAGCTTATAAAATGCACCATGAGGACCGCATTTTACCGTTTTACCTTCTCTGGTTGTGGTCCCCGCGCTCTCCTGTAAGTGGCAGCATGGTTGATGTGTGTGTAACAGCAGATGTATGATCACCCCTATGTGGGTTTGCTTTGCTTATTGACAATAAAACCACTGGAATATATTTCTTACTGGACATAAGAATTATAGGAAATTGATTTTAATCTGTTCTGAGATGAGAACTAATTTCAAAATTTGATGGTTATTAAATACTTAAGATGAGATTGTTTTTCTGTGATTTGCCTCTTCTTAAAATACATTGCCAGGACTTCTAGACAACTAGGGATTTAATGTATTTCTGTTGCTCTCTGACGCTGGAGCTGTACATTTTAAGACTGTTTCCCGCTGGAAGACAGCTGCATTGATCGGAATATTAACCAGGCCTTGTTGCCTTTTCGTGATTTAGTAATGCCACTTTCTAACTTTTACTTATGGTTTATTTAGAACTTTTAAAAATAGTTCTAGCTAAGTGGGGAGAGAGAAACCTTAGCTAAGATTTACTATCAGTAATGTCTACCCGACCTTCCTGTGAGTCCCTTAAAGAAACCCCGATGCTGACTGGGCTGCTCCACACACAGCACACGGACCTTTGCAATTAAACCGCAGGCTGCCGGGCAGACCCTGCAGTCAGAACTCACAGGCATTCATAAAGGAGGCTTTGTCTGGTTGGTCACATTGGAAATGAGAGGGTTTTTGTTTTGCTTTTTATTTGAATTTGCAAAATCAGTACAAAACACATTGAAAGTTATATGATGTAGAGTCCTAAAGTTTTGCCATCTTGGTTTTATTGCTTTAATTTCATTAACTTTCATACGTCTGACCGAAGTAACGAGGGGGACAGTACTGTGCTCAGTAACTCAGGGCACAGGGTTAGAACTCCTCACGGTTCCTGGCGGGTCCCCTGTTCCGCATCAGGTGCATTTTCCGTTCCCGAGGCCGTGCCTGGCTGTCATTGATCGGTGGCTGGTGGGCATTTTCTCCTGCTGGAGCTCATTCCGTACTAATTTTGTGTTTATCTCTCACCAGTGCTTCTCATAGTGGTATCTGTGTGTACAGCTACTGGGGCCTGGAACTGGTTAATAGATCCCGAGACACAAAAGGTAGACGTTTAATTTACGATCTTTAATACATTAAATGCGGGACTGGCTGTAACAGTGCTTTGTTCGTTGGGGAGTGTTACATGCTGCTGCCGTTACTGCTAACAGTGGTATTAATCATCATATTAAAAACATGCCTTACACGAATGTGCTTCAGGAAACCTTTGGCTGGCCATTGGGAATTAAGCATCTTTACAGGGGAAAGGCCTAAGAAATACAGCTCCACTTCGACTACTCCTCGCTCGTTCCTGACTGTGTGCAGCTTTCTGTCTTATTTGTCCCTATTTTTACTGTTCGGCTTCACTATTGTCCGCAGGGCCAGCTTTCGAGAATTACATTTTCTCCTATCGGCTCCCTTTGTTAATACTTTCCTCACCCCTCAAAGCATGGAGCCGGCTCTGCAGGAAGCAGGTGACGAAACAGCACCCTATAAATGTGACAAACAGTCAAGACAGACTCATTGGATTTGGAGGACAGAACCAGGCGCGCTCCCAGCTCACTGACGGGGTGGCCATGTGAACTGCGCTACAGATTAGCCTCCGAGGCCCCTCATCGATCAGGTCCCCGCCCGTTCCCGGGTTTCATTGTCTGTGAAGAGGTATACGTATAAGCTTCTCAGCTAGCAAAGCTTTTATTTCCTTAGCGTTTTATCTCCAAAAAAAATTTCCTGCCTGGAGTTTAATATAGGAAACACTGAGAACGCTCCCATTGGGCATGCTGGCGCATCCGGCCCCTGCAATAACGGTTCATAACGGTACCCTCCAGGCGCCCTCTGAGGAGAGCCGGGAGCGCGCCTCTCAGACTGCCTCTGTCTGCTCCCCTGCTCTTCACACCAAGCCCGTCTTCTTTATTAGAGAAGCAGTAGTCTCCAATCTATCAGTGAGGTTGTTCCTCCCGTGCAGCTTTATTTATGTAATAATGTAAATTTATTTAAAATTTACATAAAAATGTTATTTGTGTAAAATTGTGTAATTTTCACACACCTTAATCCCTTATGAACTGGGGTGAGGTAGCCGTGTCAGCAGCTGTACGGATGACCTTTTCCACGGGAGAAAAGCCGGATCGGAGGCTTGTCGGCAGCTGCGTGGCCGCGCGGGCAGCCAGGGGTCTTAGCGCGCCGGCTCCCGCCGGGCCCACTGGGGCGGGAGGTAATGAGCAGGGGAGGTGGCGATGGAGTTTTATGTTAATAGAGGGTTCTGTGGCAGAGGGAACTCTCCTGTGTGTTCATTTATAAAAACGCGGTGGTGAGACTGCGCTTGGTACTCATCTTTGGGGGAAGAGTGAAGGAAGCTGCAAGAAGATTGAAAAGGTCTGTCTGGGGAAATGAAGCTGACTTCTAATTGGGAAAAATACAAGCTGATTTCCAGCTAGTTGAGATCTTAATAAAACACAGAATTAAATGTAATTTGAAATAGGCCCAAAACTCTGTAGTTAATATGATTTTCTAAATTAGGTGCGAATGTGAGGATTAGCCTGAGGGTTGGCTCTGTATATTTTAGTATTTAATAAGCTTCAACCGGACAGGCCTTTTCAATAGCAATTGTGTCTGTAGCTGGAGATACAGACTCCAAACCAGTGGCTAGCTGGAGGGACACGGGAGAGGGACCCGGCATATGTGGGGGGGCCTCCCCAACCCCCGATCTAAAGGGACACTCAGCGTGGCTGCAGTGGCTGAGGCCACAGGAGAGAAGGTGGCACCGGCTGATGGAATTAAAATTAAAGCATGAACTGCCCGTGGTGCCACGGCGCAGGCACACAGCGCAGGCACACAGCGCACCGCTGGCCCGGGGCATAACACTGGCCTCGGGTTTGAAGGAGACAGGTCGCTGGAACAGAATCTTCCTTCAGGAGCTCATCCTTCTGGGGGGTCTTCCTCCTATGTCTCCCGCCCCCCGATTCTCCGTTTGACAAGTTTATTTACCCAGGACCGAGCTAGGCCGTCCGCCAGGCGCTTTTCCTAAGTCCAGTCTCTGTCCTGAGACAGGTTTGCGCCTCGTGGTGTGCGGGGGGTGCAGAGCCTTAGCTGGACTCCTCGCTCCCCTCGCTTCCCAGTCCACTTGCTTCTTGGCCAGACCAGACATGTGTCTTCTCTCCGCTCACCGGCTTCACCGACCCAGGGGTCTGCTTTCCGTGCCTGCTTGCTTCCGAACGTGGCTCCTGGACGCCCGGCCCCCTGGTCCTAGTGTCGTGCGGGGTCCTGTGTTCTGCTACCCACTGGGGGTCCAGATCTGATCCCCTTTCCCCCGAACTCTGGTCTCTATGGATAGCTCCCAGTGGATTCCCTGCTCGAGGACCCGTGGCCACTGAGTCTCGGGGGCTTCTAAGCCAAACCCGCCGCTGCTGCAGAGGGAAGGAGGGGTGCTGGGGCGAGTCCTGAGGATGCGCAGGGGTAGCCGGTAGAGAAGAGGGGGAACAGGCAGCACCTGTGCGTGTGGCGGGAAGCGATGCCACGGGACCAGCCACGCATGGCACAGCCTGCCCAGGCCCTAAGGAAGCGTTTCAGCGGCGAAGGTGCTAGACCACGGGGTCTGACTTGTTTTCATTGAGATCGAACCCTCTTCTCAAGATTCGGGGAGCGCGCTGCTCCAGAGGCACAGGCCGTGTCCCTCCAGGCACCGAGAGGGTGCTTTTTGTGGGCCTCTCCCTGGGGGGCTCAGCGCATGTTCGGGTCATAGAGTCGGGACTCTATGACCTAGAATTAAAGTATTGGGATTGCTATAAATATTTTAAAGAACTAGAGGTGCCTTTTATTGTTTATTAGAAGATTTTGAGAAGGTTTAAATTATTTCAAGAGCAATCTTTTAAATTTCATTTAACATAAAGCTGAAAATTCAGTTACAGGTGGTCCAGGATTCATCACAGGAATGAATTTGTAGTGGTTCAGGTATCTGGAATGAATGGAGGGAATCTTACTATATTGCTACCTTGAATATGTAAATGATATTATATGTTTTCATTTTTGTAGCATAGCAATACAGAGAACTGGCAGTCTCGGCAGTCTTCAAATGCCCGTATTTAGATGATTAAATGTTACAGATATGCATGCCTGAGTGGAGAGGTGGGAGGGAGTCTGTGTTGTCTGAGACTTTTCACATTTTCTCTCGCAAACGCTCTCTCCAGGTGTCGTTCCTCACGTCGCTGTGGAACCACCCGTTCTTCACCCTCAGCTGCATCACTCTCATCGGCCTCTTCTTCGCCGGCATCCACAAGCGCGTGGTGGCCCCCTCCATGTATCCTTTCCCGGCCAGTTCCCTGGGAACCCTTCCCGGCGAGGGAGGGCGGTCCAGCCCCTGGTAATGCCGGGTTTCCTTTAACCGTTCCTCAGTATAGCTGCGCGGTGTCGGACTATATTAGCAGAGTACAACATGTCTTGTGATGACGTGAGTATTTTCTTCATTTGAAAATTACAGACCTGTGAAAGGACTATATTTTTGCTTAAGTGAAGCACGCATTTTATTAACAATGATTGTCTCCGTGGAATTAATAGTGGAGGTATTCCTTAACGCATTGATCCTAAGACTTTTTTAAGTATTTTAACATCTCTGAAATTGGGGTGGATTTAATAAGTCAGGGTGTCTTACAGTTACATTGGTAGAGCTGACAGTTTAATTTTTCTTAATGGTGCAGCTCTCCTCTTATTCCAGCTGTTGTTATTAACATTTTAGTTTGAGGAAATTAAAAGTTCATTGTTGGGAAAATAAAAGTTCAGTTCAACTTTGAAAAAACTTAATAACAAGTAAAGTTTACTGCTGGAAAAAGAGAAATGTTTTGTCAGATACATCATGTTATTCGTAGTATTTTATACACTGTGGTAAAGCATAAAAATCAATCCAATTACACTAATTTTATTTTACCCGGTTGATTGGATTAGTTTTAAGTAACCAGGGGACAGGGAATATATCAAATATTGTATGTGTGTGTTTTAAAATAATAAAGATTGGAAGAAAGCTCCACGCAGAGAAAATTTGGAAAAATAATTCCATTGCTTAATCTTGACTATATAGGGAGGTGTCCCAATACCCTTCAAGTGCCCTCTGAGGTTTACAGATAAATGGCGGTGTTTTTAATAGAACTGTGTGTTTAAAAACTTCACCTTTTATTCTTACAGACAGGAAAGCTGATTCTGAAACCGAGGCCCCACATCCAGTGACAGTGTCAGCCCGCGGCGGGCCCGGAGCAGCCTTCCCTCAGACCTGGCCCCGCAGCAGGGGGCGGTGGACGGCAGCGAGACCGCGGACAGCCGTGTGCAATACCCCCCGGAGGCTTGGCGGCGGGACCCTGGGATCAGCGCCCCGATCAGCCAGCCCCGCGGGCCTTCGAGTTCAGTGTTAGCGTCACTTTAGTACCTCGGAGCTCGCAGCGGTGGTCGCAGGGGAAGTACGTGTGTGTGTTACTAAGTAAAACTTAGAAACAGAACCTCATCCAGTTTTTATAATGTATTTTTTCAAACTACTGTAAATAGCACATCGATGCCAACGTCAAAGAGGAAAGCGCTCTGTGGACTTGTTCTCCTGCACCAGCTTCAGGAAGGTCGGCGCGCCATCGCCACGGCCTTCACCACGTCCTGCTCCGTGCAGCGTGCCTTCCTCTGCCAGCCTCCTCTCCATCAGATGCAGGACTGCCACGTGGGCTTGGACGGGAGAAACTCATCTCCATTAGTTATAAGAAATCCCAAATGTTTTGAGAAACAGTTTTCGTTTAACCAGAGAGTGAACTTCAGCCACTACGGGGGAGATATTTTACTAGTCATTGTTTTCATTTAATGCTAAATTTATGTTTTAAAAATAATTTTAAGAACACTCCAGAGGCTTCTGAAAATGCCGGTTTAGTTATCAATTATGTATTGTCTGGGAATGGATGGTTATTGTTTTAGATAATTGGATTTTACGCTGTGGTGAGCATTGCCGGGGCGCTAGGCTTGCACAGTGTCCTCGATCATGGGCTCGTCACCAGGAGAGCCGGGGACGGGGCCACACCGAGGACAATTCTCACCGTTAGTGTTATTGACATACTGTGTGCATCTCAGCCACATGGACTCTATGACCTAGAATTAAAGTATTGGGATTGCTATAAATATTTTAAAGAACTAGAGGTGCCTTTTATTGTTTATTAGAAGATTTTGAGAAGGTTTAAATTATTTCAAGAGCAATCTTTTAAATTTCATTTAACATAAAGCTGAAAATTCAGTTACAGGACAAGAACTTTTTAACCAGGCGACCATTTCATGGAAACATGTTCCTCCGGCCTGTCACGTGCGTCAGGTTTTATTCTTTGGACTGTAGCAATAAAACGTGCTCCTGAGAAGTCTTAAGAGGGTATTCTGTGTTCTGCGTTGTTATATTTTCTGTAAATTTTGTAGGTAAATATGTGCATAAAATAAATACTTTATATATAATTGGCGATTGGGCTTTTCCTTGGTTTATTGTAACTCAATACAGGCTAGTTCCAAAGGAGATGTTTTACTTTAATTCCGTCAGTAGAGCCATTTCCAGTAGCCCTTGCATATACCCGTTTATTGGGCTGGACCTTTATGTCCTCCTCACTGGCTAACAACATTTGGCTCTGAATCAGGAAATGCAGGTTTGCTCCCCCTTGCATTTCCAGCTTCCTCCGAGAGGACAAACTGGACTTAGTAGGGTGGTAAAGGCCGGGAGGGAGAGGGAGTAGGAAGGAGGGGGTCAGTGGGGGGGAGAGGGATATCTGTAGTACTTTCAACAGTAACGATTAAACAGAGGAACTGGTTAGGTCCTTAGATCTTTCTGGAGGTATCAGCTACTTTGTGTATTTTACTTAAAGCCATGCAACTTCTCCCCTAGGAAGATACGTTGTGTACATGCACATACTTGGCATGATTTGGAGAGGACTTCCTGGTGCCAGCCTCCTTGGAGTCCATTGGCTCCAAGAAAGAAACTTCTTATTTATTTATTTATTTTTATTGATTTTTCAGAGAGGAAGAGAGAGGGATAGGGAGCTAGAAACATCGATGAGAGAGAATCATCGATCAGCTGCCTCTTGCACACCCCCCCACTGGGGACGTGCCCGCAACCAAGGTACATGCCCTTGACGGGAATCGAACCCGGGACCCTTCAGTCCGCAGGCCGACGCTCTATCCACTGAGCCAAACCGGTCCCAGCCAAGAAAGAAACTTTTGTAAAGGTTTTTTATACCTTTACTCCTAGCAGAACAATTCATTTTCCAAGCAACCCTTCGCTCTGGTTAAAATAGGCCCAAGGGTTGTGGCCCAGTTAGTTTCTCCTCACCACTGCCCTGACCGTCATCCCTGCTTCCGCTACCAGGAAGGAACTCACTGGGGCGGCTGCTCTGATTCTATAGGCGGGGCAGGCAGTCTCAGGTCTTCAAAGGGACTTTAGATCCCAATGGCTTAGCAAAGACAGGCAGCACCAGAGCCCAAGTCAGATCGAAAGGATGTGTAAGTGTTCATGTGTGGCTGGACCTAATTCATGAGCGGTTACAATGTTATGGTTAGGAACAGACTATGCCAGGCTGGGTTCACATCTCAGATCTGCTACTTGCAGCTTTCCTTTCCTCATCTATCCTGGGTAGATAAAATACATGCTGGGGCAAAAGTAGGTTTATATAGTTGTGAGCATGCAAAACATTTATTCTTGTATTATTATTGTATTATTGCCCAAATGACTAAACCTGCTTTTGCCCAACCCTGTATAAGGCTGGTCAATCTTCCAGGTTCATATAGAGCATTAAACACGTTAGTTCATGCAAAGCACTTGGCTACAAAGTCGCTGCTTAGTAAATCTGTTAAAGCCTAAAAGTTAAAAAAATTAAAAGGATCCCACTGTTACAACCTTACCCAATGTCAACATCTCAGTTGAAATAGCCATGAGGGAATTCAGTCTGTATCTGAACTAAGCAAACTTCTGAGTGGATTAAATGCCAAGAGAAAGGATAGTTGGCCTCAAAAGTGGTGCTTATTATGTGCCAGTCAGTCTGTGTTCCTAGCATCTTTAATACTAACAATCCTATAACTGCATTAGGTATATTTTATTGACGTCTCTATATCACGGATGAGGAAACTGAGGCAGAAATACCAAGGAACTGTTTAAGGAGCCCATTCTAAAATATTAACTGGGCCGAAACCGGTTTGGCTCAGTGGATAGAGCGTCCGTCTGCGGACTGAAGGGTCCCGGGTTCGATTCCGGTCAGGGCATGTACATTGGTTGCGGGCACATCCCCAGTGGGGGATGTGCAGGAGGCAGCTGGTCGATGATTCTCTCTCATCGATGTTTCTGGCTCTCTATCCCTCTCCCTTCCTCTCTGTGAAAAATCAATAAAATATATTTAAAAACAAACAAAAATTTTAAAAAAATAAAATATTAACTGGGATTTGTCTATGTCAGGAGTTGTGCTAGGCACCGGGGCCACAACATCGCGGTAAACGTTTTTTGAGCGCCTACTGTACCGAGGGCTTGGTGTTAGGATGCTTTCCCATCCCCATCATTTTATTGAAGCCTCACAGTTGCCTTGCTAGTTGGGTACCCTGAACCCCACTTGATCATTATGGAAATTAAATTTGATCACTGGGCGAGGCTCAGCAGCCATCAACAGCACCAGCTGGTGGGAGGTGCGTTCCTTAGTTCCATTCAAACCCGGCCTCCTTCCCGGGAAATTCCTGGGGACTCCGCCCCTCAGCCAGGCCTGGCCCCGCCCACCCGCTCTGCGCCTGCGCGCTCCCGGCGCCAGGCCCCTCCTCTCGCGCGACGCGGCGCGCGCCTGCGCACGGCGGTCCATGTGGGCTCCGCCGTCAGCCGGGCCGGGTGCGCCGCCGCGCGGACCGCCGCTCCGCCAGGCCCCGCCGCCGCCGCCGCCCCCTCGCGGGCTCCCCGTTGCCATGGGCAAGAGCAGGACGAAGCGCTTCAAGAGGCCGCAGTTCTCCCCCGCCGGCGGCTGTCAGGCCGAGCTGGCGGCGGCGGCGAACGGGACGGAGCTGGAGGAGGACGACGGGCCGGCGGCGGAGCTGCTGGAGAAGGTGGGGCGCGGGCCCGGGTCCGAGGGGCGGGCGGGCCGGGCCGGGGCGGCGGGCCGGGCCGGCCCCGCGCCTGCGCCTGCGCGCCGCCCTCTGACCCGCTCCCTCCGCAGCTGCAGCACCCGAGCGCCGAGGTCCGCGAGTGCGCGTGCGCCGGGCTGGCGCGGCTGGTGCAGCAGCGGCCGGCGCTGCGGGGGCTGGCGCGGCGGGGCGCCGTGCGCCGCCTCGGGCCGCTGCTGCTCGACCCCAGCCTGGCGGTGAGGGAGACGGCGGCCGGCGCGCTCAGGTGAGCGGGGAGGGCCCCGGGCCCGGGCCTCTGGGCGCGCCCGTTGCATCCTCCACGCACCCGTCCTGAGCCGGCCCGGCGTCTTTCCCCCTCCTCTCCCCCACCTCCTCCTTCCCGCTCCCATTTGCAGAAGAGGGACTTGAACTCAGACCCCTGAGTGTCCCACCCTTCCCAGCGTCCTCAGCGGCCTCCCCTCGGAGCCTAGCGCACACTGTCCCGTCTCCGGGAGCCCTCCGGAGTCCTGAGGTGCGGGAAACGCTCCCGGTTTACCTGTGCCAGGGCCCCTGGGGGCAGGCCGCCGAGATCCCTGCCGCCGCGGGGCCCGTGCTGGTGCGGCAGGCAGCGGAGAGTGAGCCGTGCTCCGGAGAAAACCAGGAGGACGACGATGGGGGGCGAAACGTCACTTTAAAGTGGATGCCTTCTTTAGGTGGCAGCGGAGGAGAGCCAGAAAGGGGGGTGCAGGCGGGAGGAGCGGCAAAGAAGGGAGGCACAGAGGCCCTGGCGTGGTTGCAGGGCGGGAGGCTGGTGTGGCTGAGTCGGGTGGGGGGGGGGCGGGTGTTCTGGGAGCGGAGGCTGAGGAGATGGACAGGGCTTGGCGTGCAGGGCGAAAGGACCAGTTCATTCTAAGCGGTGGCCTGATCCCGGCTTCCGCTCCAGAAGGGCCCTCTGGTGGTGCAGCCGGTGGACTGCAGAGGGGGCCAGAGGAGGGGTTAGTGTTTGTAGTCCTTCTGGCTCCGCCTCTGTGGATGGTGCTCCACTCATTGACTTAGCAGGCCCCGGGTGCTTCAGGGGTGTCCTTCTCAGCGGGTTCCAGGACTGGGTTCCCTCACATCAGATTAGGCCGGGATTTATGCGCATTAAATAGGGAAAGTCTTTCCCCCGCCCATCCCTATGGGCGCACACCCACGTGTAGGGCAGGGATCAGAACAGGTGGGAATCCAGGGGTTGGTTCTGCCACATCTTACCAATAGGCAGTTTCGCCTGGGAAACCTTAATCTTGGTTAGAAACAGAAGTTCGTTGGAGCGTGCCCTGCTGTGTGGTGATGTGCTCTGGGAGTAGCACGTGTCTTACACTTCTCTGCAGGAACCTCAGTGCCTGCGGTGGGTTCGAGGTCTGTGATGACATGGTGGCCAAGGACATCATGACGCCCCTGGTCCCGCTGCTCCGGGAGGTATGCCGTCTACAGTGTCCGGGGCAACTGTGAGACGGAGCGTTTGGTGTACGGACTTGGTGTTCTGTGTGCGTGTTTGTGTCAGCGCTTGGGTGTTATTGTGTCTCCCTCAGAACATCCTCTGGGAAGTTCGTTTCTTTTCCTGGAACACGGATCTCCCCTCGGTGATAGCAGCCTCTAGTTGGTTCCCACTACCTTCGTGTATGTGCTGGTTGGAAATAGATAGACACACTCCTTTAGACTTTAAACTCCATACAATAAAATAATTAGCATTACTTCTTTTTTTAAAATTTCTTTATTTCAGAGAGGAAGGGAGAAGGAGAGAGAGATAGAAACGTCAATGAGGAGAGAGAATCATTGATAGGCTGCCTCCTGCACACCCCCTGCTGGAGATCGAGCCCGCAACCCAGGCCTGTGCCCTTGGCTGGAATCGAACCTGGGGCCCTTCAGTCCGCAGACTGACGCTCTATCCACTGAGCCAAGCCAGCCAGGGCAGCGTTACTTCTTTATGCACCAGGTGCTCTGTCACACAGTTAGACCCTCACAGCATTCCACTTGGCATCTGTAGAAGGTCTATTTGTTTTGGGTTTTTTTTTTGCTGAAAGATGACATTAAGTTCCCAGATTTAATATCATGCCAACTTTTTTGCATGAGATGAATTCTGGGCTCCAGGACCTCTCTCCCTGGCGTGCCTCTGATCCGCGCGCTGTCCTGACGGTAGTTTTCACTCAGGGCTGCCTCAGGGTCATCCAGTTCGGAGGAGAGGCACCGTCTTGTTCCTTTGTAAAGCAGGGGTTCACTAGGAGTGGTTTGCCCCCCAGGAGACATTGGCAGAGTCTGGAGCCATTTTTGATGGTCGCAGCTCGGGTTGAGCTGCACCCAGCAGGTAGTGACAAGGTCTGAGTCCCAGCTGCACCACCTACCCCGCACCTCTCAGCAGCTCTCTGTGCCTCAGTTTCCTACCGGCAGTGGAAGACCGGGATCGCAGTTCCCCTCCTCCGCCGTGGGTTTGTGGTGACAGTGAAGTGACTTAACGCGTGGGAAGTGCTTAGACGGTGCCTTGCGATCTCGCCATGTGTTGGTTTTCTTTGCCCTATTTACTGTCTTTATCACATGAGATAAAATACTTTATATTGATTTTACATTTTCATTTTTTTGTTTGTTTTGCTAATCCTCATGTGAGGATATGTTTTCCATTGATTTCCACAGAGAGTGGAGGAGTGGAAGGGAGGCAGGGAGAGAGAGCAACATCGATGTGAGAGAGACGTCAACCGGATGCTTCTCACATGCACCCCGATAGGGGCAGGGATCCCGCAACCACGTACATGCCCTGGACTGGGGATCGAACCAGAGACTCCTTGGTCCTCAGGCCAACGTTCTAACCACTGAGCACCCGGCCGGGGCTGCATTTCCATGTCCGTGTGCAGTGCTTTATCACTAGTTTGTCCAATGACTGTGGCCCTTTCCTGTCTGTATCTCTCGCCAAAAGGGAGCAGGCTTGTTAAGCACTATAATTTCAGATGTTTAGTTATTGGGACTCTTCGCTGTCATTAGCTGTTTGGTTTAATTGTCCTTTTGAACCAGGTGCTAATTTTGATGTTTGGTTACAGTGTAGCGCTGGACTGGATTCAAACGAGGCGCCTCCCCGGGAAGAGAAGGGGCAGAGCAGAAGTTCTGTTGAGAACATAGCCAACGAGGCGGTGAACGTGCTGTGGAACATCTGGTAAGGTGCTCTCCGCCCGCCCTGCTCTGCTCTCCTTGGGGCAGCCCGGATGCCGACCCTGGGTAGGCGGTCAAGTCAGGTGCTGAGGCCTTCTTCCCATTTAGTCCCTTCCCTCATCCCTGCATCTCTTCCTGCTTTCCCGCTCTCTTCTCCCCGGTCGTTACTACTGACCAAAATACGGGGAGTCTTGGCCACTGGCACTGACCGCACACCCGCCCCCCACCGCCCGGATCCCTTCAGAGGCAGTTGTCCCGGCGCAGCCGCTGCTTTGGCCTGGCATCTGGAACGAGATGGGACCACCCAGCTCGGTGGTGCTTCACACACACACACACCCCATGTTGCCATGCGACAGGGAAGCAGGGCCTGGGCGGAGCTCCATTCCAGGACCAGCAGCCGGGCCTGGGTGCACGTGCTCTGAGGAGTGAAATGGCTAGAAACGACCTGGATCTCCTTTTCTCTACCCACTTCATCGTCTCCATTTTTAGCAAGATTCTGCCGGAGTTCCTTCTGCTCAGTCGGCAGCAATTGTAACTTCTGGCCTAAAAGCACAGGCGTTTCTTAGAAGACAAGGTTCAGTTAGATCTGAAAGGCTCCAACACAGCAGCCCAAACCTGCCTTTGGCTCATGGGAAACTGTGCACCCACTCCCCAGCAGCACGGGAGAGCCGATGTGAGGAGATGGCAATGCAGCCAGCAGTGGTACACCACGTAACTTTGTTTATTAAATGTTTTTATTAGCTTCAGAGACCAAAGGAGAGGGAGATAGAGAAACATCAGTGATGAGAGAGAACCATGGATCGGCTGCCTCCTGCACGCCCCACGCTGGGGCTCCTGCCTGCAACCCAGACCTGTGCCCTGACTGAATGGGAATCGAACCCTGACCTCCTGGTTCATAGGTCAGCCATTGAGCCACCGGGCCACGAACCTTTAACTTACAGGAATTATTGAACTTGGAGATTCTCTAGAAATTTCTCCGGAAGAGCCTGAAAGTGTGGTCTCCTCAGTGATCTCTTTCCTAATGCCTGTGTCATCTCTTTCCTGATGCTTCTGTGTCATTGCCACTTCCACGTTTGCTTTGTAGTTTGTGTTGTAAATATATTTACGTGTATGCGTATGTTTACCGTCTCAGCGCATGTGTGCTTACCTTCCTGACTGTGCTGACCTGACTGCGGGCTTCCTGAGGGCAGGCTCACAGTGTGCAGTAACCAGAGAGAGAGAGGAAGACAGAACAGGTTATGTTTCAGTTCGTAGGATTTAGTGACGTAGCCAGCTTAGCTATTATTGTGTCATATGTGCATGTGATATGTATGGGGCAATACTTTCTCTGGAAACATGGCTGCCATTGTTACAGTTAGCTCTGTTTACCTTGTATATAGTACGTATGTTAGTAGCAGTGATAACCCTAATTCTGGTTCTTTTATTAACAGAATGATTTTTAAAAATAGTATAGCAGGATCTCCATTGCAGACTGCAGATTCTGCTTGTTACGATTATAATAGTCTAGAAAGAATGGCTAAAATTAATTCTGCTTCCTTAAAACGCCTGCCTTTGGGGATAAGCTCGGGCCTTTCGCTGATTCTCGGCCCGGCGGGAAGCACCGGCCCAGGAGCCGCCTCTAACACGCTGGGGTCCTGGGACGGGCCCCTCACCTCTGGGGCTGGGTCTCATCTGGAAGACGGGGTTTCCGGTGAGAAGCCGGGTGCAGGGAGGGGGGGCAGAAAGAGCCCACGGGGCAGAAGTAGACGCAGACCCCGGCTGTGTTCCTGTCCGGAGAGCACCGTAGCAGTGGTTTCTCCGTCCATAAAAATGGCGGTTCTGTTATAAACCTGGCTGGCGTTCCATGAGTTTCTGTGGTTGATTGCTTAATGTGGAAACGTGAACAGTAAAACTTGGTCTTCGCCCTCCATCCCAGCGAGTGCAGCAGCAGAGCGGTGTCCATATTCACCAGAGAAGGCTGCCTGGAGAGCGTCCTGAAGTGCGTACGCAGGTTCCCCACTAACGTGGACCTGGCCGTGTCGGCAGGTGAGGGGGGGGGCTGACCTGCGTGTGCGCGGCCTCGAAGCTGCTTACTCAGACAGAGCGTGTTCTCCCGTGCGCACTGCATGGCTGAGCTCTGTTCTGCGCTCAGTGCTTACCCAGCCAGTCTCCTGCTCTGCACGCGGAGAGGGCGGAGGGCAGTTCATTGAGCCGGTGTGGCGTCTGCTGTTCCCTCGCAGGCGCCTCGCCTCCTGAGCTCCCGTCTGCCATTCACGCAGAAGCAGTGGCCCTCCGCTGCCCGGCCTCCAGCCACAGGTCATCGGAATCTGCACCTAGTCAAACACACCTGTATCACTGTCTCCTGCCTTTTTAAAAACATGTTTTTTTTCATTTTTGGACAGAGAGGAGGGGAGAGGGATAGGATAGAAACATTGATGAGAGAGAAGCATCATCGATCAGCTGCCTCCTGCACACCCCTACACCCAGGCTTGCGGCTGAACGAGATCAAACCAGTGGCCTCTTGGTTCACGGTGCTCTTGGTGCTCAATCACTGAGCCACACCAGCCAGGCTGCTGTCTCCGACTTTCAGCATAAAACTGTAAGTCAGGCTTTTTTTCTTTTTTCTTTTTTTTTTTTTTTGAGAGGGAAAGCAAATGATTTAAATTTCTCGCAGTCCTGCTTCCCTTCCCTGGGATGGCAAAGTTGCCCCACCTCCCGCCTCCTGTCCACGGGGTTAGAGAGCCATTGGTGAGGTAGGAGAACGAAACTGGAGACCTTGAACGGAGAAATAATTGATGAAAGCATGCCTTTTCTGCCCATAACACTGGCATGCATCCTTTATTTAACTCTGCCTTCTCTTGACAAGGACAGAGCGCATTCCCCTGAAGGATGTTTCTCTGGGCTTAAAGGGGATTTTTAAGAGCACAGAAAAGAAAAAAGGGAGATGTGGACAAATACTACTGGGACATTTTTAAAATCTTTCTCTTAAAATGGATTCTGGCAAGTGGGAGACTGAGCAAATGCAGTTTTATAAACTGGAACGAGGAAATGGGCAGGTGACTGTTAACCTCTGAGGACGGTTTTTATCACAATAAGAGTTTCAAGAAAGTTAGCTCTTAGCTTTTAAAAGAAAAACGTCACTTCTCTTTTCGTGTCTTCAGTCTTGTCAGAGACTTTTTGTCTTGTTTGAATTCAGGGGAGGGTTAAATGGTCCTTTGGGTGTAAGTTACCCGCAGAATTCACGTTTGTGAGCATTCCGTTCCTGTCTTCCTAGCGTACTGTTTGCAGACAGTAACTGAGGATAACCCGGAGCTGCTGAAAGCCTTCGGCGCCCCCGCATGGCAGGTGCTGGAAGCCGCCATGCGGGCTCCTGCCAGCTCCATGGCGCACATCCTGTTGAAGACTCTGGTGGCAGGTAAGCTCCGGCCGGCTGTGACAGGGCGCTTTTCGTAACCTGTGGGAGCGAGAGGAGGCTGACATTCCTTGATTTCACAAATCCAATCTGTGCTTGTTATGGCTGTTCTGAAGGGTTTTTTTAATGTATTGATTTTTTTACAGAGAGGAAGGGAGAAAGAAAGTTAGAAAAATCAATGAGAGAGAAACATCGATCAGCTGCCTCCTGCACACTCCCTACCGGGGATGTGCCTGCAACCAAGGTACATGCCCTTGACTGGAATCGAACCTGGGACCTTTTGGTCCATAGTCTGACGCTCTATCCACTGAGCCAAACCAGTTAGGGTTGTTCTGAAACCTTTAATATTGAAGTGGAGACCCTGAATTCAAGCGGTCTGCATAGCTGGGAGGCCTAGAGTCACCTTGTTTTCAGTGTGACAGAGACTGTTGTCTGATGAGAAATACTGCTCTCAGGGTCCCCTTACGAACCGGGAAGATCAGAAATGAGCTGTGGGCATCAAGACGTGACCACTCACTTTTTTTTTTAAATAAATTTTTACTGATTTCAGAGAGGAAGGGAGAGGGAGAGATAGAAACATCAATGATGAGAGAGAATCATGGATCGGCTGCCCCCTGCACGGCCCTCACTGGGGATCCAGCCTGCAACCCAGGCCTGTGCCCCGACCGGGAATCCAACCATGACCTCCTGGTTCATAGGTCAGTGCTCCACCACTGAGCCACACCGGCCGGGCTGTATGCACCGCATTTGGTCTATCCATTCACCTGTGGATGGACACTTGGGCGGCTTCCAGCTTCTGGCTGTTGAGTAATGCTGCCGTGAGTGTTTGGATACAAATGCCTGTTTGAACCCCTGCTTTCCATGCTTTTGGGTGTGCACCCAGGAAGCATTTTTAAGTCATGTTTTATTCTCTCCTCCTCCCCCCCCCCCCCCCTTTATTTTATTGATTTTTCACAGAGAAGAAGAGAGAGGGATAGAGTGTTAGGAACATCGATGAGAGAGAATCATCAAATCGGCTGCCTCCTGCACACCCCCTATTGGGGATGTGTCCGCAACCAAGGTACATGCCCTTGCCCAGAATTGAACCTGGGACCTTTCAGTACACAGGCCGACGCTCTATCCACTGAGCCACACCGGTCCCGGCAACGTTTTAAACAGTTGGCCTAAGTACTGAATGGTAGCTCCTGTGCTATTTTGATAAGAACGTGCTGCGTGATTGGTCTGTGCATGAGACCTTGGAATTTTTAGCACATTCCATTCCACCCTTGGAATATTAAGAAGCTGCCTCAGAGAGCAGCTCAGGTTAGGATGAAAGAAAGAGGCAAATGAATTTATCATTTTCAGAGAAACTCGGTCGTGCTCCTGGGCCGCTGGGAGGCGGCCTATCAGAGAAGGGGCTGAGAGCCGAGGAGGGAGAGGCGGCGAGGGCCGTAGTAACGGGAGCTGCCTCTGCTCAGCTCCTGCCATTTGCCAGAAACCAGACAAAGGCAGAGGGATCAAGATTTTTGAAAGTACAGCTGAGCTCAGAGAACCCGTCTTGTGGAAACCGAAATTAACCAAAGAGTTCACAGGTGATTCCCTTGTCCTTGCGCTCGTTTCCCAGGCACCGTCTGGAACCTGAAGGACGTTATCCCGTCCAAGAGTCAAGCAGAGATCATAAGCGCCATCCTCAAGATCTTATCGGAGGTTCTGGACATAGATGCCGGCGCAATGGTCGTTCAGATGAAGGAGGCCGAGACGCAGAGGCTGAGAGCCGCCGCGGAGACCGAGGAAAGGCCGGAGGACGCCAACGGCGTGGGGCTGACCGAAGACGATGGGATGGGGGAGACTCCTCCCCGGAGGAGCGTCCGGAGGAAAACGGTGATCTCGGATTTGCTTCCGGTGAGTTGGGTCGGTGCTCCCACATGGGTCACAGGTTTTCTTTCAAGAGCCAGCCTAAGGCACACGGTGGTAACTTGCTGGCATGCTGGTGTTGGGGCCATAGGGGCTGGGCCCGGCCCCCGGGAGCTGTGTGTGTAGGGCAGAGGACGGGAGGGCCTGTCAGCACTCTGGACAGGCACCTGGGCGCCGAGAGGCTGGGCCGGGCCAGCCTGGGGAGAGCAGGTGGGCTGTGGGCTGGAGGCCGGAGGCACAGGAGGCCTGAGCTGGCAGAGGCACGGACGCCCCACACTGTCCAGCTTCAGACCAGCTGTCTTCCTTCGTGTCAGGCGGCTGACCCTGAGGCTGCGCCTGCCTCTGCGCTTTGGTGATGCCGTCCCCAGTGAGAGTCCCCGTGGAAACGAGCCTGGAAAGAAGCCTGTCAGCGTAGCGCTTGGTTGTGTTCAGTCCCCAAAGCATGAGTCAGCGGTGGTCAGAAGAAAGAAAACTAGTTAGCTCCTGTTCTAGCCCCTGAGTAGCCGTTAGGTGCAAAGCTGGTCAGGTGTGGGCTGGACATTGCCCTTGAGTGTCTGCCCTGGCCATTTGCCTCTGTGGGGAGGGCGGCTACCCGCGGACTGAGGTGACTCAAGGTCAGTTCCTTTCAAGGACACGTGCCTGGCTGGCGTTCAGTCGCGGTGCGTGCGGGAGGCAGCCATTCGATGTCTTGCCTTTCTCACATCGATGTCTCTTTCCCTCTTCATCCCCCCTCCTCTCTGAAAAGCAATGGAAAGTGGTAGAGATTTACTCCCGTAAGTATGTATTCTTTACAAATAGAACTTCGCTGCTCATCAAGTGCAGTGTTTCCTCATAACAGAATTGTGCGTTTAAAGTCTGTTGACATAACCGAGTCGACGGGGTGGTTAACCTGCCAGTTGGCCAGCCAGTGCGCAGGTGCCCGGCGGCTGCCAGCATCGTGCTGGTGCGTGCCCGGAATACAGATGCTAGTCCGTCCGCTCGCTCTTCCTCACCGCCCGGGGCCTCTGGAACCAGAGCCTGAGCCGCAGCCTTTATCGTGAGAAGCTGCCGTCACAGGGTGTAAAGAAGCAGCGCAGCCTTTGGTTTTAACACGGCCGGAAGCGGGCCTCGCTGCCCCGCCCACCGCGGCCAGCTATCACCGCTGTCTGTTCTCATCGCTGCTCCCACTCCCCCACCCCCAGGTCTGGAGCAGGTCTCTGCTGCCATAACATTGCTCCGGAGTGGTCCTCTGTCCCTGGTGACAGTGAGAAGCAGGGACTGTCCTGAGAGGAGAGCTGCAGGGAACGGCAGAAGTTCCCTCGATGCTTCTAGGCAGGTCTGCCTTTTTCGGGGGGTGAGAGCCCGCACAGCCTCTCTTTGCACACCTTGTTTGGTGGAATAGCGTACTTGGGCAAAGAGAAATGGTTTTTACACTCGTTCTTGCCGGCGAGAAAAGGAATACAAATGTCAATGAGCTGCATCTCTCCAGCTGGCCACTGGCCTTTACTTTTCCAGAGCGTGGCTCGAGATTACAGTCACGTCGCACAGGACGAGGCTGGAGGATAACAAGGGAGGATATATGTTCCAGGGCTGTCACCGACTCTAGTTATTTTGTTTGCTTGATTTTTAGAGAGAAGGGAGAGGGATGGAGAGATAGACACATTGGTGAGAAAGAACTATCCATTGGCTGCCTCTTGCGCGCACACACACACACACCCAGGCATCCAGCCCAAAATATGGGCATGTGCCCTGACTGAGAATCAAACCAGCAACCTCATGGTTCATAAGTCAACACTCAACCACTGAGCCACACCAGCCAGGCAGGCTCTAGTTTTTAAGCTCTGACCCATAAATCTGACAAATAAGATGTCCCAAGTAATCTGAAATATTCCATACTAGTGAAATGCTTAATAAATTATAGTGCTGCCGAAACCGGTTTGGCTCAGTGGTAGAGCGTCGGTCTGCGGACTGAAAGGTCCTGGGTTCGATTCCGGTCAAGGGCATGTACATTGGTTTCGGGCACATCCCCAGTAGGGGTTGTGCAAGAGGCAGCTGGTCGATGTTTCTCTCTCATCGACGTTTCTAGCTCTCTATCTCCTTTCCTCTCTAAAAAATCAATAAAATATATTTTAAACAATTATAGTGCGTCTGCCATTCAGACAATAAAACTCACATGAATTTTAGCTTACGCACGGTTTTGGGATGTACGTGTAGACGTTCACTTTCCATGGGTGACGTGTGAATTGAGGTCGTGTACGTCTATCCCGCTCCTCAGAATGGTGATTGACCAGGTTGGTAACTCATTCCTGGGCCAGGGAAGCCCCTTTCTTCGTGCTGAAGGAAGGCCTCCTGCCTCCTCGGGGGCGGGAAGCAGCCATCCCACTCCTCAGTGGCTCCGGGCGGAAGGGCTGCGGGCTTCCGGAGGAGACATCAGGCCTGACAGCGGTTGTCCCTGTCCTGTATCAGCACCGGTCTGATATGACTGCTCTGTTTCATCTCGGTGTGCTCACTGCTTCTTAACATACCCGGCTAAGGTTCGGGTGAACTCAGTTCACGGGCCTGAGTGTCTCCGGCTCTCCGGCTAGCTGACTGAGTGTCCCAGCTCCATTCTCGGTCAGCGCACAGGCCCGGGTTGCAGGCTTGATCTCCAGTAGCGGGCATGCAGGAGGCAGCCAATGAATGATTCTCTCTCATCATGGATGTTCCTCTCCCTGCCCCTCCCCCCTCCTCTCTGAAATCAATGAAAACATTTATTTGAAAAATGCTTTCCCGCGCTGAGAGCTTCTGTTGGTTCCCTAGCCCACTCACGAGGAGCTGAGAGAAGCCACGGCGCTGCTGACGGCGCAGCAGACGGCGCTGGAGATCATCGTCAACGTGTGCTGCAGCGAAGGTTCGTCCCGCCCCGCTCCCCGGCCCCACAGCCCCACCGGCCGCGCCCGACCCAGCCCGCCCTCCCTCCTCAGATCCCTCCGACGACGAGTGGGAGGAAGAGCTTTCCAGCAGCGACGAGAGCGAGGCGTTCATGGAGAGTTCCCTCGGCGATGGCGGCGGGCAGCTCCTGTCTCCCCTCTGCCTCTCCCACGAGACGCACGCCGCCCTCACCAACCTCCACATCCCCAGGAAGGTACCGGCTCCCGGCGGGCTCACCGTGCGGCGGAGAAGGCCTGGGGCTGCGCCGTGTGCCGGGCAGGGACCTCACTGTGGGTAGCCGGGGCCGGCGGAATGCAGGCCTGGAAAGGGCTGGGGCAGCCCCAGCTGAGGGCCGTCTCCCTTAGCTGCCTGCCGCGCTGGCTCTGTAGGGGGCGCTGTGGGAAGAGTCTTCTCTAACATCTGCCCTCCGCCCTCTAAGTCCAGGTGTTTGAGAAAACGGCCTTTCCCAGCAGCGCTGCAGTGGACGTGTGTTCCAGGAGCCCCACGTGGAAGCCTCTGGTCAGGAAGTAAGACCTTGTCCGTTTTCAGAACCGTTTGTCTGTCTCTCCATTCCGCTGTGCTGCGAAAGGAGGTCCCCCGGTTCCCGAGTGTGTGCCCTGGAGAGGCGTGTGCTCAGGCAGAGTCCGAGCGTGTGCACAGCAGGGCCATCGGCGGCAGGACGGCCATGCATCTGGCATTGTCACGCAGTGAATGCAGGCAGCAGTATCGGGGTCCAGGCCAGATCTGCCCCCAGCATCCTGCAGAAAGGGAGGCTTCAGTGGTGAGGGATTCTCGGCTCGCTGCCTCCTGCACGCCCCCGGGGAGGACTGAGCTGCAGCCTGGGCCTGAACCCTGGCCAGGAGTCAAACCCTGAACTCCTGGTTCATAGGTCACCCACTGAGCCGGGCTGAGGCCGTTTTTACCGAGCTCAGAAGCAGGTGACGCCAGGCTGTTTTGTTGGGATGCATACGTAGGTGGTAAACCTGTGAGAAAAGGAACTGTTTCCTGTGAAGTCAGGCGTGGTGACTGGCCTTCAGTGAGGGGGGCGTGGCGGGGCAGGGCAGGGCAGACACGGGCTGTGAGGGTGCTTGTCTCACCGGCTGCACAGTCGTTGGCTGTAAACACTGTCACACAGGATGTGATTGACGTGCTGCCCGTAGGGAGGTCCCAGCCACAGGTGGACAGAAAGACGCTGGTGCAGTTTCCCAGAGCCAGTGCCTGTGCCCAGAAGGGGGCTGCCCTCAGGGCCTGGAGGCTCGGCAGTGCGCTTGGGGTCTGCTGGCTGCCAGCCCTGCCCCTGCCCCTGCCCCTGAGCTGGCACCGGAGCGCGGGGAGCAGTGGGCCGGGCTCCGGGGGGCGCTGATGGAGAAGCAGACGGCCTCCTCCCGCTTACCGCTTCCTGCAGGATGAACACGGTGCAGTGCCGGGCCCTCGTGTGTCTGCAGAGCCTCGTGTCCCTGCTGGAGGTGGAGCACCTGGGCGGGGCGCCGGCCCTGCAGGCGCTGGCGCAGCACCTGTCCACCCTGCTCTTCTCCCAGCCAGGTAAGTCGCCAGACTTCGAGGGCGGGACGGGGAACACACCCCGTCCCGGTCGTTTCAGAGTCACGTGTGCCGACACTCGGGCTTTCCCAGGAGCTCGGCTCCCATGTCGCAGCGTGCTCATGGCGATGGCCTGTCCCCTTCCCGCGCTCGGTCTGGATCGCCCTCTGCTCAGGGCCGGGCCTTGGAGAAGCCCTCACACCCCTCCGTTTCAGACCTCGCCGAGCACGCGGACTTCCTGGAGGCCATCAGCGGCGCCCTGCGGGCCCTCCTGCAGACCATGGCCGCCAAGAACATCGCTCAGGTGGGATGTGGTTCTTCGCCGGGAGCTGCTGTTCTCGGGACAGGCAGCCTGGGTGACGCGTTGGTGAGCTTTGCCTTCATTGCTTTCTCCTCCTCCTCCGACAGTGCATGACGCCCGACCAGCTAATGACGCTGTGCAGAGCCGGCATCCAGAGCGGCAGCGTCGGCGTGAGGGTGAACGTGGTCAGCATTTTGGGGATCACGGGCAGCGTCCTGGCCAAAGAAGATGGTGCACTTGAGACGCTCAAGGTAACACATGACTTTCGACCTGAAATGCTGAAGGGGTGGCGGGGGGGGGCCTTCAGAAACGACAGTGGGCGTCCTGAGAGGAGCTCATATTGGGAAGCGGCTCCCTGGAGGGCATAGTGAAGCGCCCCCTGCTGAGTAGGGGGTGAGTGGAAACGCTGCCTGAGGGGAGCGAGGACGCACGTTCAGATGGAAACCGAGGCCCGCGCACTGAGCAGACTGTCCCGCGGTCACAGTGGAGCCAGTGTGGAGCTGTCGGCGTGTCCTCTCCCGCCTGGCTGCTAGGTGTGCCCTTGGACATTGAGGCTTCGGCCCGCAGGCTGTGCGCTCCGGGGTCTGCGGGGGGAGGGCTGCCGTCTGCGGGGGGAGGGCTGCCGTCTGCGGGGGGAGGGCTGCCGTCTGCGGGGGGAGGGCTGCCGTCTGCGGGGGGTGGGCTGCCATCGGGGACAGCAGCGAGGTGAGTGTCTGAGGCCAGCACAGCGGAGCCACCTGAGGCTGTTGTGTTCAGTTTCTGTTTTTGCTGTGAGTGTTTCTTACGCTTTAAAAAGCAGGGTTTTTGTTACAGGTAACATTTCTGTGCATTTTTACACCACAGGAAAGCCTTTTGAGGGAGCCAGGAAAACTTAATAATTTTCTAAATCCATCTTTCATATATCACTTATGGACCTTAACTCGTTTTATTTACGAGTATAAATTCTGACACGTTTTATTTATCTTGCTGTCGTTTTACTCCTGTATTTATAAACATGTGCTAAGTGTTGTAAAAGCTCTCCTTCACCCGGCGTTTGATGTAAACGTGCATCAATCGCTGCCCCGTGAAGCGGTGCTCGGGAACGCCCTGAGCGCTGGTGACAGTGTGTTCTGTCGGCGCAGACCATCGGGTGCTTCCTGCTGGAGGTGGCCACCAAGGACCCCTCGCTGGTGGTGGTGGGAGAGGCCCTGGACGCCCTTTTCGATGTGTTCGCCGACGGCAGCGAAGCTGAGAGGGCCTCGGTGCAGATCCGTTTGTTGTCTGCCCTGAAGGAGTTCCAGCCGGTCTTCAAGATGAAGGTAAGAGGCCGGCGGGTCAGAATGCCCCCGCCTCAGCGTCCCGGGGAAGGGGCGGCGTGGTCCCTGCCAGGCTGTCAGCCTGGAGCACCGGGGCCCCGGCTGAGTGCTGCGGGCTGCATCCCCGCTCAGGCACCCCGAGCTCAGGCAGTGGTCAGTGTCGACCATACCAGATTACAGCTCTACACATTCATTAGCAACACACTCAAGGGACAGACTCAGTGAGCACCAAAGCCCCACTGAAGCAAGTCCTGCCCATAGGGGTGTCTCCTGCACAGCAGCTCTCCCACAGTAGTCACAGCTGGTCCTCACAGCCAAGTGGCCTGGAGGTCAATTCCTCCCAGTGACACCAACAGCAATCAAGGCTCAACCACAACAGTACTCAACCCTCAAAGGGGTGTACCTATGGCTCCCAGGTCAGGTGAGTGGGGGGCTGAGCCACTGGGCCCTATAGGACACCTAGCACACAAGGCCACTCTTCAAGGAGACATAGCCGCTCTACCCAATGTACGGGGAAGCAGCCAAAATGTGGAGACAAATGAAAGAAATGGGAGGAGACAAACTACTCTATATAGAGTTCAAAACCATAGATATAAGTTATTCAGGAATCTTCTAGAAATCTCAAAAAAAAAATGGAAAAGGACAGGTCAGAAATTAAGCATACATTGACTGAAATAAAGAAAAATGTACAGGGATTCAAAAGTAGAGGATTCTGAATGTCAAATCAATAATTTGAAATATGAGGAAGCAAAAAACACCCAACCAGAAGAGCAAAAATATGAAGATAGTGTAAGGAGCCTTTGGGACTACTTCAAGTGTACAAACATTCACATTATGGGGGTGCCAGAAGAAGAGAGAGAGCAAGATACTAAAAACCTATTTAAAGAAATAATGACCAAAAACTTCCCCCACCTGGTGAAAGAAATAGACTTACAAGGCCAAGAAACACAGAGAATCCCAAACAAAAGGAATCCAAAGAGGATCACACCAAGACACATCATAATTAAAATGCCAAGAGCAAAAGACAGAGAATATTAAAAGCAGCAAGAGAAGAGCAGTTACCTACAAAGGAATGCCCATAGGACTGTCAGTTGATCTCTCAGCAGAATTTATGCAGGCCAGACGGGAATGGCAAGAAATATTCAAAGTGATGAATTGGCAAGAACCTACAACCAAAATTACCCTGCAAAGCTATCATTTAGAAATGAAGGTCAGATAAAGAGCTTCACAGACAAGAAAAAGTTAAAATCCATCATCACCAAACCAGTATTATATGAAATGCTGAAAGGTATTTTTAAAAAGCAGAAGAAGAAAAAGATAAAAAAGATAGGCAACAAATACATATCTATTAACAACTATATCTAAAAATCAAAATAACTAAGAAATCTAATGATCAGAATAAACTGGTGAATAAAATAGAATCAGAGGCATGAAAATGGAAGACTGACAATCCTCAGAGGGAAGGGTGTGAGGAGTGGGAAGAGATCATACAAAGATCTATGCATATATGCGTGACCTATGGACACAGACAATAGGATTGAAGGCCTGAGGCAGGGTGAGAATGGGTGGATGGAGGGGCAATGGGGGGGAGGGGAAGAAGAGAAACATCTGTAATAATCTCAACAATAAAAAATAAATTTAAAAAGTAAAAATGTTTCACCCAATTCCAGCTATCTGATCCTGAAAATAAACACACGCAAAACGAAACGCTTTCTGTATGTGCAGGTATTAGTAATTTACACCAACTCGTTTGTGGTTTTCTTTTGGCAGATCCGAAAAGAAGGGAAAGACAAGTGCAGCGCAGACCAGCTGTGCGTCCTCGACAACGTGAAGACGAACTTGAGGAGGTTTGTCGCTTACCAGGAGGCTGTTGAGAAGAGACTGACTGCTTGACCCGTTGAAAGGGAGCAGTTCTTTCCCCAAGTGTCCAGGCTCCCTGGCGGGGGCCCATTTCCAAACGCCCTAGTCAGTGTCTGTGTTCTGTGTGTTAACGTGAAGTTCTCAGGACTTCGGAGCCTGTCGGGAGCGCGTCCTTCCTGGAGCTCTGGGATCAGCGTTTCGCGCGCTCTCCGCCTCAGGCACGGACACGGGAGGCGGGGAGCACGGAGGACTCAGGTGGTGCTCGGTGAGCAGAGTAGAAACTTGACTCAATTTTGAAAAAATACAGGAAAACAAGCATTGCTTGGATGCTCTTTTAAGTCTATCATTTTATATTGGCTGCATTTTTAACTTAAAGACAAGCTTTATAAAAGATTTTTGGTATGAAGTGTATCAATTATGTCTACCTTTTGTTAAGTGAATGAATTGAATTTGTATTCCACTATTTTGTAGGATGTACAAAAGAGCTAACGAGGTCATTATCACCCTCTGTATAAACAGATCAGCTCTGTATATTGCTTTGTAACCTCTTTAATTTGATGTCATCAGAATTGGAGGAAAATATTTTTAAATAAATAAATTTTTAATAAAAAGCTTTGTGTCTTACAAAATCTTTTTTAAAATACAGGGTAGTCCTGTTTCTGGGCATTTGCTTGCTAGTGGACATTGTTGTGAATACGTGTGAGGTATTAGAACCGAGGCTTAAGCAGGAGCCTTCAGCATGACTCTCAGTATCCTTGAAACATCGCCAACCACAAAACGTTGAGAGAAAGTAACCTGAATGAGGGGAGAAATCTGCCATGTTCGTGGACTGGAAGATGGTATTTCTTCCCAAACCCATCTACAGGTCCAAGGCATTCCCGATCAGAATCCAGCAGGGTTTTCTGTAGAGACTGACAAGCTGGCTGTAAAACTAGGTGGAGGGGAGAGGACTTGAAGTTTCCAATACAACGTTTAAAAGGAAGAAGAACCGTGACCTCCTGGTTCCTAGGTCAGCACTCAACCACTGAGCCACGCCTGGGCGGGAAGGGGGTGCCTCTTTCCGCTCTCCCCCCAAGGCCTGCTTCCTGCTTCCTTGGGACCAGCCACTGAACATGTCAAGGCCCAACATGTTCTTTTACTCTTGTCCCTTCTTCTGAGTTAAAAGTACACCTTCATTTTACTACTTAACCAAAAGGAAATGTGGTGTTGCGTAAAAGATTCTCAAGTTTTGCCCTATTAGAGAAATTTATGTCTTCATCTGAAACTATTTGGGTCCACTTGATTGAACAATTCCTCATTTTAATGAACGGAATTAGCTTGAGTCGTTTTTTTCTGTGCCGAGTGAGAAATTACAAGCAAGTGGTTTCCAGTATCTGCTTCGCTGTATTTTTAGCCTCTGCTTTCGTGTGGGAATCCTAACCAAGAGAACACAGCTGCCCTACAATTATAATGTTTTCAGCAATATATGCTTGGCCATGAGAAGGACAAACCCTTCCGGAGTGGAGGAACTGCTGACTTCACATTTGGTCTGAGTAAAACCAGGAAAACACCTTCCTGCTGTCATTTGTAGGAAACCGTTTCCTGGGTTTGTGTAACATAAAGACACTAAAGCTTATTCAAGTACAATAGGAAGAAATGAAGTCTCTTTTCTAATGAAGACTGGAATTAGCGTGCGCTGGAGTGACTTCACCAAGGTAGCTTCAGCTATTACCTGCCTTTTCTTCTCTTTTCTATCACATCACAGTCTTGCCCTAGCTGGTTTGGCTCAGTGGATAGAGCATTGGCCTGCAGACTGAAGGGTCCCGGGTTCGATTCCGGTCAGGGACACGTGCCCAGGTTGCAGGATCACCAATCAGTGATTCTCATTATTGATGTCTCTCTCTGTCTCTCTCTCTCTCTTTCTCTCTCTCTCTCTCTCTCTTTCTCCCTTTCTCTTTCTCTTTGAAATCAATAAAATTATATATTTTAAAAAATAAAATCATCACAGTCTTAAAAACATTGCACATGCTCATGAACAAACGCCATCATTAAAGTTTACAGGAATTCGTGCAGTTCATTGTTTGATAAAATAACATGATCAACTACAAAAAAAAAACACAAAAAAAAAACACCCACAAATGAAAACCAAATGAAATAAGGATGTGTTCGCCTTTGGTCTTCACTCACGGCATTACACGGTGATAGAAGTTCTGCAAAATCCAGAAGACTACATTTCCCATTGTTCTCGTGGCTAAAGTTACATTTCCTTTCTGGTGGAGGTCACCCTCAACTGAGGATATTTTTCTATTGATTTCTTGTTTTTAGAGAAAGTGGAAGGGAGGGGGAGAGACAGGATCACCGACCTGTGAGAGACACTGATTGGTTGCGCCCCAACTAGGATCAGCGATTGAGCCTGCAACCAAGGTACATGCCCTTGACCCAAGCCAGGACCCTTCAGTCATTCCACTTTCTGTCTCTGAATTTGCTCTGGGCATCGCGTGTAGGTGGAATCTTAATATATTGTTGACTTGTGATGGGCTTATTTCACTTAACATCATGTCTTCAAGGTTCATCCATGTGGTAGAATGTATGGGTTTCCTTTTTAGGGCCGGACCGTATTCCATTCAAGGCTGAATGCTACTCCATCCACATACCGTGTATCCATTCATCTGTTGATGGGCACTGGGGTTGCTTCCACCTAGCTATGGGCTATTGTGAATAATGCTGCTATGAAAGGGTATATAGATAGGGCTAGGGTTATGGTTATGGTTAGGGCTAGGGCTAGGATTAGGTCTAGGGTTAGGGTTAGGGCTAGGGCTAGGGTTAGGGACAGGACTAGGGTTAGGGCTAGGGCACAAGGTTAAGGCTAGACTAGGGTTAGTATTATGGTCAGAGGTCAGCTCCCCTGTGTGCCCCGCAGGCCAGAGTCCGCTATGAGGTCACATCCTCAGGGCAATGGCACCCATCCCTTCACCACCTTCTGCTGGGTGGAGACAGATCCTAGGTTACACCTTCAGGGAAGGGGAGTGGATTATACAGAAAGGGGAATCCCAGAGACTGGGGACCATGGAGCAATCTTCTCGGAGTCCGTCTGCCCCCCACCAGGCCCCTGCCGTCTCGGAGCTTCATTACAGGGGGGCAGATGGAGAAACACGGGGTGCTGCATGGGAGAGCCAAAGCCGACCTACGAGGATGCCCAAAGGGGCCCGGTCGGCGTGGCTCCATGGTTGAGCATCGACCTAGGAACCAAGAGGTCATATTTCCAACTTTTCAGGGGACAGGCCTGGGTTGTGGGCTCCATCTGCAGTCGGGGGTGTGCAGAAGGCAGCCGATGGAGGATTCTCTCTCATCACTGATGTTTCTCTCTCCCTCTCTCTCTCAAATAGGCAAATAAATAAGTGAAATGTTTTATTAAATATTAAAAAGAAAAAGAGAAAGAAAGAGCTGCCCGAATAGCTAGCAAAACTTGGACAGTTGTGTTTTTCCCCCGTCATTAGGCGAGGCGGGCAACTCTCTGTGGGGGCTTTACAGCCACCAAGGTCAACGTCAATGGAAATGCCACTGGAGTCAGAGGTTACCCAGAAGAGGCAAGTCTCTAGAGGCAGAAAGAAGGGTAGTAGTTGGCCAGGGCGGGGATTGGGAAAAGGGATTGGCTGCCAATGAGCCCTAGAGATTTGGTGGGGGAGGGGTGTTGATAGAAAATATTCCCAAATTGGATGATGTTGATGGTGGTGGCACAACTCTTAACTTTACTAAAAAAATCTCACACTGAAAACGAACATTTTATAGAGTACGCCTTATATTATACAGTCGTTACACACCCACGCACGCACTCACTCACTCCAGAGATCCCAGAATGGCACACCATTGAGCAACGTGTTTCTAAAAACAGCGCTGGGAGAAATTGGGACTGTCCTTCCCGCTGCCTGTCATTTTGAAGTCTCATTGAGAAAGATCTCCCTCCTCAGAGTCTACTTTGCTTTCCCTTCCCGGAGGAGGAGAGAAAACCCACAATATAATGTGTGTATTGTGTGCAAAAGAGGGAAAGTTGTAGATGGGGCCTAGGCCCTAGGTTACTAGTGCCTGGAAGGACTGCTTCATGAGCTGAGCCTGGAGGTACTAATAGCCCTACTGTGTGACTGTCAGCCCCGGTACTAATAGCCCTACTGTGTGACTGTCAGCCCCGGTACTAATAGCCCTACTGTGTGACTGTCAGCCCTGGGCTGGTTCGCTCCTGAGGGCGGGAATGCAATCATACACCGCCAGTCCCTTCATCCCAAGGCCAATTCCAAGGCCAGTTACTAATCACACCCAGTAGCAGTGCGTGTGCCGTGCCCCTTCTGTTTCTTGCAAGTGGATACGCCAATAAAAATCCTATTTCAATCTGCCGGATTCTTTGGTAATTCGCTTCCTTCTCATCTCTCGGCTCTATTTCTGACCTGCAGAACCTTAGTGCGGCCGTAAATCTTTCAAGTTGAGACCAACAGCTCAGCATGTGCTTCCCTAAGACCAAGAATCCTGAGAACAGACAGGACATCCTAGATAATAAAAGGCTACTATGCAAATTGACCCATCGGCAGAACGACCGGTTGCTATGACCCACTCTAACCACCAGGGGGCAGACACTCAACGCAGAAGCTCAACCAGAAGCAGGGCTCATGGCTGGCAAGCACAGCGGCAGTGCTGGGAGCCTTTCCTGCCTCTGCGGCTGCCCTAAGGATGCTAAGCAGGGAATGGGCCTAAGCCGTCAGTCAGACATCCCCCCGGGGGGACTCCCCAGACTGCAAGAGGACGCACATGCCAGGCTGAGGCTCCCTGACCCCCCAGTACATGAAAACGTCTGGGTGTATGATAACTGTGTTGTGTTGTTGTTCATCAATACAATGCAAAGAGTTTTGAAGACCATAATGTCTATCCTCTTGTTATAAAAAGCAAAAGGAAAAAGTTGCATCATCAAAATTTATGAGTGAAGTGAGTCTGTCTCTTCGGATGCAGCAGGTTACAGCGGATTTGTGGGGGAAAGTGGACACATCTCTGTGTTTGTAAAATTCCCTACTGTTTTACGTGAGACCGGATGGTTTTGAAGGAAACGTCCTCCAGAGAGACTTTCTGTTCTAAATCATGGCACCCCAGTCACCATTCAATGACACGGCCGTAGCGCCCGGGCCACAAAGGCTGTGTTCCTGCCACAGGGCCTTTGCACTGGCTAGTTCCTGGGCCCGACGGGTCATTCCCTAGATGGACACGGCCCACGGCCTCACTGAAGTCCCTGCTCAAACGTCCCTTCCTCAGAGCAGCCCGCCCTGACCAGTCCATCTAAAAATAGCACAGAGCCGAAACCGGTTTGGCTCAGCGGTAGAGCGTCGGTCTGCAGACTGAAAGGTCCCAAGTTCGATTCCGGGCAGGGGCATGTACACTGGTTATGGGCACGTCCCCAGTGGGGGGTGTGCAGGAGGCAGCTGGTCGATGTTTCTCTCTCATTGGCGTTTCTAGCTCTCTATCTCTCTCCCTTCCTCTCTGTAAAAAATCAATAAAATAGATTAAAAATAAATAAATAAGTAAAAATAAAAATAGCACAGACACTGTCCCTTTAGCCTACTTTCCTTTTCCTTGTAGCACGTAACCACCGTCTGACCTTACGTGCCTGCCTCACCGCTGGAATGGAAGGCCCATGAAGGCGGGACTCCGTCAGTGTAGGCCATGGCTGTATCACACCATATGCTGGTATGTAATATCTGCAGGAGACGTAATTGTTGAATTAACCCAATAGATTGCCACGTGACTTTAAATATTTAACCCATTTACCTCCCTAACCAGACAGTAAATTCATGGCAGGCAGCCAAAGGCCCCGGCGGCTTGCTTATCTTCTCTGGAGCAATTAGCTCCATTGTGTATGGATACTAGACATTCAACCCAGATGTACTGAGGGAAGGCGCTGACACAGGGGCACGTGACCCGGCTAACGGTACCAGAGGTCGGCAAACTGTGGCTCTGTCGACTAGAGAGTTTGCTGACCACTGGGCTAACCAGTCAGCATTCCCTGCAGGTGAACAAGGACAGGGCTGTGCAAAGTATTTTACATCTATTAGCTCCTTGGATTGTTTTGCCGATACCTTAGTAGTTATAAGGTTTGCCTTTAGAAATGAACACGCCATACAACACATGCTCGTGTCTGGCTTGTACTGCCACACAGATACTTTTTCTGGGGCGGGTCTTAGATTGCAATGGCATTTAAATATGCGCTCTTGGACATTTGGAAGAATATTGTAAACGATGGGATCACGTTTCAAATCAGGTAAGTGAAGACTGGAAGAGCCTGCAGGATTTTGGTCCCTTGACATACCCGTGTGCCCAGAGAGGTCTCTGGGAGGCTGTGTCACCCTCTTCACAGCGGTGATTTCTAGATGGTGGGACTATGATCATGTTTACTTTGTCCAGCTATTTTTTCCCCTTTTGAGATATTCAAAACAAACTTGAGATCCTCCAAAGAAACCGATCTCTGTGCAACGCTTTATTTTCGTTTCATTTGATGAGCATAAAAGCACGGCTCTCCATTTTCCAGGCTGATTCTCAGCACACACATAAAGGACCAGCATTCCATAGGGCTTGTTGTAGGTTTTCGGTATCTACAGCCATATTATTCCCTCAGCAAGAAAAAAGAGGGAGCAAACACTTCCTTATTTGATAGTTTTTCATCATTTGCCAAAAAACAAAAACAAACAAAAATAAACTTTCCAGGATATTAATCTCCCCAAACAGAAGGCCCGAATCTGGGCCGGAAGCCCTTAGAGGCACAGGGGAGATGCGCCCCTTCCTTTTTTTCCTCCTGATGGCTTGGATCACTTAACATTCCCTTCTCCGCGTCTTAGCCACAGGGATGGGAAGACAGGCAAATAGCCACCGCGTGTCTGGTCCCCACGTGAGTCTGAGAGGCCCGGGGTCCAGGAGGGCGGTGCACCCCGGGGCGGGCGCGGCGCCCTCACCCCCAGCGGCGCGGGTCCGTGTCCGCCCGGTGCATCCGCGCGCTGGCGTGTGCGCGGCGGCGCGGCGTGGGCTTGGGCTCAAGACCAACACACGCAACGATCGCGCGCGTGCGGCCGCGCAGGCGGCGGGGCGCCCTCCGCCGAGGCCGGGGCGTGGTGGGGCCGGCGCGGGGCCGGGGGGAGGACGTGTGGCGCGCGGGGCGGCGGGCGCGGGGCGCGCGGGGAGGACGTGGGGCGCGCGGGGCGGAGGGCCGGCGCGGGCACCGGCGCAGCCGCGTCCGGCCGGGCCCGGCGCACGTGCGCGGGCCGGGCCACTTCCTCCCGGGCCGGCAGGTGTGCTGGGAGCGGAGCCCTCGGGCGGGTCGGCCCCAAGGACATCCGGGAGGCGGGCGGGGGCGGGCCCGGGGCGGGGCGGCGCCTCCCACCGCCCCTTCCCCGCCGAGCGGACGCCGACTTCCGTGCGGCCTCCCCCAGGCTCCGGGGCGCGGAGACCGGCACCGGCGGCGGCGGCGGCGGCGCGCGCGCGCGAGGGGCACCCGGACGCCCAGGTACGTGCGGGCTCGGTGCCCGGCCGGCGCCGGGGCGGTTGGGCCGGGCGGTTGCGGGCACCGCGCCGCGGCCTCTGTGACGCACGGCGCGGCCTCCGCGCTGACGGCCGGCGCGGCGCGGGGGCGGGGCCTGCGCGGGGGCGGGGCGGCAGGGAGGGGCGTGGCCGGACCAAGCCCCGCCCTCGGGCCGGAGCAGCGCGGACGCTACGGAGCAGGCGCACCCCGCCGCCCCTGTCGCCGCCACTGCTGCCGCCGCCGCCGCCGCCGCTCGTCCTTCTCCGGAGCCGCCGCCGCGGCCGCCATTTGCACGGGGACCTCGGTGACAGGCTCGGCGGAGGGGCGGAGGGAGCGGGGCGGGCGCGCGGAGCCCCCGAGGGCGGGAGCGGCGCCGCCGGCAGCGCGGGCAGCAGCGGCAGGAGCGGCGGCAGCAGCGGGAGCGGCGGCGGCGGCGGCGGCGAGGCCGGGCGTGCGCCTGAGGCGCGGCGGCGGCGGGCGGCCGTGCGGGCGGCCGGGAGGGGCGGGGGCCGGGGCCGCCGCCGTTTGATGGATCCGAGGATCGCCTGGTTCCAGCCAGAGCAGCTCGGACCGTCCAACAGTCTGTGGATGCAGATCTGGGAGACGACCCAGGGGCTGCGGAACCTCTACTTCAACCACCACTGTCACAGCAGCGGCGGCGCGAGCGGCGCGGCCACCGGCGGCCCCGGCAGCGGCGGCGGCAGCGGCAGCCCCGGCGGCGCGGCCCCGGCCCCGGCCCCGGCCCCGGCCCCGGCCGGCATGTACCGCGCCGGCCCCGCGGAGCAGCGGGACTTCCTGCCCCTGGAGACGACCAACAACAACAACAACCACCACCAGCCCGCGGCCTGGGCCCGCCGGGCAGCCGCGGGGCCCTCGGCGGCGGCGGCGTCCGCGTCCCCGGCGTCCGCGTCCCCGGCGCCGGCCCCGGCCGCCGGCCCCGCCGCGGAGCCCGCCGGGGACCCGGCCTCCGGCGGCGGCAGCAACAAGCGGAAGCGCGACAACAAGGCCAGCACCTACGGACTCAACTACAGCCTGCTGCAGCCCGGCGCGGCGCGGCCCGGGGCGGCCGGCCGGCCGGACGGCGGCGCCCACAGCGGGACCCCCTGGAAGCGGCGGAACTACAACCAGGGCGTCGTGGGGTGAGTGCGGCCGGCGGCTCCGCGGGGCACACGCCCACGGCGGGGTGGGGAGGGCCGGGCGAGGCCACCGCTCCTCCCGGGGCCTCCTTCACCGCCGCCTCCGGGGGCCGATGGACAGCTCTTCGCCCGTCCACCCCCACCCCTTCCCCTAAGGGGCCTCCCCTCTCCCCTCCGGCCATCCGCGCCCCGCCTTCGCCTCCTTAGTCATCAGCACGCTCCCTCCTAACTGTCCCCGTCCTCCCGACCTCCTCCATTCATTCCTCCCCGGGCGGCCCCCCCACCGGAAACACCCCTTCCCCTACCCCCACTGCAGCCCCCCCACCTCCCCCTTCAGCCCCCCACCTCCCCCTGCAGCCCTCCCCACCTCCCCCTGCAGCCCTCCCCACCTCCCCCTGCAGCCCCCCCACTTCCCCCTGCAGCCCCCCACTTCCCCCTGCAGCCCTCCCCACCTCCCCCTGCAGCCCCCCCACCTCCCCCTGCAGCCCTCCCCACCTCCCCCTGCAGCACCCCCACCTCCCCCTGCAGCCCCCCCACCTGCTGCCTCCTGCACCCCCTGAGGAGGCCGCTTGGCCCCGGGAGAGCCTTCATCCCCCCAGAACGGCCCTGCGGCCGGCCTTCTGATGGAACCGGACCGGAGCTGATTTCCTGGCCAGGAATAGAACCATCCAGAAAGCTCCTCCCCCGCCCGCCCTCACCCCAAAAGGGAATCCCAGCCCGGCACGGCTTTGCCTGCTGCCGGCCCTCTGCTCCTCCATCGGCTCCTTTCCTTTCCTTTTTCTTTTCAAAATGTGTCACCGGCGGTGCCGGATGCCGCGGGGAGGGGGGGGGCATGGTCCAGGCCGGTGGAGCTGGGAGCTCCTCTTGCGCCGCCATGGAACTTTCTAGGAGTTCATGGCCCTGGCCCAGCGCCTGGCGGCCTGGCAGGGCGGCCGGGGCTCCCCGCTGGGGGTAGCTGCATGCTGCCCGGGGGAGTTGCACCATGATGACAGTGGGTAAAGTTCAGTGTTACACAAGCCAGCTCCCCCCGGGGAAGTGGGTGCCCAGCGGGGAAGTCACAGCCCGGGTGCCTGCTGAACTGACTGCGAGAGCCCTCTGCTGGGGTAGGACCTGCTACTGAGAGAGAGAGAGAGAGAGAGTGAGAGTGTGTGTGTGTGTGTGAGAGAGAGAGAGAGAGAGAGTGTGTGTGTGTGTGTGTGTGTGTGTATGTGTGAGATTGTGCGAGAGTGTGTGTGTGTGTGTATGTGAGAGAGAGAGAGTGTGTGTGTGTGTGTGTGTATATGTGAGAGAAAGAGAGTGTGTGAGAGAGTATGTGTGTATTTGTAAGTGTGTGTGTGTGTATGTGAGAGAAAGAGTGTGTGAGAGAGTATGTGTGTATTTGTAAGTGTGTGTGTGTGTATGTGAGAGAAAGAGTGTGTGAGAGAGTATGTGTGTATTTGTAAGTGTGTGTGTGTGTGTGTGTGTGTGTGTATGTGAGAGAAAGAGAGAGTGTGTGAGAGAGTATGTGCATGCATTGCCTGGCGCGTGGAGAAGGAGCCTTCAGATTGCTCTTCGCTCCTCAGACGCTGCCCGCAGGGCTGGGAGGCGGTGGGAGCTGTCAGCCGCGCCCGCTGGCGCCTTCTCTCAGGTTCCCCGTGCTGCCGGCCCCCGGCAGGCGGAGCGTATGGAGGGTCTGGGGGAAACCGGTTGGTGGGTTCCATCGGCTTCTGGAGGGCCGTGGTCTGCCAGACGCTGCTGTTACAGCTCGCACATGCGGTCGGTCGGTCGAGCGGTCGGTCGAGCGGTTCGGGCTGGCGCCGGGAACGTGTGGAGTCCGTCCTCACTGCCCCTCCCCAGGGGCACTTTCCAGGCTTGACCCTGTTGCTGAGCTCCAGGGCGCCCCATGGTCATCCCTTCTCCTAAGGCTCCGGGCTCCATCCCGGGCGGGCGGAGCGTGGGCCTGTGGCTCGGCGGGAGCACGTGGACTGGGGTTCTGGTCCCTCTCTCGGTGCCGGGTCAGGAATAAGCTCCCGTGAAGTGATCCGTCACCTAAAACCGCCAAGTCCCCTGATTCCGGCTTCCTGAAGCTTCTGCGTGCACGTCCACAAAGATCCCTTAGAAGCCCCAGGGCTGCGGCCGCTGGCCAGGAGGGTCCCGCCCTCCTGGTGTCCGCGGTGAAGGTTGATTACAGGTCACGTTTGAACTCAGAAGCGTTCTGGCCTTGTTCGGATGGCGCTGCCCTCAAAGGGGTTAAAGGGAGGAAGGTTAGCCCAGACAGCTTTGGCTCGGTGGATAGAGCGTCGGCCTGCGGACTGAAGGGTCCCAGGTTCGATTCCGGTCAAGGGCATGTGTAATTGGTTGCGGGCACATCCCTGGTAGGGGGTGTGCAGGAGGCAGCTGGTTGATGTTTCTCTCCCATACATGTTTCTGACTCTATCTCTCTCCCTTCCTCTCTATAAATGAATGAATGAAGGAAGGAAGGAAGGAAGGTTGGTTTATTTACTTGGGATTACTGTTCAGACTGATCATAACCTGTTTTAACACCTCTCAACACTTATCAGACTTTCCTTTTTGTTTGTCTCTGAGAGAAGGTCAGCAGTTTAACATGTGGGTTTTTTTACTTTATTTTTATTTTTATTGAAGAGTGTTTATATAAGAGCATCTGGATGCTTAAAGATTCTCCTTTGGATTCACGGATCCTAGTTTCTTGACTGTTGTGGGAGTTTTGCTGTTTTTAATGCAGACATTGAACATCTGAGTTCCGATGCTCTGCTAGGCTGTTCTGAGATGGAATGTAGTAGAACCGTTCCCAGCCTCCTAAGCCCGCGGCCTGCGGCTGACCTGGAGCTAACGGGCTGTGGCAGCGCGGCCTCCATCCGGAGGGAGAGGAGAGCCGAGCCGGGGCCGGGGCCGGGCCAGGAGGGGGTGTATGTGTGTGGGGAGCAGAGCGCGGGCCGGGGCCGGGCCAGGATGGGGTGTGCAGGGGGGAAGCTGCATTCTGCTTGCACATCTCCATCTCGCCGGCCTCTGCCTCAGCCAGTCGCCAGGGTGGGCTCACCTCCCGCTGGCCACCCCGGCTCTGAGCTCTGTGGTTCCTCCTGTGGGTACGGCTTGCCTGTCTGCCTTTTCTTTGATGCGTATGTTTCTTCTCACCTGCTAGGCCACTAGCTAAGATAGGGATTTCTTTCCTTTAAAAAAAAAAAAAAATATATATATATATATATATATATATATATATATATATATTATTGATTTTTTGCAGAGAGGAAGGGAGAGAGATAGAGAGGCAGAAACATCGACCAGCTGCCTCCTGCTCACCCCCTGCTGGGGATGTGCCCGAAACTAAGGTCCATGCCCTTGACCAGAATTGAACCTGTGTCCTTTCAGTCCACAGGCCAACGCTCTATCCACTGAACCACACCAGCTAGGGCAAAGATGGGGATTTCTTAAATGGAAAGTAAGTTACTTAGGTTTCATCCTGCAGTCCTCATGGTCCTGTGTCAGTTACGTTTGCCTGGCTCACCCTCACAGCCTTCTTTGTGAATGTACCAATAGGCCCAGGGATGGGTTTGCTTGCTTTTTCTTTAAAAATTAAAATAAAAAAATTTTTTTTCAATCCTCACCCGAGGATCGGTCTGTGGAGACATTGACCGATGGACCCCCATAGATGTCCCAATTTCGGATCACACCCACGAACTTTCCGTCCAGGTCTGTGGTCAACAAACTGAGGCTCTCGAGCCACATGCGGCTCTTTGGCCCCTTGAGTGTGGCTCTTGCCCAAAACACCACGGCCTGGGCGAGTCTGTGTTGAAGAAGTGGCGTTAGGAGAAGTTTCAGTTTTAAAAATGTGGCTCTCCAAAGAAATGTCCGTCGCTGTGCTGTTGATACTTGGCTCTGTGGACGGATGAGTTTGCCGACCGCTGATCGATAGGGGATGACACGCCAGCCAGCGGAGCCACAGCCTGGCGCCCTGTCTTCATCGTGAAGCTGCTTTCACTTGTTTCCTCCTGTGGGTTTCGTGTCCTGCGGGTTCGCTGTGGTGTGGGAAGCGACCCACCTGCTCCTTCCGGTTGTCCATGACAGCGAGCCTCAAGACCTTCCTTTTCAGAGACTTAGGTGTCGGTCACCAGAGAAGGGAGGGAGGACAGGAGTAGCAAACACAGAAGACGTACGGGGTCGGAGACCTTGGGCCGAGCCCCCGGGTCCAGGACGCCCTGGGTCAGGCGTCTGATGCTCGAAGGCCCATTGATTGGAAAAGACCTGGCTCAGGGGCTGAGCGCCCACCTGTGAACCAGAGGTCAGGGCTCACTCCCCCCTCAGGGCACAGGCCCGGGCTGCGGACTCTATTCCCAGAAGGGTCTGTGCGGGAGGCAGCCAATCCATGATTCCCTCTCATCATTGTGTCTCAGTTTCTCCCTCTCCCTTCCTCTCTAAGATCATCGATAAAAATGAAATAAATCAATAAAAAGAAAATGTTTGAGTTGGCCACACTGCCAGGACCAGAGAGATTTTTCCCAGGGCTGGATGCCTAGAGCATCCACGGGCGACTGTGGGAGAGCAGGAAGACCCCGAGGGAAACCTCGGCTTGAGGCATAATCTCTCCAACGGGAGGATGGGTGGGAATGGGAGGAAGACCAAATGTGAGCGGTAAAAGGGGAGGATGGAGAGGATTGGACCCACCATGGACTTAATACTCAGCTGCAGTCTTGACCTTGAGTGACTGGGGAAATGTTGGTATTATTCTTTAAATTTTCAAAAATAAATTTTATTGATTTTTTACAGAGAGGAATGGAGAGGGATAGAGAGCTAGAAACATCCATCAGCTGCCTCCTGCACACCCCCAACTGGGATGTGCCCGAAACCAAGGTACATGCCCTTGACCGGAATCGAACCCGGGACCTTTCTATCCGCTGAGCCAAACCGGTTAGGGCCGTATGATGCCTGTAGGTTTGGAGCTAAAGAGGGTGATGCTGAGGTGGAGCTGTCCAGCAGGGAGTGGGGATTTGGGGGCTGTGCAGGGGCGGTGTCTTTCTGGGGTCCATGCCTTCCGGCACAGTCCAAGGTGCTGACGCTGTTCCTCAGCGCCTGCCACAGGGCCTCTGTCTGCCCAGCTGCACAGCGTGATCACGGGGTCTGTCTGTCGGTCTGTGGTTGGGGAGGGGATGGAAGGAGCTTGGAGGCCCGGCTCCACAGAATGGTTTTCAGTTCCTGGGCGCCCGCAGAGGCAGCCGCGGACACTCCGGGGCTCTAACCACTGAGCCAAACAGGTTAGGGCACTTTCTTTTCTTTTTTTAGTAGTAGCCGTGCTAATGGGTTGAAATGGCATCTCCTGGTTTTGATTTGTGTTTCTCTGATGACTGGTGAGGTTGAGTGTCTTCTTGTGCAGACTGAGTATCTGTGTCGTCTCTGGAGAAATGTCCATTCGAGTCTCTCGCCCATGTTTGCGTGTTCTCGCTGTGGAATCGCGGGAGCTCCTCGGGTACCTTGGACAGCAGTCCCCTGTCAGACACGCGGCCTGCACACATTTCCTCCCGCTCGGCTGGCTTCCTCGTTACGTTATCGGCGGCGTCCCTGGGCACACGGGGGTTTTCAGTTCTGGCGAAGTCCCAGCTGTCCTCTTTGCTGCTGTCTCTGTGCTTTTGGCATTCTATCCAGCGCCGCCAAACGCCAGGTCCTTTCTGGAAGTTTCTGGTCTCAGCCGGCCAGGTCAGGTGGCCGGTCCCCCCACTGGAGCTCTGAGTGTGAGGCGGGGTCCCCGGTCATCGCCCTGTGTGTGGATGGCCAGCTCCCTGGCCCCACTGGCCGCAGCCGGCCTTCCCCGGCTGCGCTCGGCACCTCGCCGAGGTGGTTCTTATTGAACGTGCGAATGACGGCATCAGGTACAACATCTTTATCTTCAAAGATACAAAAGATGGACGGACGGACAAGTTAGACACATAAAGCGGCAAAGCCGATACAACGAGGTGAATGTCAGGGACGGGGGGCCCCTCCAGCCACAGCGCTGCGTGCGGGGCCGTGAGCGGCCGGGGTGGCCCTCGGAGTGCGTTCCCGGTGCCCCTATGCTCTGCGCGTGCCCCCCTACCCCCCACTCCGGATTCGGGGAACCACAGGGCCGCCTCGGCCTGTGTGCGTTCTGTATCTGCAGGGCCGGCCCTGCTCTTGACCAATAGTGCCCAGCCGTCCCGGTCCCGTTTGGGGGTGGCGTGGCGGGAGCAGGCACGCGGCCGGGAACCCCAGGGGGTGCTGGGGGTCCTGGGTGAGTCCCTGCGTGTTTTCGGGGTGATACTGAAATGAAAACACAATGTGTGTGTACGCACGTGCGCATGTGCATGTGCGCACGTTTGTGTGTGTGTGTGTGTGTGTGTGTGTGCTCGCGTGTACGTGCGTGCCAGTTTCCTGGGGCACACCCAGCGGAGGGCCTCTGAAGGTGTCACTCAGACGCATGGGGCTCGCTCGGGGCCCGTGCTGTCCGCACGGCGGGGCTGGCTGTGCCTGAGCAGAGCGGCCGGGCCGCACCCCGACCTCGGGCGCCCCCGAGGAGGTGCCAGCAGAGGGAGTGTGCCCTCCCAGAAACTCCTGGCACTCCCACACGCCGTCTGCGCGTCCCCGGGGGGAGCCCGAGGCGAGCAGCACCACGGGCGTCTGGCTGCGGTGCCCGCCCGAGCGTCTTGCGGGCTCGGGTCCCTCCGTGCCCCGGGTCAGGGCTGCCCGGCCGACCTCGGGCTCCGCAGTGCTGTGAGCGTGCCCCGTGTTTGTGGAGTCACCGTGTGGCTTTGATTACGTTCCGTTCGTTCCCACCGGAGCGGCCGCGTAGGGTGAAGACAGCGTTAGGGCGAAGGCAGCGTTAGGGCGACGGCAGCGGGAGGGCGAAGGCAGCGTTAGGGCGACGGCAGCGTTAGGGCGACGGCAGCGTTAGGGCGAAGGCAGTGTTAGGGCGAAGGCAGCGTTAGGGCGACGGCAGCGTTAGGGCGACGGCAGCGGGAGGGCGAAGGCAGCGTTAGGGCGAAGACAGCGTTAGGGCGAAGGCAGCGTTAGGGCGAAGGCAGCCGGAGGGCGAAGGCAGCGTTAGGGCGAAGGCAGCGGGAGGGCGAAGGCAGCGTTAGGGCGAAGACAGCGTTAGGGCGAAGACAGCGTTAGGGCGAAGACAGCGTTAGGGCGAAGACAGCGTTAGGGCGAAGGCAGCGGGAGGGCGAAGGCAGCGTTAGGGCGAAGGCAGCAGGAGGGCGAAGGCAGCGTTAGGGCGAAGACAGCGTTAGGGCGAAGGCAGCGTTAGGGCGAAGGCAGCAGGAGGGCGAAGGCAGCGTTAGGGCGAAGACAGCGTTAGGGCGAAGGCAGCGTTAGGGCGAAGGCAGCGGGAGGGCGACGGCAGCGGGAGGGCGACGGCAGCGTTAGGGCGACGGCAGCGTTAGGGCGACGGCAGCGGGAGGGCGAAGGCAGCCGGAGGGCGAAGGCAGCGGGAGGGCGATGGCAGCGGGAGGGCGACGGCAGCGGGAGGGCGAAGGCAGCGTTAGGGCGAAGGCAGCGTTAGGGCGAAGGCAGCGTTAGGGCGAAGGCAGCGGGAGGGCGAAGGCAGCGTTAGGGCGACGGCAGCGGGAGGGCGAAGGCAGCGTTAGGGCGAAGGCAGCGTAGGGTGACGGCAGCGGGAGGCTCGGGCCTGGAGGGGCTGGGGGACCGGCGGCGGAGGCTCCCGCCGTGACCGTGCGCCCTCCCTGCAGGCTGCACGAGGAGATCAGCGACTTCTATGAGTACATGTCGCCGCGGCCGGAGGAGGAGAAGATGCGGATGGAGGTGGTGAGCCGGATCGAGAGCGTCATCAAGGAGCTCTGGCCCAGCGCCGACGTGAGCACGGGCGGCGGGGAGCGGGTCCGCGGCCTCCGGGCGGCGTCTGCGCGGAGTCAGGCCGATGCCATTAGGCAGGGGTTCCCCCGGCCCTTGGGGGGCTCCGTCGTTAGCACGCAGTCGGCCGCTCCGGGCCGGGGCTCGGTGTGTGGGCCGGCAGAGCGCAGGAGGGGCATGAGGGGGGCCCGCCCGCGCGGTGTGCGACCCGGGGCGCTGTGCCCGCCGCGCGGCTCCCTGCCCGCCGCGCGGCTCCAGTAAGCAGTGCGTTCAGAGGAGGGAGGGGGCAGCTCCCTGTCCTGATGCTGGCGTCTGACCCCCCCCCCCCCCCCGCCCCACGCTGTTCTCTGCTCCGACCCCCCGGCTCCCGCACGGCCTCCCCGGTGCGCACAGCGGCCGGACTGCCTGTCTGGCGGTTCCTGCACGGGGTCAGGCACGTTGGGGTCTGTGTACGACCTTGTGCGTCCCGAGGGCCCACACTAGGATCTGTCACTGTCACTGCTGTGACCTTCCTTAGCTCGGGCCTGGGGGCGCGGGCCTTGCGTAGGGGGCAGGGACCAGGGTTGGGGGGCAGGGGCCAGCGTGGGGGGCAGAGGCCAGCGTGGGGGCAGGACCAGCGGGGGGGGCAGGGCCAGCGTGGGGGGCAGGGCCAGCGTGGGGGGCAGGGGCCAGCGTGGGGGGCAGGGGCCAGCGTGGGGGGCAGGGCCAGCGTGGGGGGCAGGGGCCAGCGTGGGGGGCAGGGGCCAGCATTCGGGGTCGGTGGCTATCGGGAGCACATGTGACGGACATGTCCCTGCTGAAAGTGTCTGTTCTACCTGAGCCTGCGCGGGTCCTTGACTGAGTGTGGGTGCCTATCTGGGAGAGCGCACTGCAGTGCTCAGAGGCGCCAGGAGAGGGCAGCAGACACCAGCCTTCCTCCTGGCTGGGGGCTCTAGTGATGCAGTTGTTTCTGTTCCAGGTGCAGATATTTGGGAGTTTCAAAACGGGCCTGTACTTGCCCACCAGGTGAGCACACGGCGCTCCGGGACTGGGCCCGCCCTGGGCCTGTGCACGGGAAGCGTAGAGCGCGGGTGATGGGGCAGTGCCACATGCCCGGCTCCTGGGTCCCTGGGCCGTTGTCATTCCTGCCGGCGGTCAGCAGCTCCATCCGGGCCGCGGGGCAGTTCTGGTCGCTGGCCCCAGACCTCCGCCCGTCCCCTACCCACTCAGGCCCGGGCCTCTGGGTGAAGCCCCTGTGTACAGGGCCGTGTTACTAGGAACCGCACCGTCACCCCGAGGTCTGCCCTGACCCGGGGCTCAGGTGCACGCCCCCCCACAGCCGCTGGGGGGTGGGCCCTGACCGCTCCCCTTCCCCCGTGGCCCCCCCCGACCATGTCCCTGTGCAGGAGCTGGGCCCTCGCCCTTCCCCACAGTGCGGTGAGCTCAGGAGCAGAGCAGTCACTTCGCGCAGGTCCGAGAGGCACAGGCGTGATCACAGGGAGGGGCCCGGAGCACGGCCGCCATGCAGGGCCGGGGGAAGGGCGGCCGGAGGGCTGGGCCGCTCAGCCTCTGCTCTGTGCACAGCGACATCGACCTGGTGGTGTTCGGCAAGTGGGAGAACCTGCCGCTCTGGACGCTGGAGGAGGCGCTCCGCAAGCACAAGGTCGCCGATGAGGACTCGGTGAAGGTGCTGGACAAAGCGACCGTGAGTCCCGCTGTGCGCCCCCCCATCCCCCCCCCCCCCGCCAGCTGCCCGTCCCGCCCCCGCCGCCCGCGCCAGCCTGCCGGGTTAGGGCCGTCTCGAGAGCACCGGCCGGCGCCTTCTCTCCATCACGGGCACCGTGTGGGACACGGGTGGGCTCCTGGTCATGAGGGCTGACCTGCGGGCTGTCCATGGAGCACAGGCTGCCCCGGTGTCGGCCAGGCCCTCCTCGGGGCCCCGCCGGGCCGCTCCGCTCCAGGCCAGTCTGCGCCCGTGGCACAGGCCACGTCTGGCATTCCGTGAGTCCGGCCCCGCGCTTGCTGGCCTGGCCTGGCCGCTCCCGTGGGAGCCCCGAGCTCAGTTCCTAGACGTGGCGTCTGCACGCATGTGCTCCAGGGCACAGCGGCCTGGCGGCCGGGAGCCTGTCGGCGGGCGGCCGGGGCCCGGTGTGCTGCCCACGTTTTCTCACGTGTGGTGCCCACAGGGTTCTTTGTTCTTTTAGAACCCCAAACGTCTTCTCAAAGTCATTGGCACTTTTTACTTATTCTTGCATTTTGTCTCCTCTTGCTGGGTTGTGTTTGGGCTCCTTTTTTAAAATATACATTTTATTGATTTCTTACAGAGAGGAAGAGAGGGGGATAGAGAGTCAGAAACATCGATGAGAGAGAAACATCGATCAGCTGCCTCCTGCACGCTCCCTCCTGGGGATGTGCCCGCAACCAAGGTACATGCCCTTGACCGGAATCGAACCTGGGACCTTTCAGTCCGCAGGCCAACGCTCTATCCACTGAGCCACACCGGCCAGTGTGTTTGGGCTCCTGGCAGCGCTGATGGCCGCAGGGGTCGCGGGTGTGACTCGGCCTTAGCCGTCAGCGAGGAGGGAGCTGCTTCGGCAGCATGGCGTCGGGGGTGTCTGCCTCCGGTGTCAAACCTCCGCCCGAGGAGGGCCAGGCTGCGCGGAGGGAGGTTATGGAAGGCAGGCTGGCGGAGGGGGGGTGTGTGTGTGTGTCCCGAGGGGGAGGGGCCTCGCCCTCGCCGGGCGACCCTGCCCGGTCCATCAGAGCCTTCACTGCGCCCTCCCCCCCAGGTGCCCATCATCAAGCTCACCGACTCCTTCACGGAAGTGAAGGTGGACATCAGCTTCAACGTGCAGAACGGCGTGCGGGCGGCCGACCTCATCAAGGACTTCACCAAGGTCAGCTCAGTCGTGGGGCCGGCGGGGGGAGGGCCTCCTGTGCGGAGAGGCGGGCGCCGCCCTGGGCCGGCGCGGCTCCGGTGCCGGTGCCGGTGCTGTGTGCCGCGGCGGGCTCCCCCGTTGGCAGGGGAAGGCCCGCTGGTGCTGAGGGCCGGCTCACGCTCCGTCCTCATGCGGAGTCCCGGCCCTCCCTTCCAGAAGTACCCGGTGCTGCCGTACCTGGTCCTGGTGCTGAAGCAGTTCCTCCTGCAGCGGGACCTCAACGAGGTCTTCACCGGGGGCATCGGCTCCTACAGCCTCTTCCTCATGGCCGTCAGCTTCCTGCAGGTGAGCGGCGCCGGGAGAAGCTGCCCCAAACGCGTCCCTTCCTGCGATTGGCCAGTTCCACGTCCCCGGAAAGAGGGTGGTTCTGCTCTTAGTCCCCGTGTTCTGTTGTTGATTTTCCACGTGGTGTTAAGGGGGGTGTGGGTTCCGTGGCAGTGACCAGCCGTGGAAATAGCATACAGCCACGTCCTCTGTGCCACTAATCTCTGCATTCCGTGGACGGGCCTGCCGAGGGGCGAGGGGGCCCTGAGCGGGCACATGGGCGCATTGACGCAGGGAGGCGTCGTGTCGGACATCCCTGCCCCTCCCGGGGCTGCGGTCAGCCGGCCGCCCGGGGCCAGCTCGGCCGGTGGGCGGGGCCGGAAGCGGGCAGCGGGGGGCGGGGGGCGTCCGACGTCGTGTGTGTCCCCGGGCAGTCGGAGGACGTGCAACGTAACTTCTCTTCTTCTCCTTCTGGTTGTAGTTGCATCCCAGGGAAGATGCTTGCATCCCCAATACAAACTATGGTGTTCTCTTAATAGAGTTTTTTGAATTATATGGACGGCACTTCAATTATTTAAAGACCGGCATCCGGATAAAGGATGGTGGCTCATATGTGGCCAAAGACGAAGTTCAGAAGAACATGCTGGATGGCTACAGGCCGTCGATGCTCTACATCGAGGACCCGCTGCAGCCAGGTACTGCGGCCGGGCGGGGCGGGCGGGGGGCGGGCGTGGCCGGCACGTTTCCAGCAGACGCCCAGCATCAGCTGCTAAGGTGCTTACTCTCCTCATCAGCGTGGTTCGCGAGCAAATATGTGGACATCCGCACACACCAGGGAGAACACACGAGAACACACACACGCACACAGAAACACACACATACACAGAGACACACAGAGACACACACACACGGGGACACACATAGAGACACACAGAAACACACACACACGGACGTACACAGAGAGACACAGAAACACACACACACACGGATACACACAGAAACACACACACACACACAGAAACACACACACAGACACACACACAGACACACAGAGACACACACACACAGAGACACACAGAGACACACACACACACACACACAGACACACAGAGACACACACACACACACACACACACAGACACACAGACTCACACACACACAGACACACAGACCCCCCCCCCCCCCCCCCATAACCCGCCGCAGACCCGGGACGAGTGGGGAGAGGGTCTGTGTCTCCGTTCTCGGCCTCACCCCGTTCGCCTGCTGCCCGCGGGCTTTGTCTCCAGTCTGGCTGGCGGGGTGCCGGGCGAGTAGCCGTAGGGCCTCGGTGAGCTGTGCTGTCCGTCACGGTCCTGGCACTGCTCCCCCGGGCAGTCTCCTTCCGCCGGCATGCGTCCTGTACCCGCTCGGCCTCCTCCCCGCCCGCCCTCCGTCCCCGAGGCTCCTGGAGGCGGTGCCTCCTGGCGGGAGGGGAGCACGGTCCGCGCCGTCGGCCTCCGTGGCTGTGTGTGCCGTGTGCCGAGGGGGAGCCAGGGGCAGCGTGGCCTCGGCTGTGTGTGCCGTGTGGCGTGCCGGCTGGTCCCGTGGGTCCTCATCCAGGGCGGTTAGGGACCGGCTCTCCACAGGACGCCGGGGCTCCAGCCCGCGGCCCTGCTTCGCGGCGCTGCTGACCGTGGGTGCTGTGCACATGGCGGAGAGGGGGAGCGTTTGGCCGGGGCGCTCGGGAAGCGGGCGTCCTTGTTGGCAGGACGGCCCGGGGGTGCCCGGAGGGCCAGGCCGTGTTGGTGAGCACCGATCTGACTGCTCAGCCGGGATGTCCACGTGGAGCCTGGAGTTGGGGTAGCTCCGGGCCCGACTGCCCTCTGACCGCCTCTGACCGCCCCTCTCCGCAGGCAACGACGTCGGGCGCAGCTCGTACGGGGCCATGCAGGTGAAGCAGGCCTTCGACTACGCCTACGTGGTGCTGAGCCATGCCGTGTCGCCCATCGCCAAGCACTACCCCAACAGCGAGACCGAGAGGTAGCGCCCCCGTCCTCGGCGGGCGGGCGGGCGGGCGGGCGGGCGGGCGTGGGCCCGCCTCAGTTCACGGCTCCTCTCCCCGCAGCATCCTGGGCAGGATCATCAGGGTGACGGACGAGGTGGCCACCTACCGGGACTGGATCTCCAAGCAGTGGGGCCGGCAGAGCAGGCCCGAGCCCGCGTGCAATGGTGAGTCCCCCGCCCGGGCCTCTCGCTGCCCGCACGGCGACGCGGGACCGGGGAAGACACGCGCTCCGCTCTCCGCCCTCCCAGGACACGGGGTCACCCTGGTGGTGGGGCCCCCGCCGCTGGAGAAGGGCGCCCGGGGCCTGCCCGGCGAGCACGACGCCCTGGGCACGAGCAGGGCCAAGGCCGCCGAGCCGCTCGGCAAACACTCGTCCAACTCGTCGTCCGGCCCCGTGTCCTCCTCGTCCGCCACGCAGTCCAGCTCCAGCGACGTGGTGAGCGCGGCTGGGCCGGGCCGGGGCGGGGCGGGGCGGGGCTCACTCCCTGCCGCTGCTGGGGAGTGATGGCGTCTCCGTCGCCTTAAACTGACGGGGCGAGGCGGCTCAGAGGCGGCGGCGGGAGGAGGCAGGCGTGGGAGGGAGGACGAGCGGAGGGACGTAGCCGCTCGCTCCGTCCGCTCCCTCGTGGGCGCCCTCATCCTCACGTCAGCCGGCTCGGGCTCGGCTGAAATGGCTCCTGTAACGGGCTGAGGGCTAACGTGCCCCGTTGTCACCGTCCGCTTGTCAGGACTCGGACGCGACGCCGTGCAAGACCCCGAAGCAGCTGCTGTGCCGCCCGCCCGCCGGGGGCCGCGTGGGGGCGCAGGACGTGGCCGCGGAGTCGGCGCCGGCGGGCGGGAAGGCGCAGAGCGCCCCGGCCCCCGCCACGCCCGGCAGCGCCAGCAAGTCCCAGGTGCGTGAGCGCGTCTCTGCGAGCAGCCAGTGCGGGCACGCCATTCCTCACGTCAGTTATACACGCATGTCACTCACTGTTCCTGGAATGTCCGTTCCATGTGTGCATCTTTGTGAGCAGTCAGTGCGGGGTATGTCCGGCTTCTTTGTGTCGGTTACAGGTGTTCAATGTGGGCTTGCAGAGACTCGGGTTAAAGAGCACACGTGTTTGGTTCTAAGAGTGACTGCACGACGGGCGTCTAGTGACGGGGCCTGGGCCCCGGACACAGGCCTCTGGGCGTCCGGCCGGCATGGTGCGATGCCGGCCGCCGCCCTCATGCCGACCTGGCAGAGCGGCCGCAGACTGGCCGTGGCCGAGGCCGTGCGCGCCGGGAATAGCGGGGCCGGGCCGTGGCCGAGGCAGGGCCGGGCCGGGTGAACCGTCAGGCAGCAGCTGGCCAGCTCGGTGGCTTGTCGTCCGCTTCCGCTTGCAAAGACTCCGGCGCCTGTGTTAGCGTGTGCTGTGTGCTGTGTGCTGTGTGCTGTGTGCTGCCTGGAGTTGTGTCACTCTGGGCCCTGCATCGGGGAAGGAGCCTTTTGCTCCTGGCCCGGCCTGAGGCCATCCCACCTCCCACGCAGGGCGTGTCCGTCACGCTGCCTCCGCTGACCTGCAGGTCCTCCCGGCACAGCCTCAGGCCCGGCCCCCATCACCCCGAGGGGCAGTGGGCATGGCAGGTGCCGGCAGACGGGCGGCCGCGGGGCCACTTCCTGTGGCGTCTTGTCTGGAGGCCCCTGGGGAGGAGTGTGCCCCACCTGCTCTGGGGCCAGGGGGGTCTGCCCTCGGCATTCCCAGGGACAGAGCCCGGCTCCGCGGCTCAGGGGCAGCGCCGGGTGGGCGGGCCGGCGGCGCCTCCCGTGCTGACCTCTCCCGCTTCCTCCCGCAGCACGGACCCGCCCGGCTCTTCCGCTCGTCCAGCAGAGGCTTCCAAGGTACCGCGCCCGGCAGCCACGGCGGCCTGGCGGCCAGCAAGCCGCACCCCGGCAAACCCGCTAACCCGTGCTTCCACGGCAAGCGCAGGAAGCACAAGAGGGACGCCCCCCTCGCCGACCTCTGTAGGTAGTCGGCGTGGCCACGGACGTCTGCTGCGCGCAGGGGCCTCCGGGGGCCGGCCAGGAGCCTCCGGGGGCCGATTCCCGGCTCGCCACGGAACGGATCACGAGGACTGACGGCGGCAAAAGCAAGCAGCGCCCGGAGGGGGAGGCTGCTCGCCTGATAAGGCCTGGGCCGCCACAGGGTCGTTCCGAGGCAGAGCCCGAGTGGAACGTGAATCTGTTCCTCGCCGTTTTGTGCAGACGAGGGAGCAGGGCAGCGCGGGAGGGGCTGTCGGAGGACCGGTCTCATAGGAAGCCCAGATTCCCGGGGGCAGGGGTCTGTGCATGTGTTTTTAAAGTATTTTTGCATATATTTACCATTTTATTGTGTGTATATATGGACGCCCACATAGGAAATGGCTATTTGTAATAGTGGATTTGTTAGTGCTTTTTACGTAACATGACTGTTTAAATTGTAAACAGGTTTTTCTCAGGATTAGTTTGCAAAATAATCTGAATTGTCACCCTAACATCCACACGTAGGGACGTGACTGGCTCTCGGGTTCGATTCTCTCTGCCCTGTGGGCCCCCCCGGGATCAGCCTGCAGGCACGCCCCCTTCCCCAAGCAAAGGTGTACAGTGGCAAACGACGTTGGTTTTATTTTGTACAAACGAATATATATATATATCCGTGCTCTGTACTCCTGTGTGCACACTGAACTGGCCGCTCCGACGCCGGCTGGCCCCCGCTGCCGGTCATGCTGTCATTGGGGCGGTGGACAGGTACGAGATCCCATGCTTGTTTCCTCTGCGGTTTTTGTTTTTTTTTTTAACTTGTGAGGCCACACGTCTGTCCCGTTCCCGCCGTGCGAGCCCTGGGTGCGGACTCTGCTCACCCGGGCGCTTCGCCTGCCCGTCTGCCATCTCTTTTTTAAAATCCGCGCTCCCGTGGGAGAGAACACCTACCTGTAAGCAGCTTTAATCAAATCCCAATCACAGGAGCTATTTTCTTAATCCACTTCACGCTCTCGGTGTTGTCCATCTCTCCCAGCGAAACGGTCTTCGGTGACGGGCCTTACGAAGACCAAACCCTCCTGTCATCCCAGTCCTCCTCCTCCTCCCCCCACGGAATTGTCACCGAATTAAAACGTGTTCAGACATCGGCCTGTTTCAATCACGCTGTCAATCTCAGTTGTGATCAGCTTTGAGTGCAAACAAGATGTATGTTCTGTCGCTCGTCACGTGGAATATTTACTGTGACCCCATGAATGTACGTGGGTTTCTGAAATCGCTGTCTGCAGGTGGGAGCACTCCTGCCTAGCACCCGTGTGTGGCTCTGTCCATGACGGCCATTTCCGAGATGAGACCCTTTCATGTATAAGTATGTACACGCGTGTGAAGGACTGTCGGTTTTTAGGAATTTCTTTTCTGTATTCACGTATGAAATGCTGAAGACCAATCAGACCACGAATGGACACGTAGTGCAACTTTCTATAAAGAAAATCACGCGAAAGCAAGACCGAAACCGACGTCATCCCTGAAACCAACCATTTCCAAGCTGCTGGTTATTTTCATTCGTTCACAGCCGGAAGATGTGTTCTGGAACTGGAGAGCCACCCTCTGCCCCCTCCACACACACCCCCTCCCCCACCGTGTGAACATGGACAGTTTCCAACGTGCTGTTCCTCTGGCGATGTGTTAAACCTGGAGGTGCCCATTTGATTCTGATCAGGGTTTTTTGTATCAAGAGTGTCGAGCTTCTTTTTGTTCTCGGGAGCGAGTCTTGTCCTAACGTGTTGTGCGCATAATCACAGTATTTATTTCCTAGGACTGCTGCGAACGTGTAGACGTACGTTTGCTGCTAAGGGAACAGTTATTTATACAGCGAAATGGGATCCGGCGCCAGCTGCCCCCCGCGGACCCCCGGGATCCGCGGAGCCCGCGCCGCCGGCCGCCCCGGCTTCTCGGAAGCGAGCGTCCTGGGGTGTGGGCGGCCGCGCCCACCAGCGTGTGGCGGTGCTCCAGGTGGACAGCGGGAAGATAATCTGATTCCATTGGGAATCTTAGGTTTTCGTACACTTATTGGGAAATTCGTTTTTCCTGTACTGCTGAAGTTTCTTTTTGGTAAACGGTATCTTTCTAAAAGAAAAAGAAAAAAAAAAAAAAAAGCATGGCGGAGACCGTGAGACGTGTGGCTGTCCTCGGACGGCCAGCACTGTGCTCTGAATCTGTGTCTGCAGCGGACAGCGTGGGGCTGTTCCGCTCCCATCCGAAGTAAAGGACTTGGCAGAACTCGCTCTGTGCCTGCTCGTTTGTTCTGTCGCCTTCCCTCCTCCGTGCCCCCCGGACGCCTGCCTCCCCCTCCTCCGATCCTGGTCCTCTAGGGCCCTGGCCCTCCACCTTCCTGATGCCGCCGCCGCCCGTGCAGCTCCTCGTGCTGCGGTGACCCCCAACCATCAGATTATCTTCATCGCTGCTTCATAACTGTGATTTAGCTACTGTTAATGAATCGCAGTGTGAATATATCTGTGTTTTCCGATGGTCTTAGGCGGCCCTGACCGGTTCTCAACCTGTGGGTCGCCTGATCTAAAGTCTCGGCAGACCCATCAGATGTGTGTCCCGGAGGAGGCAGCCCGCCCGCCCGCCCGCCCGCCCACATGAACCACGACCTTCCTTTGCCAGCACTGTGGGACACGGGTTACCAATGCCGCCCCCCCCCCATGGGGGACGTTCCGTTGTGTGTGTGTGTGTGTGTGTGCACCCAGTCCATGTTAATGCTCTTTAAAACGTCATCGGAAACATTTAAGAACTGGCCGTTGGAGGTGCCGGTGGGTCAGAGAGGCGGGGGTTCTGTGTTGGTGAGAAAGTGGGGTGCTGTCCCTCCAGGATGGAGGTGTCCGTGAAGGTGCTGGTTTCAGCGTGCGTCTCGCTCGGAGAGGTTTCCCGTGGCTTCCAGCTCTCGCTTGGACCAGGGACCGGCTGGCTTCACACGTTGCCGCCGTCTGGTCCTCAGGATTAAGGGTCCCCCTGTCTGCCCGCCCGTCCCGTCGTGTGTCTTACCGTTCCTTGCCTCTGGGTCCTCCGTGAGCCTTCAGTTCTGTGCTTGGGCTCAGCATTCCTGGGTGGGGTAAGCATGGGCAGTAACAGTCACCCCTTCAGTGCCTCAGTCCCCCTGTGCGTTCTTCCCGTCCCTCCCCATAAAATGCCCAGTGTGAGCTGTTGGCCGTGCCCGATGGACTAGGGTTTGGGCTTTCCATACTGTGGGCGGTCAGGGGAGGATGACCGCTGTGAGCGCAGGACCCGATATTAAAATACAGTTTTTATTTCAGAGAGGAAAGGAGAGGGAGGGCGAGGTGGAAACATCAATGATGAGTCATTGATGGGCTGCCTCCTGCACGCCCCACTGGGATGGAGCCCACAACCTAGGCACATGCCCTGACCGGCAATCAAACCCGTGACCTGAGCCACACTGGCCAGGCTGGACCCGTATGGCTGTGATGTGCTCACGGCCATGACCTCCCCTGTGACGGGGTGTGGCTATCAAGGTCACTCTGTAAAAATCCCAGAGCTTTGCTAATGTTTTTATCACTGATGACAACATCATCTCAATTTAATAAGTCATCTAAAGTTTTATCCGTTCCTTCCATCCTAACACGGATGTCTTAGTGTGTTCGTCGCGCATCAGGAATGTTGGTGGGGAACATGCCTCTCAGCTAACTTTTCAGAAAGTACACGTTGAAGTGTAAAACCGGCGTCGCCAATTTTGCCGGGACCGATGGGCTGCGGCGACGGGTGGGATGAGTTTATCCTCCCGCCAGCTCGCTCCTCCCGCGCCCTCTGAACCGTCCGCTGGGCCGGCAGCAGCCTTCCCACGAGGCGGTTGTGAGCACAGCGCCCGCTGACTGGCTCTCGCACACTTGACGGGAGGACAGCTCCGTGCCACAGTCACTCCTCCAGATTGCCCTCTGGATGGTGCGTGGTGAGGTGCTTAGAGGACGGAGCTTGCCAAGGGAGTGGGGGAGAGGGGGGGCTTCCCAGCCTCGGCATCTCAAGGCGAAGGCACCGCCATTCTGTCAGGACATCGTGGCCAGAATCCGTGTTCATGTTTATGAACATATGTCAACATGCTGCTTGGGACTCAGCACGACAAGCCAGGTCTCAGCGCAGGTGTCACTCACGTGGTGGGGAAATGGGGCCGAGTCCTCGTGAGGCGTGTCCTCGTGGGCCATGTCCTGGTGAGGCGTGTCCTGGTGAGGCGTGTCCTGGTGGGCCGTGTCCTGGGGAGGCGTGTCCTGGTGAGCCATGTCCTGGTGAGGCGTGTCCTGGTGAGGTGTGTCCTTGTGAGGTGTGTCCTGGTGAGGCGTGTCCTCGTGGGCCGTGTCCTGGTGAGGCGTGTCCTTGTGGGCCGTGTCCCGGTGAGGCGTGTTGACTTTGCACCTGAGGCCCTGTCTTTCCATCAGCGATAGATAACGAGCTCCATGATGGGGTGTGGACAGAGTGATTAACCAGAGGAACTGCCCGGGAACACACCTGCTTGCCATCCGGCGTCCAGTATTGACTCGGCGGCTGAGTAGATAAGCCGCTCGTGTGCGGACTGCCCTCTCCTGCCCTTTTCCTCCCAGGCCTCGGCCGCTGCCTTTCCTGCTCAAGTCTGAGCCTGATCCATCGCCCGCGGAGGGAGACGGCCCTTCTGAGAGGGAGCCGGAGGGAGGGAGCGGGATAGTGCGCCCCCTGGGGGGGGTCACGGACTGGAGGTGCCTCCGGGGTGTCTTAGGAGCAGAGGCTGGGCAGCCAGGGAGTCAGTGGCCCCCACCTGCGCGTCCCGGCGCGTGTGACTGGGTGTTTGCGCCTCCTCCCATTTAAGGTAAAGTCCGGGACTCCCTGTGGCTGGGGCTCCTTCTCCCGCAGCAGCCGGCAGCCAGCGGGGTCTCCGCCGGGCAGGCAGTCTGGCGAAGTCATTACGAGTGTTGGCTCATTTTTCCCCCCCAATATATATTTTTATTGATGTCAGAGAAGAAAGGAGAGGGAGAGAGAGATGCATCAGCAATGAGAGAGAATTGTGGACCGGCTGCCTCCTGCCCGCCCCACGCTGGGGATGGAGCTCACAGCCCAGGCCTGCGCCCTGACCGGGAGTCGAACCCTGACCTCCTGGTACATAGGTCGACGCGCACACGCTGAGCCGCGCCGGCGTGGCCGGAGTCTCGGCTTCTCTTACGGGCGCTGTTGTAAAGAGTGGCCGCGAAGTAGCACCGGCTGTTAGGGAGAGGCCCGGGGCAGGCTGTTGGTGAACGAGGCAGCGGCACCTCTGAGATGAGGGCGATCTCGGCGGTCGGCCGAGTTCTCTGAGTGTAAACTGCCTTCCTCGTCCAGGCTGGCTTCCATGCCATGCACGCTTTATGCCCCTGGGCACGCCGGCCTGCTGGGCCTCTTCCTCCCTCCACCGGCTCTCCAAAATGTCGGACCCCCTCTCTCCCATGTCCAGGGGCCCCTTTTCACATCCGTCTGTTGCAAGCCCCTTGGCCCCCAGAGAACCCAGAGGCTCCTCACAGGTGTCTGTCCTCACGGCCAAGTGCACCGGCTCCGCGCACGCACCTGCCAGCGCGAGGGGGGGCGGAGCCGCGAGCCGGGCTCCTCAGCGGCCGTGTACACGGGCGTGTGCCGTCAGCAGGGTGGCGAGCCCGCGTGTCGGCGTGTGATAGCGTGTGCGTGTGCGTGTGCGTGTTAGTGTGTAATAACCGTCTTGTCTGTTTCCTCCGACCAGCGCTGCTGCCTGTGCTGAGGAGCGCGGACTCCTGGGAGGTGCTGGAGGTCTGACTGGTCCCGGAGCTCCCGTCCGTCCGTGGCCGCGCCGAGGCGCCGGGCGCTCCCGGAGAGACGGAGAGACTCGGCACGAACGAGGGCGACATGCGGCGCCTCCTGAGGCCCCGCCCGGCCTCCCCGCTGTCCTCGCCGGAGGGGCTGCGCCCGGAAGCTTTTTTTTTTTTTTTTTTTTTTTTTTTTTTAAGCCGCCGCCGCCGATGTCTTCGAAGACGCCTGTTATTTTCCGCGAGGATTTTATAAACCACATTTCTACGCTCCGCCGTCCCCCGTGCCCACCCGGGCTCGCCCCGCCACCCACCGCAATAAAGGCTCCTTCCTCTTCGAACCGCTGGCCTGGGCCTCTCTCTGTGACGCCCGGGCGGCTGCTTTCCTCAGTTTACCTTGTCGCTCCAAAGAAGCCCCGTCGACAATGAGACCTTTTCCCCACAGGGAGGGCCCTTGTTGGGGTTCATCCTCGAGTCGCAGGGACGGGGGGGGGGAGGAGGGGGGGACGGGAGGGTGCCTTTAGGAGCTGGTTTCCCTCCTCCCGGCCGGGTGCTGGCAGAGGCAGGCATTGGCACCGCCCAGCCCCGCCAGGCTGGCAGCGGCTCCATCGCCCTCGCCCACCCCCATGATCCTCTGCTTTCCTGCGAGGGGCCCTGGCAGACGGACGCCTCACCGCGCGGCCCGCTGGAGCCGTGCGGGCTTTTGCTCCTCCCGAGAGCGGGGGAAGCAGGGTCCGTAGCCGCGTGCACCACACCGCTCCTCAGAGTGGCGTCGGCGGCCATGGCTGGCCCCGCGGTGCCGCCTGGACCCACGCTGCTCCCTGGGCCGCCCGAGTGGGACGTGCACGGAGCCCCGGGCTGGTTTGGCGTGAGCGGGAGTCTAGACAGCCGCCTGCTCCACCCGCTCGCCTCCTCCACGTTATTTTTTAAAGATATATATTTTGCCGGGACCGGTTTGGCTCAATGGATAGAGCGTCGGCTTGGGGACTGAAGGGTCCCGGGTTCGATTACGGTCAAGGGCATGTACCTTGGTTGCGGGCATATCCCCGGTGGAGGGTGTGCAAGAGGCAGCTGATCGATGACCTTCTCTCATCGATGTTTCTAACTATCTCTCTCCCTTCCTCTCTGTATAAAATCAATAAAATATATTTAAAAAAATTAAAAAAATATATATATTTTGTTGGTTTTTACAGAGAGGAAGGGAGAGGGATAGAGAGTTAGAAACATCGATGAGAGAGAAACATCGATCAGCAGGAGGTGTGCAGGAGGCAGCTGATCGATGTTTCTAACTCTCTATCTCTCTTCCTCTCTGTAAAAAAATCAATAAAATATATTTAAAAAATAAAAAGAAATTGAGGCCATTTATCCCCTTGTAAGTAAAATGCTTTCTACTTTAAAAAATATATATATACATATATTTTTTTATTGATTTCAGAGAGGAAGGAAGTGGGAGAGAAACAGAGAGAGAAACATCCATGATGAGAGAGAATCATGTATCGGCTGCCTCCTACACGCCTCCTACTGGGGATGGAGCCCCTGACCAGAATCGAACCCGGGACCCTTCAGTCTGCAGGCCGATGCTCCACCCACTGAGCCAAACTGGCTTGGGCTGCTTTCTACTTGTTGCTTGCCAACACACACACACACACACACACACGCCATTTAAACCGAAAACAGATCTCACATGATCCATTTGGAAAGAGCATCGGTTTGTGAATACATGCGTATGTTTCTAAAGCACGTAACCAGCTCCTGTTGGCAAACGGGGTTAAAACGGTGCTGACGAGGGCTCCGTTAGAGGTTTGAAAACGCCGATGCGGAGTGCCAGCCCCCAAGTGGCCGGGAGGAGGGGCTGTGAGAAGCCTCCGGGGGCCCGTGGACTCGGTGTCCGCCCGCCTTGGGCTGCAACCGAGCTTTTCTCCTTCCATCGCCCGGCAGGCGGCGTCACCGACGTGCCTTTTTGGCGCAAGCACGCAAAACAGCGGGAAGTGGTTACATCCCCCAGCTTCCTAAAACCCGGTTCAGGAAAGCAGCTGTCACCCAGCAGGCAAGGCGTGGGGCCCAGGGGCTCAGTGGACAGAGCGTCGGATCTCCTCTGCTGACCACATCTTCCTGTGTGAGCCTTCTCTTCAGACGCCGTGTCTTCGTGGCTGGCTGGTGCTGGTTGTGTTCGTCTGGTGCAGTGGCCGGCAAACTCATTAGTCAGCAGAGCCAGATACTAGCAGGACAACGATTGAAATTCCTTTGGAGAGCCAAATTTTTTAAACTTAAACTCTATTGTTATTAACTTAATTAGGGTCCTCCTAAGCCGGCCTTTGCTAAACACTCAAGGGGCCAGACAGCCGCATGTGGCTAGCGAGCCGCCGTGTGCCGACCACGGGTCTGGTGGGAGCTGGTATCTCAGAGCTCTCCCTCCCATGGCGGCCGGTCACCCCGCACCACCCGGGGCAGCCGCCCCTTCCTCCCCAAAGCCCATCCGGGCGCTAACAAGCTCACCTGGGATTTTTAAAAAATATATTTTATTGATTTTTTACAGAGAGGAGGAAGGGAGAGAGATAGAGAGCTAGAAATGTCGATGAGAGAGAAACTTCGACCAGCTGCCTCTTGCACACCCCCTACCGGGGATGTGCCCGCAACCAAGGTACATGCCCTTGGCCGGAATCGAACTTGGGACCTTTCAATCCGCAGACCGACGCTCTACCACTGAGCCAAACCGGCTTCGGCTCAACTGGGATTTTTAAAATTGATTTCAGGGAGAGAGAGAAAGAAACATCCATGCGAGAGAGTCTCCCATCGGCTGCCTCCTGCACGCCCCCTACTGGGGTGGACCCCACAGCCGGGGCCTGTGCCCTGGCTGGGAATGGAACCCTGACCTGGGTCCTAGGTCCACGCTCAGCCGCAGGGCCCCGCCCCAGGCTCACCTGGGTGCCGGGTAACGCGCACCCGAGCACCCCAGGCCTGCGGGGGTCAGAGGAGTGGGACGCCAGCCCTCTTTGGAAAGCAGGACCTCAGCCCAGCTGCCCGAGGCCAGCGGCGTTCGTGCCGGCTGGGGCTCCGGTCGGACGAGGTACAGCTCTTGGGAGCCATGCCAGACCTGCTCAACCGGATCAGGGTGGGGCTGCGGTGTGCGTGTGCGTGTGCGTGTGCGCGTGTATGCGTGTGTGTGTGTGTGTGTGTGTGTTGTGTTTTTTTCACGAGGCCTCTGGGCGATGCGGACGCTGGCCCCGTCAAGAGTCACCGCGGACAGAGCCTGCTGCGGGGCCGCGCCCGGAGGTGCCCCCACAGGTGGGGCTCCGGGCAGTTGGGGTGAGCGGAGGCGTGGGCGCCCTCCCTCCTGCCGTTTCCCGTCTGCTGCTGGGAGAGCCTGTTGGGGCTCTGGGTCACGGTGCCAGGCGGCTGCAGCCATAGCATCGCTCCCGCAGGAGGGGGCGGCCAGCCCCTGGACTCAGCCTGGAGTCCAGGGCCCCTCCCCCTCCAGGGTCGACCGGGCTCAGGACACGGCCTCAGGTGGGCTCTGAGGGGCGGAGGGCGGGCCTCGTGCAGCGTGGGCCGTGGCTGTGATGAGCATCAGGTGTGCCGGCCGTCACGCCAGTCCTGGGACGGGGCGTCCTGGCTGCTCACACCTTCCCGGTGAGGCCTTGGGGAGCAGCAGTGACCTCGCCGGGAGAGCGGCCCGGCTCCAGCCCAGAGGGCCCCGAGCCCCGCCAGAGGCTGTGGGACCCATCTCCGCCGTCTGGAGGGGAAAGTGGATCCTCACCGGCCGGCATCCCGCCCGGGTCCTCAGGGGGCCCTGCGGGGTAGCCCCCCAAGGTAAGCGGGGTACCGGCCCCGGATTCCGCCACGGGGCTCCCAGCGGACCAGGCTTTGTCCACCTGCGGCCGCAGGGCCAGCTGGCGCCTGTTACACCGTCCATCCCCCAGAACCTCCCCGGGCCTCGGCGGGCCTCGGAGGTCGGGCCTGAGGAACGGGCTTCACAGCGGCGCCCGGTCCCTCTCCCAGAGCGGGCACCCGGTCTCCCGGGCATCAGACGCTCTGGACCGCGGGAGGGGGACACTCCGCAGGCTGTGAGCTCCCCGCCCCCGGTCCTGCAGACCCCTCCGGCCTCGTCCTCAGAGGAGCGGCTCCTGCTCACATCCTGGTGCCGTGGAAACAGGACAGACTTTTTAAAAAAATATATTTTATTGATTTTTTAATTGATTTTATTTTTTTTTTTTACAGAAAGGAAGGGAGAGAAAGAGAGAGAAACACTGATGAGAGAGAAACATCGATCAGCTGCCTCCTGCACACTTCCTACTGGGGATGTGCCTGCAACCAAGGTATGTGCCCTTGGCTGGAATCGAACCTGGGATCCTTGAGTCCACGGGCTGATGCTCTATCCACTGAGCCACACCGGTTAGGGCAGGACAGATTTTTTTTTGCTGCCAACTCTGGGCCCACCGGGCTTGTGGGAAGCAGGGAGTGGGGTCATGACGAGGCTGTAACACCTTTTTTTTTGTTTGTTTGTTTCATTTATTTATTGTTTTAAATCCTTGGGCAGAAACAGAGAAAAACCCATCAGTTGACCTGTGCACATGCCTCGACAACCTACTTTCTTTAAAAAAAATTTTTTTTTTTTTATTTTGGAGAGGAAGGAAGAGAGAGGGAGATAAACATCCATAATAAGAGAATCATTGTTCCGCTGCCTCCTGCACGCCCCCTACTGGGGATGGAGCCAGCCACCCAGGCACGTGCCCTGACCGGGAATGGAACTCGGGACCCTTCAGTCCGCAGGCTGAGGCTCTACCCACTGAGCAACACGGGCCGGGGCGCGGGCACCTCCTCTCGGAGGCGGCACGGGCAGGTGGAAAAGGTGGGCCTACTGGGTGCAGGGGGCGGGGAGGGGCTCAGGTCCCACCCCCGGGCCCCCTGGGAGTTCAGGGCCCGAGCGAGGCCCCAGGTTTCCACCGGAGCTTCCCGCCATCAGGAGGGCACTGTCCGCCCAGGACGGATCCTCCCAGAAGCGGGCGGGGCGGTCCGGGTCCGGGGTCCGGGGCGGGTCCGGGCGGGAGGAGTTGCTGGAAGTGAGTCCCCGTGGGCGGCGCCGGCGCCCGGACACGTGCGCCTGAGAGCAGGTGGGGAGGCCGCTTCGTGCGGGGCGCGGGGCGCGGGGCGCGGGGCGCGGGGCGCGGGGCGCGGGGCGCGGGTTCCGGGGTGCGGGGTGTCCGGGGCCCCCCTTCTTTTCTGGGAGGATCGGGGCGGGATGGGCCGGGCGGCGGGACCCCGGCCGCCAGCGGGGGGCGCCTGTGGCCGCGCCGCCCAGTCCCCGCCGGACCCGCCCGCCCGCCCGGGCGCTGACGCCGCTCTGCTCGGGGCGGCGGGACCGGGCGCCGGGCCGGAGCGGGCAGGTGAGCGCGGGGCCCGGGGGAGGCCGGGGCGGGGGCCGCGGGGAGGCCGGGGCGGGAGCGCGCGCCCGGGGAGGGAGGGGAGAAGCGGGGAGAAGCCGGGGATGCGCCCGCCGGCCTCGGGCCTGCGCCATGGGGTGCCCGCGGGCTCCTCCGGGTGGAGGCTGAGCCGGCCCCTCCCTGCGTTTGGGGGCATCGGGGAGGGTGCCGGCCACTGGGACCCCAGCCCCCTCCGCCCCCCTCCTGTCTGGCTGCGGTCTGGGGACCGGCTCCCCGTGCCACTCCCTCCTCCCTGCCCCCCCCAACCCCCCCCTCAGGGCTCCTGCGGGGGCGGGGGGCCGGAGGGGAGGGAGAATGTGCCCCCGTAGGGCCCAGTGCCCCGCCCCCTCTTCAGGATAAGCCCGGCGGCGGACACAGCGCTGCCCAGGCCGCACACCGCTCCCGTGGGGAAGCCGGGCTTAGGGGGCGGTGTGGCCAGTGTCCCCGCACGGACGGGCTGACAGTGTCCGCACACAGCCGGCCCTGGGACAGCAGGGCCCACTTACGTCCAGGCCAGGGTCCCCGGGTTCTGCACCGGCCCCCGTGGTGGGAACCCCCGTGTGGTGCGGGGCGATGGCTTTGTTCTGACAGCCCATGGCCGCCCAGGCCACGTTGTGGGCGGCCGGAGACCCTGGGATTTGGTGTGGGGGTGGGGGGTGTGGGGTGTGGGGGTGGGGGGTGAGGTGTGGGGGTTGGAACCAGCCTCCCACGGATGCCAGAGAAGGTAGCTGAGTTCCGGGGGAGTCAGAGGTCCCGGGGGTTTTCTCGGTGTTTGAGGGTCCACTGCGGTCAGTTTGGGGGAAAACAGCCCTGGGGGAGCCTCCGGAGATAAGCCCGGGCGTGGGGCTGGAACAGCGGTGGGCGGGGCGGGGCGCAGATGGGACAGTGGAGATGGGGCCGTCGCACTGGGGGGACTCCGAATCTCACCTCTGCAGAAGGAGCTGGGCAGGGCGGAGACGTGGCCGGGACGTGGGTCCTCTCCGGCGTTGGAGGGGGTGCTCCTGGCCTCTGACGGGAGGGGCAGGGGAGCCTCCAGTGCAGGAGGCATGGCGCCCCCTGAACGGTGGGGTCCTGAGTCAGGGCCGGAGTGATGAGCCTCGGGAGAGCCGAGCTGGAACCCGGGCCCAGCCTCCCGGGGTTCTGGGGCGGGGGGGGGGGGGGGGTCCGTTTGAGTATCCACTGGCAGCTGACCCCACCGTGGCAGGCAGAGTCTCACGTGGGCCCGTTAAGTCCTGTCAGAGCAAAGCAGTCTGCCCACCTCCCTGCCCACGTCCCTCTCCCGTCCTGCCCCAGCCCGGGGTGCTCGGGCTGGAGGCGGCCCCCACCCCTCAGGCCCCTTCAGAGGGGTGGCTGGTGGGGGACAGTGGCTGATGCTGACTCCAGCAAGGGAGCCTGAGTGGCAGGTCTGGCCAGGGCCTGGTCGGAGGCGGGACTGAGCCCACTGGCCAATGGGAGTGAGGAAGCGGCCGCACTTTGACCCCAGACACCTGTAGCGAGAGGTCCCCCCCCCCCCTTCCTGGCAGGCCAGCGGGTGCAGGAGCCTTGAGGGAAATACCTTCGCTGAGTTTGTTGCTGGATCTCTCCGTTGTTTACGCTTTCTGTGTTTTCAAAATCGCCTGCGAGGGGGAAGCAGCGCAGAGCTTGATTCCCCGTTGGCTGTTCTGGAGAGGCCTAAGAGCAGCTCTGCCGGTTGGAGACTTGGCACTGGGTTTGCCCGGGTCGGAGGCTGTGCAAACTTCTCCTTTGAATAGGGAAGCCTGAGGGGGCGGGGGAGGGGACGGGTTCTGAGGCTTTCGGCACCAATTAGCCCCAAACCCCAGCAGGCCTGGACCTCGGGCCCAGGAGCCGCTCCTCGGCTCCCCTGTGTCCCTGTGCGCCTGCTGGCCGCTGGCCGCTGGCCGCTGGAGAGCTAGCGGACGGGGCCAGGGTGATGGTGGCCCCTGCAGAGGGGACCAGGCTGGGGTGATGGTGGGAGCCTCCAGGCTCTGATGCACCCCCATTTGGGAACTGCAGAGAGAGTGGTTTCCCAAGCTGTCTGGCCCGGGTCCCGAGAGGCGAGGGTGACTCCCTCGCTGCGAAGTCTGGGGTCAGCTGGCAGGCTTCTCCTCTCAGGACTGCTGTGTGACCCCCAGAGCCCGCTGTGTCCCCAGGGTGAGCGCTCCCCCCCACAGCCCTTATTGCGCCTGCCCTCTGTAAGCCTTCCCCCTGCTGGTGGGGGGGTGCAGTGGGCCTCAGGACGCTCAGCCCCCGGGACGGCCGGCCTTGGGGTCCCCTGCAGCGCAGGGGTCTGAGTCGGGATGTGGCTCTGGGGCAGGTGCCTGTCTCTGCCTTTGGACATGGGCACTTGGGCTGGAGGGTCACTTTAAGAGGGGGACCGAGAAAGGCCGGAGACGCTGTCCCCAGGCCTGCAGGCCCTCTCCTGTGGCCAGCTGTAGAGGGGCTGGTGGGGGCCGGGGTGGGGGTGAGGGTGGGCCCTCTCCCATCCCCAGCTGTAGAGGGGCTGGTGGGGCCGGGGTGGGGGTGAGGGTGGGCCCTCTTCTGTGGCCAGCTGTAGAGGGGCTGGTGGGGGCCGAGGTGGGGGTGAGGGTGGGCCCTCTCTCATCCCCAGCTGTAGAGGGGCTGGTGGGGGCCGAGGTGGGGGTGAGGGTGGGCCCTCTCCCATCCCCAGCTGTAGAGGGGCTGGTGGGGGCCGAGGTGGGGGTGAGAGTGGGCCCTCTCCCATCCCCAGCTGTGGAGAGGGGGCTGGTGGGGCCGGGGTGGGGGTGAGGGTGGGCCCTCTTCTGTGGCCAGCTGTAGAGGGGCTGGTGGGGGCCGAGGTGGGGGTGAGGGTGGGCCCTCTCCCATCCCCAGCTGTGGAGAGGGGGCTGGTGGGGGCCGGGGTGGGGCGGGCGTGGGGCTGTGCAGGGGCTGGCCGCCCGGCTGCCGTGTGCGGGAGGGCCGCACGCCTGCCGGCCAGCTGTTTGCAGATGGAGCGCCATCCGCAGTCATTAACGGGCGATCACTCTCGAGGCCTCTGGAGGACGGAGCTGGGGCTCCGGAGGGAACCCCGGGCGCTCCCCACTGTGCGCCCACCTCTCTGAGCTCCTGTCTCTCACGTGTGAAAGGAGACACGGAGGATGCTCTGTCAGAGGCCGCAGAGCAGGTCCGGATCCGATCCAAGGAGGCCAAAGGGACCCCTCCATTCCCCCGGCGGCAGCACGGGACCGGGCGGTGGGAGGACCGGGCGGTGGGAGGACCGAGCGGGGAGGAAGGGCGGTGGGAGGACCCGGCGGTGGGAGGACCGAGCGGGGAGGAAGGGCGGTGGGAGGACCGAGCGGTGGGAGGACCGAGCGGGGAGGACCGGGCGGTGAGAGGACCGGGCGGTGGGAGGACCGGGCGGTGGGAGGACCGGGCGGGGAGGACCGGGCGGTGAGAGGACCGGGCGGTGGGAGGACCGGGTGGTGGGAGGACCGGGCGGTGGGAGGACCGGGCGGGGAGGACCGGGCGGTGGGAGGACCGGGCGGTGGGAGGACCGAGCGGGGAGGAAGGGCGGTGGGAGGACCGAGCGGGGAGGACCGGGCGGTGGGAGGACCGAGCGGGGAGGACCGGGCCGTGAGAGGTCCGGGCGGTGGGAGGACCGAGCGGGGAGGACCGGGCGGTGGGAGGACCAGGCGGTGGGAGGACCGGGCGGTGAGAGGACCGGGCGGTGGGAGGACCGGGCGGTGGGAGGACCGGGCGGTGGGAGGACTGGGTGGGATGTCGGGCTGGGTTTGGTTGGCGTGGTGACTGTTTCTATGGGGCCTTTTCTCAGGAAGGGTGCAGCCAGTCCTCCCTCCACCCCGCCCGCAGCCCCAAGCGGGGACCTGGCTCTGGGGTGCGGGGTGCGGGGTGGGTGCTGATGGCTCGGGAGGAGGGGCCCAGGCCGCAGTCTCCGTCTGGGCTGGGTGTGTGAGGGTGAGCTCCCCCTCCCCTCAGCCTCCGGTCCCCCCTCTGTGAAATGGGGACACACCTCCTTGCTGGAGGGCGTGGGTGGGAGGGGTGCCTGGCCGCCGGGCAGGTGCTTTGCATGCGGCTGGAGGAGGGCAGGGTGCTTGGCCTCTAGTTCCGCACCAGCCGGGGTGCAGGGTCAGCAGGTGCCCAGGGGGACAAAGACCGAGCCAATGGGCACAGCAGGCGGGGGGCGCGGGCTGCCAGGCCTCCTCCCTGACCTGTGGTTCTTCCTGCCAGCGCCGCCCCGCAGCCAGAAAGCCGAGCGGTCCGGTCGGGGGGACCCAGCTCCTCTCCTGTCGAAGCGGCCGCCCCGTGCTGCACAGCTCCCAGCGGGCCGCCCCCCCGCGGGCGTTTTAACAGCGCGGCTGGGAGGAGCCCGAGCGTCGGTGCTCCGGTGCCGTCGAAGGAAGCGGCTGTGCGGTGTGAGTGGGGAGTGGGGTGTGGGGGTGTGGGGGTGTGGGGGGGTGGTACCCGGAGCCTGGCTGGGCTGTGCCCCCTGTGCTGTCGTGTGGGCGGTTTCCATACATGTGCGGGCGGAGCACTGTGCTAGGAGCCGGCGGCAGGTCTGCCTCCGTCGGGGGTCCTTCCGAGGGGTCCCTGAAGACGGGCCGCTCCGCTTTCTGGGCCCACAGGCTGGACGGGGGTGTGGTCAGGCTGCGTCTGGGGGCGTGGCGGTCCCAGGCACCAAGCGCGCCCCACCCCCGCCCCCTTGGGTGAACTGCTTTGCGGTCAGAGGATGAGATGAGACAGAGGCTCCAGGGGAGGGTTAGAAGCCTGTCTGCCGGCTGGGAGGAGGGGGGGGGGGGGGAGGAGGGAGGGGGGGAGGAGGAGGAGGACAGAGAGGAGGAGGGGGGGAGGAGGAGGGGAGGGGGAGGAGGAAGGGGAGGAGGAGGCTGTGGAGGGGGAGGAGGAGGGGGGGAGGAGAAGGAGAGGGGGAAGGGGGGAGGGAGGAGGAGGGGGGGAGCAGGGGGGAGGAGGAGGAGGACAGAGAGGAGGAGGGGGGGAGGAGGAGGGGAGGGGGGGAGGAAGGGGAGGAGGAGGCTGTGGAGGGGGAGGAGGAGGGGGGAGGAGAAGGAGAAGGGGAAGGGGGGAGGGAGGAGGAGGGGGGAGGAGGAGGAGGACAGAGAGGAGGAGAAGGGGGAGGGGGGAGGAGCGGGAGGAGGGGGAGGGGGAAGGAGGAGGGGGGGAGAATGAGGAGGATGAGGGGGAGGAGGAGGAGAGGGGGAAGGGGGGAGGAGGGGGGAGGAAGAGGAGGAGGAGGACAGAGAGGAGGAGAAGGGGGAGGGGGGGAGGAGCGGGAGGAGGGGGAGGGGGAAGGAGGAGGGGGAGAAGGAGGAGGATGAGGGGGAGGAGGAGGAGAGGGGGAAGGGGGCAGGGAGGAGGAGGAGGGGGAGGAGGAGGAGGAGGAAGTCTCGTTCTCACCGTTGCCAGCTCAGAAGTGAGTGGGGTCACCTCTCCCCGGGAGGCTCCCATGACCTGCCTGCCAGTCTGACCCGCACCCACCTCTCCCGGTGAGAACCGGGGAGCAGCCACCCCTGCGGCCGGGAGAAGGGGCCCGGGGAAGGTGCACGCGGGGAGACAGCGCCCCGCCCCCTGGCTCAGCTGCCCTGGCCTCGGCCGCCCCCCCCCACCCCACCAGCCTCCTGACGTCGCTCCTTCGCTCCTAACTGCCCTTCAGTGCCCGACACCTCCCTCTGTGTGCTTTTAAAAACGCTGTTTATTGGTCCAGAGCGAGGAAGGGAGAGGGAGAGAAAGGTGGAAACGCCCGTGCGGAGAGAACCACCGATCGGCCGCCCCTCCCGGGGGTCCAGCCCACAGCTCGTGCTCTGACCGGGAATCGAACCCGCGACCTTGGTTCATGGGTCGACACCCAACCACTGAGCCACACTGGCCTTCCTCCCGACCCGCTCCTCCCCGCGCCATCGGATGGCCGGTGTCGCCCAGCGGCCAAGTTTTTCAAAGGAAACGAGGCCCGGGGCTGGCAGAGCAGCTGCTTTCACATCTGTTCCTTCAGCATCCTCCGCGGTTACTCAACAGCCTGACCCCGGCTGCCCTTCCCTGGCCCGGCCCTGTCACCCGGCTTGGGGGTCACGGGGGCCCTGGGAGCCGGCCCCGGCCCCCGCCGTCTGTGCCAACAGCCGAAGGTCTCCCCTCTCCCCTCTGGCACCGGGACGGGACCCATTCCTGCCCCGGAGGGACCGGGCGGGGTGCAGGCCACAGCGCGGTGACTTCTCACACGTTTGTGGGGTGGCTCTGCAGCTCACCCCTCCGCCCCTTAGCACCCCAAAGAGGAGTCGGGGGCCCTGATCTAGCCTGTAACCTGTACCTGATGGGGCTGCTCTGCTCCTGCTGTGAAGAGAGGGGTGGCCCTGAGCTCCTGGACGGAGGGGCCCCAGCGCACCCCGGGGCCCTGAAGCTGAGGGGGCGCATGGGTGGAAGATCGGTCCGGACCCCAAGGCTGAGCCTGCCCCAGCGAGGTCACCCCCCGCCCCCACCCCCGGGCGGGTGCAGGGACGCACCCCGCTGGCCGCACGGAGTGGGCTGGGTTCCCGCCGGGTTCCCACTGGGAGAAGCTGGGTGCGGACCAGTTTGGCAACCATGTCATGGGGGCGTGTCTGGGGGAGAGGTGACCCCCAGTCCCTTCTGAGCTGGCAGCGGTGAGGCGGCCCGGTCTGCTCCCCTGGGCGGCAAGCTGGTGCTGGGTTTGATCAGGGGGCTGCGTGGTGGGGGCGTCCCCCACGGGCTGACCAGGAGGTAGCGAGGGGCGGCGGGATGCTCTGCGCTGTTTTGTTGTGTGTGTGTGTGTGTGATGGTGTGTTGTTGTTGTGTGTGTGTGTGTGTGATGGTGTGTTGTTGTTGTGTGTGTGTGTGTGTGTGTGTGTGTGATGGTGTGATGGTGTGATGGTGTGATGGTGTGTTGGTGCAGGGGCGTGAGCAGCAGGAGGCCGGGTCACCAGAGGCCGCCGGGGCCGGACTGCCCCTGTGCCCGCCCCCAGCCCCGTCCCCGGCCTCAGACTGAGCGTGCTCCCCGCGGAGCTGAGACTGAGGTTCCAGGGCTGCGTCTCCCTGCGCGCCGGGTCCCGCCCCGTTTCTCAGTGGACACCGGGCGGCGGGTCCCCCAGGAGCAGGGAGCGGGCACCCAGCGGAAGGAGGGTCCCGGTAATGCCCTCCGTGGAGAGGCCTGGGGCCCAAGGAGGGGGCGACGGGCACTGGGGGGGCTTCCTGGAAGAGGTGGCACCCGCAGTTGCTCAGGAGGGCGAATGGCATTCTCGGCCGCCGGCGTGGCAGAGGCCAGGAGGGGGAGGCAGCCGGGGGGCAGGGCGGGGGACCTGGCGTGCGGGGTCAGGGGGAGGAGCCAGGCTTTGGCCCAGGAGACACAGCGAAACTGGGAGGGCCTTTTTAAAAAAATATTTTATTGGTTTCAGAGAAGAAGGGAGAGAGAAACATCCATGATGAGAGACTCACAGATCGGCTGCCTCCTGCACGCCCCCCACTGGGGATGGAGCCCACAGCCCGGGCCTGTGCCCTGACCGGGGTGAGCTGTGACCTCCTGGTTCACAGGTTAACTCTCAACCACTAGCCACACCCGCCAGGCCATGGAGGGTCCTTGTCCGGGGAAGCGGGGGGGGGGAGGGGGGCGGGGGGGTACAGGCAGGAACGGGGGATGGGGGTGGGGCTGAGGGGACGCCCCTACCCTGGCACTGTGGCCTTCCCCGGGGGGGGGGGGTGCTGGGAGAGCCTCAGTTGCCCGGGGCGATAGGGAGGGGGCAGCTGATGGGTGATACTCTCATCGTGCAGCAGGAGGGGCTCACGCACCCCTGGGGTGCTGCCTGGGCTGGGGGTGCAGACGGGCGGGGCGGGGGGCGGGGGGGGGGTGCAGGGCGGTGGGGGGAGTGCGGGGCAGGGGGGCGTTGCAGGCAGTCAGCAGCAGAGAGTCTGACCGCTGTCCGCTCTGGGGAAAGAGCAGGAAGGGCCCGGGAGGGCAGGAGGTGTCCGCTGGGAACACGGGGCTCCCTCCCCACTCTGTTCCCCACGGGAGGGCTTCCTGTGAGGGTAAGAGGCAGACGGTGACCCCGCACCCGGGCCGGGCTCAGAGGGCTCCCCGGGGACCGGGAGGCGCTTCCCGTCTCAGGAGGCCTCTGCTGGCTGCTTCCCGGCCCCCCTCCCCTGCTGCCTCGCCGCTGAGCCCCCAGGACCCCGGGGAAACTGAGGCCCGCGGAGGGGGGTGAGGGTTGATTCCTGGCCGCGGGGGGTTCTCTGGGGCTCTGGCCGTGTGGAGTGGGGGCTCCGGGATTGGAGAGGCAGCCGCTGGGCTGGAGACCGCGGGCTCTCAGAGACGGACGAGCCCCCCACGCTGTGGGAGGGGAAACTGAGGCCCGGGGCCGGTGTGTGAGCGGCGGGGCGGGGCGAGCGGCGTGCCAGCCGCTCTCGCCGCTAACTGCGCATTAAGGATCCATTTGCCCACCCCCTCCACCCCCCTCCGGGCTCCTAATGGAGGTCTCTGGTGTCTGGTTTATTTTCACTTTTTGAAAACGGTTCCAGCTTAAAGCTTCCAATTTCCATGAAGTCACGGGAGCCGGGAGCCGGGCCTGACGCCCCCTCTCCCCCCCCCTGCGCCGGCGGAGGGCTCGCCGCGGCAGGGAGGGCCCCCGCACCCCCAGGCGCGGAGCTGAGGCGCTGCCCCCGCGGCCGGCCCGGCGGAGCAGGAAGTGTGGGTCCCGGCGTGACTCACCGCGTTAGGTAGCCGGGAGCCGCCGCACACGTGGGAGCCGGCCGGCCACCCGCGAGCCGGCCCAGCCCCCAGCCCCGCGGCCCGGGGCCCCGCAGGAGAGCCAGGTAAAGCGGGCTGCGGGGTGGGGGCGCCCTCTGCCCACGGCTGGGCCCACGGGACGGCCAGACACCGCACCAGCCGGCAGGGGGTGGACGGGGTGGGAATGGAGAGGCTCGGGGGCCTCCTGGGCAGACAGCGGGGGCCTGGCTCCTGGACAGAGGACCAGGGACAGCCTGCCACCGGCTCCTCACCTCGCTGGTCCCCGAGATGCCGTTCGTCTGGCCCGTCGCCCCTGGATGTCTGGGAGCTCAGGGCTGTCTCAGGCACGGACAGGTCCGCTCTGCTCTTCAGTGAGGCTGAGAAAACAAACCAACAGCAGCTCCCGAGGAGCATGCTGAGACGGAGCCGATGCCTGTCCCGCGGCCAGCTCCGGCCGCTGGCCGCCCAGCCCATGGCCAGCCCCGGCCGCCCAGCCCATGGCCAGCTCCGGCCGCCAGCCACCCAGCCCATGGCCAGCCCCGGCTGCCCAGCCCATGGCCAGCCCCGGCCGCCCAGCCCATGGCCAGCCCCGGCCGCCAGCCACCCAGCCCATGGCCAGTCCCGGCTGCCCAGCCCATGGCCAGCCCCGGCCGCCCAGCCCATGGCCAGCTCCGGCCGCCAGCCACCCAGCCCATGGCCAGCCCCGGCCGCCCAGCCCATGGCCAGCTCCGGCCGCCCAGCCCATGGCCAGCCCCGGCCGCCCAGCCCATGGCCAGCTCCGGCCGCCCAGCCCATGGCCAGCCCCGGCCGCCCAGCCCATGGCGATGGGTCCTTCCGGGCCTCTCCGCCCACGTGGACACACACACGGGGAGAAGCGCCCTTCCCCGTCGCCCCCGGGAGTGGGGACAGCGGGCACCGGGCTTCCTCTGTGGCTGGCCCTGGCGGGGGGCCAGCTGGGCTCGGAGCCGCAGGCCCCTGGCCCCCGGCCTGGACGGGCGGCCGGTGTCTGGGCCGCTCGGCCGGGGATGGCGTGGCCCGTGGGCCGTCACTGGCTCTGGGCCGCGGAGCACAGCTGGGCGATGAGCGGGGTCTCTCTCGGGGGCCCCTGCAGAGTGGCCTCGGGGTACTGGCCTCTCCGTGAACGGGCGTGCTCAGTTGTCAGCTAGGAACACGTTTCAGAAGAAGCCCTCCCTGATGACCTTGAACTTGACTTCATGATGCGCCTTTGCAGGGAGGAGGCTAAGGGAGAGACAGATGCAGCTCCAGGAGGCTGGAGAGGAAGTGTGGGGGCCCGGCGGCTGGGCAGGAAGTGCGGGTCTGGGGGTGCCGTTGGGGTGGGGGGGGCCCGCGGTGGCTGCAGGTCTGCCCACCTCCCGCCGGGCCCCGGGCTTCCTGGGGTTTTCCTGGGGCCCGGGTGTGCTGTGGGTGTGGAGGAGGGGAGGCTGGCGCTGGTTCCGGATTCTCAGCCGAGAGGGAAGATGTGGATGTGGGGGCGTCTGCCGTGGTTCTCAGTGGGAAAGGAGTGGCATTTCGGGGTGCCGGTGCGGGTGGTCTCAGAGGGCCTCGTGCAGCGAGCCGTGGGGTGGGGCTGGAGTGGGGCCTCCACCCAGGCTTTTGGGGGGGGGCCTTTAAGAGGAGACAAAGGCCTGGCTTGATGTCGCTTTGGGCGCGGACCCCTCTTTATAGGCTGGGACTGTCGCTTTAGCCAGCCCTGCCTCCCCCCGCCCGTAGGTGTGGTCAGTGACTTCTGTCCCCACCTGGCGCGGGAGGAGACCGAGCCCCAGGGGCTCTGTCCTGTCCTGGTCACCCCGTGAGTGGGCCTCAGGGTGTCTGCCCCCCCCGCCCCTCCCGGCAGCTGTCCGTTTGCTGCACGCAGGACCCTGTGCCTGTCGGTGAGGCCGGTGTGGGGGAGGAGCGTGGGGGGCTCTCGGGCAGAGTGAGGGCTCAGGCTCCCGGACGGAGTCCCCGGCCTCGGTCTGCACCCCCGTGTGCGGGGGGCTGGGGCTGAGTCAGGGCCTCAGCTGCGGGGAGGTGACGGCCCTTTGGATTTTCCATAACTTCTGTTTTTTAAAATACGTTTTCATTGATTTTTATTGAGGAAGGGAGAGGGATAGGGAGACAGAAGCATCCATGATGAGAGAGAATCATGGGTCAGCTGCCTCCTGCACGCCCCACCCTGGGGCTGGAGCCCGCACCCAGGCCTGTGCCCTGACCGGGACTCGAACCCTGACCTCCTGGTTCATAGGCCGATGCTCAGCCCCTGAGCCTGCCGGCCAGGCAGCATTTTCCATGGCTTTTCACCCCCCACCCCAGGGTCAGGATGGGGTGGCTGGTGGCCGCCCCTCCTCCCTCCTCCTGTCCGGAGGGAGAGCGGGCGGGTGCTCTCTCGCTGAGCTGATGGCCAGTTGGACCATAAAGCCCACCCTTCTGGGAAGCTGGGCCTCGGGGCGCAGGCCCAGGTGGGCTTTGGTGGGTGGGTCTCGGGAGGGGGCGGAGGTGCTGATGTGGACTGTGGGAGCGTTTACTCCGTGGCCTGGCCGGTGTGGCTGGGTGGCGGAGTGTGGACTCAGAACCCGGAGGTCCTGGTTCAGTTCGATTCCCGGTCGGGACACGGGCCCGGGTTGCGGGCTTGATGCCCAGTAGGGGGCGTGCAGGAGGCAGCCTCGCTCTCATCCTTGATGTTTCTCTCTCTCTCCCTCTTCCTCCTCTCTGAAATCGATTAAAAGATGTGTTTAAGTTAAGAAGTGAGACGTACGGAGCTGAGCGCTGGGAGTTCCTGGGGCGTGGGTCACGGGAGCGAACGAGATGCCGCATCTGAGCACCCAGGGGTCCTGTGGAGGTCCCGGGCCCCGCCCCCTCCAGCCGAGCCGGTGACACTGGCAGCCGGGGCGCCGGCCCCTCGGTCCCTCCTGGCCGCAGCAGCAAGAGAGAGAGAGAGAGAGAGAGAGAGCGAGAGCGAGAGAGAGCCAGCCTGCCCCGTCTCTGCGTCTGTGCGATGGGCGCTGTGGTCCCGGTGGGTCCGTGCGTGGCCCCCGGGTCCGTGCCGGGAGGAGGTGCCTGGACGGGAGCCGCTGAGCAGGGAGGTGGCTGACGGCTGTCCTCCTGGGGCGCGGCTCTGTCTGCCCGTCCGTCCGGCCTCGGTGGGGCGGGAACCTGCCCCATGGCCTGTGCCCTGGCTGGTCCTCATTCCTGCTGCCTCCCCCGGAGAGGCGGTGCCCGGGCAGGTTTCAGGGAGCGTGGCAGGCGTGGGAAGCACGTCCCGGGCACCTGAGACCCACAGGCCTGGGGCCCTCAGCCCCCTCCTGCCCGCCCAGCCGCCCGCCCGTGGCTCCCGCCAGCCCCGTGCCCCAAGGAGGTGGCAGCGTGCCCACCCCAGCCATCGGCACCAGCTCCGCCTGCCTTGCCCATCCTGGCGACATGAGTGCGGAGCGGCTGCCAGGTGGCGGGGGGCGGGGGGGGGGCGTGGACGGAGTGGGCTCTCCGCGGCTTTCGTAGCTCTGAGGTCATTTCACCGCCAGGACCGGCTGGGGCAGCAGCTTCATCCCCGTGGCTCAGGGAGAGGCCGGGCCTGGGCGGCGTGGCCGGCGTGGCCGGCGAGCCCAGGCACAGGGGCCCGTGGGGGCGAGTGTGACTGTGTCCCGCCCGCCATGGGGTTTGGGGCCCGAGAGTCGCCTGTGTGCTGGCGGGTGGTGTCCTGGGAGCTGGCGTGCATGGCCAGGCCTCTGGGGGGTCCCTCCGGGCAGTGCAGGCCAGGCCCTGTGCCGGGAGGGTGTGTGTGTGTGGGGGGGGGAGGGCAGGCTCTGCGTCCAAACCGGGTGGTCTGGGCGGCCCCCCCGGAGGAGGTGGCAGCTGGGGGAGGAGCCTGCCGGGCAGAGGGCGCTCGGTGGGAGGAGCCAGTGCTCTCGGGCTGCCGTGGGCGGGGCCTGTTTGGGGAACCGAAATCCATCAAATCGCGCAGCCGAGCCGGCCTCGGGGACCGGCCTGGGGCGCCCGGCGGAGGTGCCTGCAGGGGTGAGCAGTTGGCCGGGCGTTCTTGGGGTCCTGGCAGGGGCGGGGGCCGGGGGCCTGTCCCGGGAGGCTCGGGTTTGGGGTGGGGTGCGATGCTGTGGCCCATGCGTGCCCGGCCGCCCGGGCGCTGCAGAGCTGAGGTCTGAGTGGCCCGGCGTGGGGAGGGGGGCTGGCTCCGGGGCCGGCTATGGGGGGCCTCTCGAGCCCCGTGTGGGTGCCCCCGGGTGGGTGCCGCCCCGGAAGCCGGGCTGTGGTTTGGGGGTGGTCGGCTGGGCTGCTTCCCTGCAGAAGGGCACTTCCGGGTTTGCTGGCCGGCCCGGTGCTGGGGAAGCGGGGGGAAATGGGCCCCCCGGGAGGGGGGCTGGCGACGGGGGGCCGGACTGGACCCTGGAGGCCGGGCAGTGGCTGCAGGCGCCGGGATGCCCCCGGGACTCTGGGAATGGCCGGGGGCTTCGGATTCCGGGTGGGGTGCCCTGCCCCCTGCCCTCTCTGTGGTCCGAGGAGACGCGGGGGGATCAGGCCGGGGCGAGAGGGGCAGAGCTGGGAGGGCTACTCTGCCATGGCCAGGGGGGAGACGGAGGCTGGGGCCACCTCGCTGCCTGGGGGGGAGAGGTAGGAGGGGGGCAGGTTGTCTCCCCAACTGCAAACGCCCCGAGGGCAGGGGCGTCTCCCGGCATCTCCCTGTCTTCTCCTCTCCCCCCACCCGGGGCCGAGCTCAGAGCTGGTCCCGCACTGTGTGCCATCCTGCCCGGCCAGCGCCTGGGGGGGTGGGGAGTGGGGCCCCGGCCCGCAGGGAAGGGGCGGGAGGATCTCGGCCTGTCTGGCCGCGGTGGCCCAGGAAGTCTGCGGGGAGAAGCTCGAAGCGGCCCTCCGAGGCTCCGGACGGAGTCAGCACTTCGCGGGCCCCGGGGACTTCCTGCAGACGGGGCCCTCGAGGGGAGGCCTGGAGGCGGCTGCCCTCCTCCCCACGTGCCTTCCCGCGGGACGGGAAGAGCTTTGCTTTGCGATGTGCTCAGGGGACCTTGATGGAGGAGGAGAGGGTTAACGTGGCCTGCCCGTGGCGGACACGGGCGAGGTGGCCACGCGTGACCGCTCACGGTGCCCGCCCTGGCAGAGCACGCCTCGGGGAGCGCAGGGGCGGGGAGAGCCTGGCCCCGGGGTGGGCAGCCTGGCTTGGAGGCTCAGCCCAGCCCGTGCCCGGCGGGGGACTCTGGCCGAGCAGGTTAGGGTCCCAGAGGGCTCCCCTGGCGGGGGGTCAGGGTGGCAGCCCCGTGCCCAGGCCGGTCCCAGCCCTGCCCTCTCGGCTGGGGGTCCTGCAGGGCTGACGGGGGTCCCCAGCCTGCCTGGTTGTCTGCCTTTGCCTCCGGTTGGGCCCAGAGGCTGCCCTGTTGTCTGGGGGTCTGGGGGTTACGCTTTCTCTCCTGTCAGCAGACCTGGGGGGCTTGGGGTGGGGGCCAGCGCCCCCGGGAGTTCTCGCTGCCTCGGACCAACACCCCCACAAACCCCTGACCCCAGTGGGTAGCGCTCCCTGGAGGCCTAACCGGGCACCACATGAGCTGTCAGCCGTGCTGCTCCCCGTGGCCCCAGGCAGCACCCTGAGGTGCTGACCACGGTATCTCCGCGCAGAGCCCAGATCGGTCTCAGGCAGAGCGGGGCCCGGGCTCACCGCCAGCCTGATGAGCCTGTCCTCTGACCGGGTCCCGGCTGCCCGCGCAGCCCGGCGCTCTGCCCACATCGCCCCATCGGGCCCGCTCAAAGCCCCGTGTGGTCAGGATGGGAAACTGAGGCACAGAGGTTGTGCAGCTTAGATACTGGGCACCTAAGACTTGATTTCTTTCTAAAACAATTTAATGCATTTTTATGTTTCCACACCTAGATGCATACATGTGCCCCCTCGCATCAACCAACATGCTAAGCACACATCTTTCCATGTCAGCATGCTAACCGTACAGCCACGTTAGTCACCAACCGCCTTATGTTGTCCTTTGAATTTTGCTAATGGTGTCATTACTTTATTTATTTAAAAAACCACACTTTATTGAGATACGATTGACATACCCAAAGCTGTACTCTTTTCTTTTCATTGCCCTGACCGGGCATCGAACCCCTGACCTCTCATCCACCCTGGCTGGGCTGTCCATTTTTAAGGTAGACGGCCTCATAAGTTCGGAGATAAGTATACGTACACCTGTGAAACTACCACCAACGTTTAGGCCATCATCCGTTCATCACCTCCAAAGCTCCTTTTCCTCCATCTGGGGTTATTTTCCCGGTAACACGATCCGTCCTCTGAGAAAAGCACAGGAGCGTCTGCAGTGCTGTGTCGTTAACTGTGGGATGGGATGCACACAGTAGGTCCTGGCTTCCCGGTGAAAAACCTTTTAAAAATGGCACGAGCTACATGACAACAGGAGAAGCAGGGGCTGAGAGCCGGGAGGGACGGCTGGCCGCTCGGCCGGCAGCGCTGTGCTTTCCCGCTCCCGGTCCCACCCGCTCCCGGTCCCACCCGCTCCCGGCCCGCTGTCGCATGGGGTTCGCTGCGGATGCCCGGGGCGGCGCTGTTTCGGCCGCGGCCCCCCTCTGACAGCTTCAGGGCGCTCCGTGGTCAGGCTGGCCCCGGTGTGCCTCACCAGCTGTGACCGTGGGCGCCGTTTCCCGTCTTTGGCTGCCGTTCATGTCACTTCACACACCCGGAGGCGGGAGCGGGAGGGCTCCTTGAGGCACATGTGCGGGTCAAAGGTCTGTGTGCCCAGCGACTGCGGCAGAGAGGGCTGACCTGCCTTTCCGGGAGGTGCTGCGCCCCGCACCAGGGCGAGCAGTGCCGGATTCAGACTCAAACTCACACCCTTCCCATCTCCGTGTGTGTGTCCCCCCCCCACGTTCAGGGATCCCCTGGTTCCGTCCCTCTGGGGGCCTGGATGCGTCTTCTCTCCCACCTCCCGCCCCCCTGTGCCTTGCTGTCCCGTGGCCGTGGGGAGCCCGCTGTCCTGTGGCCCCGGGCGGGACAGCGCAGCATGAGGGAGCTCCCCAAGGCCAGCTGAGCTCCCCTTTCTGCCTTTTCCCTTCTCGAGGGGGAGGGATGGGAGTGTCCCCCCTAAAAGGCGGGCCGAGCGAGGCCCTGCTTAAAGGATGAGTCCCTGACGGTGACATTTCAGGCAGGAGGTGTGTGTGGGCACTGGCCTTCCCATGGGCGTGGCTGCCTGCGCACCTACTGTGTGCAGCGCCCTTGCAGACAGCTGAGGGGCTGGGCATGAGGTCTCCGCCTTCTGGGAGTGTGTGCCTGGAGCGCCTGCCTCCTGGCACCGCCCTGGGGCCTGGCGCACGGAAGGTTCTAGGGCCCCGGTATCTGTGTGAATGAATGAATGAATGAGTGAATGAATGGTTGCTTCTTCTCAAGGGGAATGAGCGGATGAACCGTCATTGGAATTGGCACAGGAGGGGCCGGACCGGAGGGACGGTCCCTGGCAGCAGATGCCCGGCGGGGGGGGGGGGGGGTGAGGGATACGTGGGGTGCTTGCATTTTAAAGAGGACAGGAAAAGCAGACGTGAGGGTTTGGGGTACAAAGAACACTTCCCTATGCGCCCGCCCCCTCCAGAGCCAGCCTCCTGTGTGCCTCCGGCCGCTGCTCAGTCCTCCCCACGCAGGCAGCCGCAGCTGGGCCTCAGAGGTGTGACCGCACGTCTTCGCAAGCGGGGACCGCCCCCACCCAGACCAGGTCGGGTGCAGACCTGCCGGGACCAGGGAGCGGGCTGGAGCCGGAGCGCGGGCCTCTGGTCCCCAAGCTGAACGGCAGCCTGTGGTCCCGGGGCTGGGCCGTCGGCTGAGGAGTTTGGGGGAGCTGCTCACGTCCCTGGGGGGCTCCCGCTTTCCCCTCTGCCTGCTGGCTCTGCGGCCTGTCCCCCGGAGGGCGGGGCCTGGACACCCCGCCTCTCGGTGCCTCTGCCCCGGGATGGGCCCCCGGCTCCGGGACTGGGCCTTCTCTCTGGCTCCGTGGCCTGCTGTCCTGCGAGCCTGCCTGTCGGCCATCGTGGCCGGCGCCCCACTTCCCCGCCGACTTGGGGGTTTGCCGATGAGCAGAGAGAGGCCGGGGTGTGGGTGCGCTGTGTGCCAGAGCGGCTGGCATCCCTCGGTTCCGTGAGGTTCCCCTACGTGCCAGGCCTGTGCCGGGCAGAGCAGCCACCCCCGCCTGGGGCCCAGCCCTCAGGCTCCCCGCCGGCCCCGGGGCCGAGCCTGCACTGTGGGTTTTGGGGTTCGGGCGAGGTGACCGAGCGGCCTCCTCTCCTCAGGCTGCCGCCCCCACTTCCTCTTTCTGAGCCGCCAGCAGCCCTGAGCTCCGGGCCTCCCGCCCGGAGGCCGGGGTTCCTGCCGGCGCGGCCCGGGGAGGAAGTGGGGGCCCCTCGCGTCTGAAAGCGGGGGGTGGGCTCCGAGTCCCCAGGGCGTGGTAGGCTGGTGGCTGCCGGATTTCCCGAGCGTCCCTGAAGGCCCAGTCCCGGGGGGTCATCGGAGGCCCAGGCCCCCAACTTCCAGCAGCTGTGGAACCCGGACCCCCTGGGCAGCCCCCGGCCAGGAGAGCCCGACAGGAGGCCGTGGTGTGTGGCGTAGCTCGGAGGCTTCCTGGAGGGGGCGGCCGGCCTGGGCCCCACAGGGCGGAGCCGCCTGTGACCGGTGACCGCTGCTCCCACAGACGGCTCTAGGGAGGCCAGGGGACACGCTTTACCGCCTCGGTGGGCACGGCCTGGTGTCAGGTCCAGGCTAAGCTGGTAAACCAGACCCGGGCTGAGGCCTGGCCCCGCGGCCCCTGCTGCCCGCCCTCCCTGGCGTGGCCTCCCGGGTCACCCCGGCCACTTTGTGTGTCTGCAGAGCCGAGGAGCCCTGAGTCCGGTCAGCCCGACGCCGATGCCCAGGAAGATGCCAGGCGCGCCGTGACCGAGGCCTGGCGTGGAGCGGGAGGGCGGGCGGGCGCCGCGGTGCCCATGGACTGGCAGGCCGCGGGGCCCCCGCCCCCGCCCCCGCCCCGCCCGCCGGGCCCGCGGAGGCCCGAGGCCTAGGCCCGCGGGGAGGGCGCCGGCGCAGATGCCCTCCCGGCCGTGGGCCGTCCTGAGTGGGCTTCCCGGGCGGCGCCCCGGCCGGAGCATGCCGGCCAAGGGGTGCTACTCCCTCACCGAGGGCGAGGAGGGCCCGGACCGCGACGCGCTGTACGAGAAGTACCGCCTCACCAGCCAGCACGGGCCGCTGCTGCTGACGCTGCTGCTGGTGGCCATCGCGGCCTGCGCCGCCCTCCTGGGCATCGCCTTCAGCCGCGGGGTGAGCGGGCAGGCAGGCGGGCGGGCGGGCTGCCCGAGGCGGGGCGCCGGGGACGCCCTGACACGGCCCCGCGTGTGCGTGCCCCCAGGACCCCTCCGGGCAGCAGGCCGTGCTGGCGACGGCGTTCCTGGCGCTCGCCGTGTTCGCCGCGCTGTACGTGCTGGTGTACGTGGAGCGCCTGGCGCGGCGCTGGCTGCGGGCCTCGGCGCTGCTCGTCTGGGGCTGCCTGCTGACGCTGGGCTACGTGCTGGTGTCCGACGCGCGGAGGAGGGCGGCCTGCGCCTGGGAGCAGGTACCGACGGCCCCGGGGCGGGCTGCCGTTCGCCGCCGCGCCCCAGCCTGTGTCTCTGTGCCAGTCCTCTGCCCGATGGGGTGGCGGGAGGCGGGGGCTCGGCCGGGTGGGCCGTCTGTCTGTCTGTCTGGGCCCCTGGGTGGGCCCGCACTGGGCGCGAAGTCACATGTCCAGCTCAGAGAAGCAGGAGGCGCGGACGGCTCCTGTGCCAGGAAGGGCTGAGGGGTGGGTCCCGGGGCCACGCCCACTCCTCTGGGCTCGGCTTCCTCCGTGCGTGCAGGGGGGCAGCCGTGCCCGGGCCGGGCGGAGGGGTGCTGGGGCACGGCCGGCCGCATCGCCGTGTGCCCGTGCAGGTGCCCTTCTTCCTGTTTGTCGTGTTCGTGGCGTACACGCTGCTGCCCTTCACCATGCGGGGGGCCGTGGCGGCCGGCGTCGTCTCCAGTGCCTCCCACCTGCTGGTGCTGGGCACGCTGATGGGCGTCTCCCCAACGCCCGGCGTCCGGGTGTGGCTGCAGGTGAGGCTCTGGGGTCAGGGGTCAGGGGTCAGGGTGGGGTGCAGGTGAGGGGCTTTAGGGATCAGAGTGGGGTGCAGGTGAGGCTCCGGGGTCAGGGGTCAGGGGTCAGGGTGGGGTGCAGGTGAGGGGCTTTAGGGATCAGAGTGGGGTGCAGGTGAGGCTCTGGGGGTCGGTAGGGGCTGTGGTTTGGGCTGAAGGCAGCCAGGCCCGTGGGGTAAATTGGTCCAGAGCTGGAAGCCCTGTTTGCAGCCCGCTGGCCTCAGGGCGGGCTCTGGAAGCCCCATTCTGGGTGCAGGCACTGTCCTGGGGCGAGGCCTGGGCCTGGGGTGTCGCCCGCAGTCTGGGCGTCCCTGGGCGTTCTGTCAGTGCTTGTGCCCAGTGAGCGGCCTGTCTCGCTCGGTGGTGCCGCGCTGTGGTTTCCTCCTGGCGGGTCTGGTGCCTGCTCCGGGGGCAGAGGCGGGAGCTCTGGGCACCGGGCCGGGCCGCCCTGACCGTGTCCCCGCAGCTGCTGGCCAACGCGGTGGTGTTCCTGGGCGGGAACCTGGCGGGCGCCTTCCACAAGCGGCAGATGCAGGGCGCCGCCCGCGAGCTCTTCACCTACACGGTCAAGTGCATCCAGATCCGCCGCAAGCTGCGCGTCGAGAAGCGCCAGCAGGTGGGCCCCCCCCTCCCCCGCGGGCAGCGGGGCCCCTGGAGCCGCTGTGCGGGGGCCACGGGGCCGGACACCCTGCAGGCCGACCCCGGGGGCTGTGTGTGTGCCCCTTGGGCTGGCGGCAGCACGTGGGCCAGCCGAGGGGAGGGGGATGGCGGAGAGAAAGGGGAGACGTGTAGGGAAGCCTGGGCCTGACATCACCCTGCCTGTCCCCCTCCACCCCCCTCCGTTCCCCCCTCCCGCCCTGCTCCCCCCTCCGCCCCCGCCTGTGCCCAGGAGAACCTGCTGCTGTCGGTGCTCCCGGCCCACATCTCCATGGGCATGAAGCTGACCATCATCGAGCGGCTCAAGGAGTGCGGGGACCGGCGCTACCTGCCCGACAACAATTTCCACAGCCTCTACGTCAAGCGGCACCAGAACGTCAGGTGGGCAGCGCCGGCCGGCCTGTGCGCGTGGCGTCCTCCCCCCCCTCCTCGCCTCCCGCCTCCCGCCTCCCGCCTCCCGCCTCCCGCCTGGGCTGTGGACGGCCCAGGACGCGGACTGAGCAGCTGGGAGGTCGGTGCAAACTGCGGCTCTGGCTGCCAGGCCGTGTCCAGCTCCCTGAGCCTCAGTGTGCTCATCTGGAGAATGGGAGCCCTGCGGGGGGGTGGGGGGTTGGGGGCGGAGCTAACAGGCCTTGGCTCTGAGTCTGCGGAGGTGGGAAGCCAGGGGCAGGGCAGGACTGGCTGTGAGCAGGTCCCTCACCCCTCACCGGGCACTCAGCAGCGAGGCTGGGCTGGGCTGGCTGGGGGTCGGGAGGCCCTGCACGCTGGGGTTTGCTTTAGCCTCTCTGTCCGGCCCTCTGGGGGCTGTTGGCAGGCACAGGGGTGGCGGGGCCCGTGTCCCTGCAACCTGTTCGCACGGCTGCCCCTGACCCCCACCCCCCCGCCTCCCCCCCGCCCCCAGCATCCTCTACGCCGACATTGTGGGCTTCACGCGGCTGGCCAGCGACTGCTCCCCCAAAGAGCTGGTGGTGATGCTGAACGAGCTGTTCGGGAAGTTTGACCAGATCGCCAAGGTCAGCCGGGGTCAGGGCATGTGTGTGGGGGGCCCCAGCCTGTGCGCCCCGGGCCCCGCCGACCCGCCCCCTCGCCCCTCCCCGCAGGCCAACGAGTGCATGCGCATCAAGATCCTGGGGGACTGCTACTACTGCGTGTCCGGGCTGCCCGTGTCCCTGCCCACCCACGCCCGCAACTGCGTCCAGATGGGGCTGGACATCTGCGAGGCCATCAAGTAGGTGCCGGCGGCTCCGGGCCCCGCAGGGCACGGGGGGTCGGGGGAGACATTGTCCCGTTCTTCAGATGGGGAAGCTGACATCACGCAGCCGCCCGCTGGGGTCCCCTCGCTGGGCCTGAGCGTCAGGAGCTCAGAGCTGGGGGTGAGGGTGGGCGGCCGGGCAGCGGGGGGTGCTCACGGCCCCGTCAGGCCCAGGACCTTCTCCGGGGACTGCGCCTCCCCGCCCCCCCCAGGCCACGCCCCCCAGGGGACCCCAGCCGGGCCTCGGTGAGTGAGGGACCCCCGTCTGCCCAGGCAGGTGCGGGAGGCCACGGGCGTGGACATCAGCATGCGGGTGGGCATCCACTCGGGGAACGTGCTGTGCGGGGTCATCGGGCTGCGCAAGTGGCAGTATGACGTGTGGTCCCACGACGTGTCCCTGGCCAACCGGATGGAGGCGGCCGGCGTGCCCGGGTGAGGCCTGTGGCTCTGATCCCGCCCGGCACGGGCCTGGGGGCGGCCGCGGGGGAGAGGGACAGGGAGCCGGGGGCGGGGGGTGGGTGCTGGCTCTGGCTGCGTGCATCCTCAGGGGGGAGGAGAGCAGGGGGCGCCCTCTCTGGGCCTGGCCGCGCCCTGACTCGGTCCCCCCAGCCGGGTGCACATCACCGAGGCCACGCTGAGCCACCTGGACCAGGCGTACGAGGTGGAGGAGGGGCACGGCCAGCAGCGGGACCCCTACCTGAAGGAGATGAACATCCAGACCTACCTGGTCATCGACCCCCGGGTACGCGCTGGGAGGGGTGGGGGGGGGGCGCGCCCCGGGAAGGTGCCCTGGAAGGGGGGGGCCTGCGGGTGGGAGGGAGCTCCCGTCACTGGGTGTGGGCTGGGCCCCAAGGATTGCGCCCTGGGCCTCAGCGTTCTTCCCCAGGAAGTGGGATAACAAGCCCCAAGCCCCGCCCTGCCCCCCCCGCCCCCCGCCCCCCGGACAGATGGGGGAATAAGCACTGGGAGTTTGTTTTCCATGCGGCCGGCACTAATCCCGGGATTTCCAAAGGACACATTTGGAAGCCGCGCTTTGGATGAGACTCGGGAAAGCAGGGGATGGCCGGGGGGCCGGGGAGGGCGGGGGCTGCGGGGCCGGGGGATTGGGGGGCCGGGGGGCTGGGGTCTGCAGGGTCAGGGGCTGAGATGCCCCCGCTTTCCCATGGACCCTGTGGAGGGGCCCCGGGCTGCTCCCAGCCTGCCCCACGCCATTCCTCCGCCCCAGGAGGCCAGCTGAGCCCCTGGCTGCTGGTGAATCATCCTTGGGGCGCGCTCAAGAATGTCGGCCATGCAGGCTTCCCGCTCCCTCACTGGCCTCGGCCGTCCTCAGGCTGGCTCGCCTGCCTGCCCAGAGCCGCTCTGGCCCTGCTCCCCACCCTGCCCCCACCCCCCACTTTCCCACCCGCCCCCCCCCACCCCCCCGGGCGCAGCGGCTGTGTGCACGGCCCAGTGCTCAGCAAGGGCCGCGGGCCGGAGCGAGGGTGGACAGCGGCTGTGTCCCCCGCAGAGCCAGCAGCCGCCCCTGCCCAGCCAGCACCTCCCCAAGCCCAAGGGGGACGCGGCGCTGAAGATGCGGGCCTCCCTGCGCATGACCCGCTACCTGGAGTCCTGGGGCGCCCAGCGGCCCTTCGCCCACCTCAACCAGCGGGAGAGCGTGAGCAGCGGCGAGACCCCCGTGCCCAGCGGCCGGCGGCCCAAGGTGGGACCGTCCTCCCAGCCGGACCGGGTGCCCCTCGCAGGTGGAAGGGCCTCACTCTCTCCGCCTGGGCCGCCGGCTTCCTCCGAATTGGTCCAGGGATGGAGGCCTGGCATGGAGACTGACCGCCCCCCCCCCTCCCTTCCAGGCCATCCCACTGCGGCGCCACCGCATCCCGGACAGGTGGGTGTGCTGTCCTCCCTTCCGGCCCTCCCTGCCCGGCACCCCTGCCCGGCACCCCCACCAGGCACCCCCGCCCGGCACCCCTCCAGGCACCCCCACCCGGCAGCCCTGCCCGGCACCCCCACCAGGCACCCCCGCCAGGCACCCCTCCAGGCACCCCTCCAGGCACCCCCACCCGGCCCCCCCGCCAGGCACCCCTCCAGGCACCCCCGCCCGACACCCCTCCAGGCACCCCCACCTGGCACCCCCGCCAGGCACCCCCACCAGGCACCCCCGCCCGGCACCCCGCCCATCACCCCGCCAGGCAGGCTGCCAGCCTCTGCGGCCCGGTGATGCCGGTGCGTGTCTGATTCCAGAAGTGCGTCCCCCAAGGGGCGGTCGGAGGATGACTCCTATGACGACGAGATGCTGTCAGCCATCGAGGGGCTCAGCTCCACCAGGTGAGCGGCCTGGGTCTCTGCATGCCCTGCCCCCTCGAATGGGCCCCCCCTGTGCCCAGGCCCCCCCCTGTGCCCAGCTCCAGTTTTGTCCCGGGAGCTCCTTCCCCTCCTGGTGCTGCCCCTGAGGGTGGGCCCTGCCCCCGGCCCCCTCTCCCCGGGGCCCCCTTCCCCGTCTCACCGCCCTCCTGCCGCAGGCCCTGAGGGTGCCCCTGCCCCCCCCCGGGGGCCCCCTCCCCCGTCTCACCGTCCTCCCGCCTAGGCCCTGCTGCTCCAAGTCAGACGACTTCTCCGCCTTCGGGTCCCTCTTCCTGGAGAAGGGCTTCGAGCGCGAGGTGAGCCTGGGCCGCCCGGAGGCCTCGGGCCCGGAGGTCAGGGATGTGGGGGCCGCCTGGGGAGCTGGGGGGTCCCCTCAGACACCCGGTGGGGGCGGGGAGGGCGTTGGGATAGTGCCCTGGGGGCGGCCTCGCTGCCGGCCGCCCCAGCCGCTCTGTGCCCGCAGTACCGCCTGGCGTCCATCCCCCGCGTGCGCCACTACTTCGCCTGCGCCAGCCTCGTCTTCCTCTGCATCCTGCTGGTCCACGTCCTGCTCATGCCCAGGTCAGCCGGGTGGGCACACGGTCAGCCCGCCGGCCGGGGTCAGGCGGGGTCGGCGGGGTCGGCGGCCGGCAGGGGCGTGGTGCCCGGTGGGCGTCAGAGGCGGCTGTTAGGAGCTCAGGGGGCCTCCCTGGCGTCCCCGCACCCGGAGCTCCAGCCCCTGGTTTTTGCTCTCACTGAGCGGCTGCTCCCCGGAGCCTGAGCCCCAGGCCCCCAGCCCCCAGCCTCCTCTCCCCCCCAGCCTGCTGCCCACACGGCCGGGCATCTCCGCCGGGCCTCCTGCGGGCGCTGGCCGGCTCCCCTCGTGGCTGCGGGGCACGGAGGCGCAGAGGCCCGCGCACGGCCCTCTGGGGAGGGCGGTTAGGGTGGGGGAGGTCACAGGGAGAGAGGGGTCAGCCCCGTGCGGGCGGGAAGGGCTCAGGCCGCCGTGCAGGGCATCGGGTCCAGGGCGCGCTCGCTGACAGGACAGGAAGCGCGTCTGCGTGGAGCTTCCGGACCAGGCCCGGGCTCCCGCTGCGAAGTCACTCATTTTTAAAATATATTGATAAATTAAAAAAAAAAAAAAAATATATATATATATATATATATATTGATAAATATAAAAAACACTGATTGATTGATGATAGAGAGGAAGGGAGAGGGAGAGAGAGAAACATCAATGGTGAGAGAGCAAATAATCTATCGGCTGCCTCCTGTATGCCCCATATTGGGGATCAAACCCACAGCCCGGGCCTGGGCCCTGACCGGGAATGCAGCCGTGACCTCCTGGCCCACAGGCCGATGCTCAGCCAGGGAGTCACGCCTGAGCTCGCTCCCTCCCTCTCTCCCCCTTCCCTCCTTCCCTCCCTCCCTCCGCCCTCCCTCCCTCCCTCCCTCCCTCCCCCCGTCCCTCCCCCCGTCCCTCCCCCCTCCCTCTCTCCCCCCTCCCTCCCTCTCTCCCCCCTCCCTCCCTCTCTCCCCCCTCCCTCCCTGTGCACCTGGTGCAGGTGGGGACCTGAGCTTGATGTCGGGCTCCGGCCTGGCCAGGCCCTGGTGCTGTCGGCGTGGTAGCTGGACACGGGGTCAGAGGGCACCGGGGTCAGAGGGCAGCGGGGTCAGAGGGCACCGGGCTGAGTTTGGAAGTGCAGCTTGGGGGTGGGAGCGGGCAGGAGGCGGCCGTGCGCCTGAGGACTGGGTGCTGGGGGAGCGGGTGGAGGCTCACCCGGAGCAGACACTCCCCCAGGACTTAGGCATGTCCCGCTCTGCAGGACAGTGGCTCTGGGGGTGTCCTTCGGGCTGGTGGCCTGCGTGCTGGGGCTGGTGCTGGGCCTGTGCTTCGCTGACGAGCTGCTGGTGAGTGGGGAGCCCCGGGCCCAGCCCTGTGGGGGCTCATGGGTGTCTGAACCCCTGCCCCGCTGGTCCTCCTGCCTCAGGGCGGTCACCGAGCCCCCCGCCCCCCCCGCCCCCCACGCTTTCCCCTGAGGTCCCCGAGTGGCTGTAGCTGTCCACGCCCCGAGGTGGGCAGGTCCCTCTGGGCACCGCACGTGTCTGAGCTCTGGGCACAGCACCCGCCGACGCTGCCCCGCTGAGCGAGATCGCGGGATCTCCCGTCTGGGGGGCCCTTGGTCTGCCCTCCTCCCCCAGAGCCCCCCGCCCGCCCCCACCAGAGCCCCAGGCAGGGTCCCCGCCGTCCGGCTGCGGCGGTGACCGGGCCTGTGTCCCCAGCGGTGCTGCCCGGCCTGGACGGCGCTCCGGGCCGTCGCCGAGAAGGTGGAGACACAGCCGCTGCTGCGCGTGGCCTTGGCCGTGCTCGCCGTGGGCAGCCTGCTCACCATCGCCATCGCCAACATGGTGGGTGCCCGGGCGGGGGGGGGCCCGGAGGACCCTGTGCCCGCCTCCCGGTGGCAGGACTCCTGGAGTTCCGGGGCCTAAAGGCTGCCTGTGGCGGAACCTCTGCACAGCCCTGTGGCCGGGCTGGTGGTTCCGTGGCAGTGAGAGCCCCTGCCTCTCAGGCAATGCTCCGTGTCCATGCCCATGTCCTACACGTTCCAGGCCCCACACCTAGCCAGGGCCTCCCCCACTCTGTCCCCCCCTCCGTGTCCTGTCCCCCCCCCCCCCCCCCGTGCCCTGTCCCCCCCTCTGTGCCCTGTCCCCCCCATCCATGCCCTGTCCCCCCCTCCATGCCCTGTCCCCCCCTCCGTGCCCTGTCCCCCCTCCGTGCCCTGTCCCCCCCTCCGTGCCCTGTCCCCCCTCTGTGCCCTGTCCCCCCCTCCGTGCCCTGTCCCCCCCTCCGTGCCCTGTCCCCCCACTCCGTGCCCTGTCCCCCCCTCCGTGCCCTGTTCCCCCTCCGTGCCCTGTCCCCCCCCCGTGCCCTGTCTCCCCCCCTCCCGTACCCTGTCCCCCCTCCGTGGCCTGTCCCCCCCTCCGTGCCCTGGGCCCCCCCCCCCCCGTGCCCTGGCCCCCCCCCCCCCCCCGTGCCCTGGCCTGTGGACTGACAGAGGCCGTGGTGCTGGAGTCCCAGGCTCCAACCGCGGGTCACGGCCGTTGTCTCCCCTGCAGCCCTTGCTGCCCACCCCAGCCCTGACGCCGCCCGCCGGGAACCAGACCGGCCTGTGGGCCGGGAGCAGCGGGGAGCCGACCCCTTGCGAGCTCCTCCCGGTGAGTGCGCCCCGGCCGCCGGAGGCCTCGGGTGACGCTGGTCGGGGCCTCTCAGAGCCGGGAGCCGGTGGGTGACCGGCCCCCCGCCCCCCCCCCCCCCCCCCCCAGTATCACGCCTGCAGCTGCATCCTGGCCTTCGTCGCCTGCTCCGTCTTCCTGAGGATGAGCCTGGAGCTGAAGGTGGCGCTGCTGACGGCGGCCCTGGTGGCCTACCTGGCGCTCTTCCACCTGTCCCTGTGCGCGCAGGGCGCCTGCTGCGGCCCCGGCCCGGCCAACCGCACCGGCACCAACGCCACGCTCAGGTGGGCGGCCCCGCGGGGGTGGGCCCGTGTCCGTTCCCCGGCGTCTCAGACCCAGCCCGGCGGGGGGCGGCGGGGGCGGCGGGAGGCACAGGAGGCAGGGATGGCGCCGGCCTGCGCTCCGGTGGCGGGGGAACGGCTGCCGGTTCTCGGGGAGCCTCCCTGGTCTCACGGGCCCCTGGGAGGTCCGGCCTGGAGGCCAGTTTGGGGTGGGGATGAGGCTTTAGCCAGACAGGCAGGCGATGACTGGCCCAGGGGCAGGTGTGCGTGTCCTGACAGGTGTGGCCTGTGGCTCAGGGAGCAGGTGTGCGTGTGTCCTGATGGGAGTGGCCTGTGGCTCACGGGCAGGTGTGTGCGTGTCCTGACAGGTGATGACTGTGGCTCAGGGGCAGGTGTGCGTGTGTCCTGACAGGTGTGACCCGTGGCTCAGGGAGCAGGTGTGCGTGTGTCCTGATGGGAGTGGCCTGTGGCTCAGGGGCAGGTGTGTGCGTGTCCTGACAGGTGATGACTGTGGCTCAGGGGCAGGTGTGCGTGTGTCCTGACAGGTGTGGCCTGTGGCCGGGGCAGGTGTGCGTGTGTCCTGACAGGTGTGGCCTGTGGCCGGGGCAGGTGTGTGCGTGTCCTGACAGGTGATGACTGTGGCTCAGGGGCAGGTGTGTGCGTGTCCTGACAGGTGATGACTGTGGCTCAGGGGCAGGTGTGTGCGTGTCCTGACAGGTGATGACTGTGGCTCAGGGGCAGGTGTGCGTGTGTCCTGACAGGTGTGACCCGTGGCTCAGGGAGCAGGTGTGCGTGTGTCCTGATGGGAGTGGCCTGTGGCTCAGGGGCAGGTGTGTGCGTGTCCTGACAGGTGATGACTGTGGCTCAGGGGCAGGTGTGTGCGTGTCCTGACAGGTGTGGCCTGTGGCCGGGGCAGGTGTGTGCGTGTCCTGACAGGTGTGGCCTGTGGCCGGGGCAGGTGTGTGCGTGTCCTGACAGGTGTGGCCTATGGCCGGGGCAGGTGTGTGCGTGTCCTGACAGGTGTGGCCTGTGGCTCAGGGGCAGGTGTGTGCGTGTCCTGACAGGTGTGGCCTGTGGCCGGGGCAGGTGTGTGCATGTCCTGACAGGTCTGACATTGCCAGGGGCACGTGTGTGCGTGGTCCCGGGGCTCTGGGCTTAATTGGGTTGAGAAGAGGGACTAGAGGCTGGGCCAGGAGCCAGGACAGGCTGCCCTGCGGGTTGGCCTGGGCTTCCCGTCCAGACCGCTGTGGCTGTTCCTTGTCATCGGGGCCTCAGCTCAGACGTCATTTCAGGGAGGCTGACCTCTGACCCACACCCCTTTTCTCCTTTGTCTCGTTCGCCGCGCCCGACGCCGGTCTGGGTGGCTCTTCCCGGGGGCGCTGGGGGAGTCTGGGCCCCAAGCCCCCGTGTTCGGGGTGAGAGCTGAAAGGACCCGCCTCTCCCTTCCCCCCCGCAGCTCCCCCGCCTGCTCCTGGTCCGACCTGAAGATCATGGTCAGCTTCTACCTGGTTCTGTTCTACGCCACTCTCATCGCGCTCTCCCGGCAGGTGAGCTCAGCGCCCACCTGCCCTCCGCGGGGAGGGCCGGGCTGGGCCGCCTCGGACCCGGGCAGCTGGTCCTGGGGGAAGCCTGGTCGGGGGCCCGAGTGCCCCCGGGCTCCCAGGAGGGAGGTGTCACAGGCTCCCGGCCGGGCCGTGCTGCGGGGGGCAGTGCCCGCTCACGGGAGGACCCCGCCCTGCAGATCGACTACTACTGCCGCCTGGACTGCCTGTGGAAGAAGAAGTTCCAGAAGGAGCAGGAGGAGTTCGAGACCATGGAGAGCGTGAACCGCCTGCTGCTGGAGAACGTGCTGCCGGCCCACGTGGCCGCCCACTTCATCGGGGACAAGCTGAACGAGGTGCGGGCGTGCGGCCGGCTGCGGGAGGGGCCCCGGGCGTGCTCCCCGCCTGGGGGGAGGGCTGACGGCCGGGGGGGAGGGCTGACGGCCTGTGGGGGAGGGCTGACGGCCTGGGGGGAGGGCTGACGGCCTGTGGGGGGAGGGCTGACGGTCTGGGGGAGGGCTGACGGTCTGAGGGAGGGCTGACGGCCTTGGGGGAGGGCTGATGGCCTGGGGGAGGGCTGATGGCCTGAGGGGAGGGCTGATGGCCTGGGGGGGGGGGGCCTGGGGGAGCGACGGCCTGGGGGGGGAGAGAGCTGACGGCCTGCGGGGGGAGGGCTGACGGCCTGGGGGGAGGGCTGACGGCCTGCGGGGAGTGCTGACAGCCTGTGGGGGGCCTGATGGCCTGACGGCCTGTGGGGGGGGCTGACGGCCGCCCAGTGATTCCTGGGGTCCTGGCCGCACTGCGGGGCCTGGGACGGGGTGAGCTGCTCGCGCAGGGACACGGGCGTGGGTGCGGCCTGGGTGCCTCCCTCCGGGGCGGTGCCCCCAGAGCTGCCAGGCAGGGAGTGGGGTGTGCCCGGCAGCGGTGACCTGGGTCACCAGCTCCGTGCGCTGTCAGACCTCTCCCCGGGCTCTGACCCGCCCGCGGACCCAGCGCGTTTAAGAGCAGAAACAGCCCGAGCCCGGCTCTTCCCGACCTCCTGACGGGGACTCCCGCTTCTGTTTTTATTTATAAAAAGCGTTCATGGTTTTGGAGAGGGGGGAGGGGGAGGGAGAGCCCCGCCCCCCGCTGCGGGCCGGGTGCCACAGGCTGCCCTCCCGCAGGACTGGTACCATCAGTCCTACGACTGCGTCTGCGTCATGTTCGCCTCGGTGCCCGAGTTCAAGGTCTTCTACACGGAGTGCGACGTCAACAAGGAGGGGCTGGAGTGCCTGCGGCTGCTCAACGAGATCATCGCCGACTTCGACGAGGTGGGCGCCGGCGGGGGCGGGGGCGAGGCACGCGCCCGGCACAGCCCGCCGCTCGGAGCGAAGGCGCATGGCGCCACAGCCTCCCCCCCGCACTCTGTCCGGTCCTCCGGCCGGCAGCGGCTACCGTGCGAGTCCTGTGGGGGATCCCCGCCAGCCCCCGTGGTTGGCCTGGGTCGGGGGCCACCCGGGAGCCGGAGACAGACCGGCCTCCCCGTGGGGCCATCACAGAGCGGGCCGTGTGCTCCTGACCAGACCAGAGGCCAGCAGGCCCTGGAGGGACGGGACCGGCGGCGAAGGGCAGACAGACAGGAGAGGGAGAGCACACACTTGTCCATAGGAGCGGGCGGGCGGGCGAGCCCAGGCGGAGAAACGGCTTTGTCAGAAGGGCCGGGGCGGGCAGGAGCCGCCCTGAGGCCTTGGGCAGGCCGCTCAGCTGCCCGGCCCTGCCTCTGCCCTCAGCTGCTGCTGAAGCCCAAGTTCAGCAGCGTGGAGAAGATCAAGACCATCGGCAGCACCTACATGGCGGCCGCGGGGCTCAGCGCGCCCTCTGGGCACGAGAACCAGGTAGGCAGCGCGGCGGCCTCTGGCCCGGCTCCCCGAGGTGGAATTCCGCCCCAGACCTGCCACCTAACGGGCCTGTCCACTACGACCCGGAGGGAGGGTGGTGAGGGGCCAGTCCGGGCCTCTGTGTGGAAGCCCCTGCCCCGTCTCTGCCCGCCAACAACCCCCCCCCGCCCCGTGGGCCTCGTGCCCGCACGGTGCCGATCAGGGGGCTGGTGCGGGAAGGCGGGGTGCGGCCGGGCCTGACGGCGCTGTCCCCAGGACCTGGAGCGCCAGCACGCCCACATCGGCATCATGGTGGAGTTCAGCATGGCGCTGATGAGCAAGCTGGACGGCATCAACAGGCACTCCTTCAACGCCTTCCGCCTGCGTGTCGGTGAGCCCCGCCCGCCTCGCCCGCCTCCCCGCCTTCCCCAGCCCGGCAGCTGGGCCGTTGCTTTCCTTGCACACCCCGGACATGAGACATCTCCACGGGCAGTGGAGACTGTCAGCAGCTGTAACCAGCTGTAATGTCCGCTGCGAACCAGTTCCTGGCCGGCGGGTCACTGAGCCGCGGCCGGTGAAGAGGTTGGCAGTGCCAGGACGAGCGCCCACTCGGGGCTGCGGGTGACTGGGAAGCACCGTCCGGGCCTCCGGCTCGGGCCTCGTCCGCTGTCCCGGGGGGGCTCTGTGGTTGTGGGGGGTCCCGCAGCCTCAGTGACCTGCGGCTGCGCACGTCCGCCAGGCATCAACCACGGGCCGGTGATCGCCGGCGTGATCGGGGCGCGGAAGCCCCAGTACGACATCTGGGGGAACACGGTCAACGTGGCCAGCAGGATGGAGAGCACCGGGGAGCTGGGCAAGATCCAGGTCAGACTCCCGGGACCGAGGAGGGGAGCGCTCCGGGCGAGGGGCCGCCACACGCTGCGTACCTGGTTCCCGTGCCCGGAGGGGACCCGGCCGCTCCCCGGGGGCTCGGGCGCGTTGCAGCTGGCCGTCTGCCCGCCCCCGGGTCCCGCCCTCCCGCAGACCCGCTCCCTCCCCCCCAGGTGACCGAGGAGACGCGCGGCATCCTCCAAGGCCTGGGCTACTCCTGCGAGTGCCGCGGCCTCATCAACGTCAAGGGCAAAGGGGAGCTGAGGACCTACTTCGTGTGCACGGACACTGCCAAGTGCCAGGGGCCCGGGCTGAACTGAGGGCTGCTGGGGGGCGGCCCCCCCCCCCGAGCAAGCCGAACCGTGGAGGATGCAGCCGCCGTCCCCGTGGCCGCGGAGGGCTGGCTGCCACCGCCCCCCCGCAGGCGCTGCGGGGTCTCCGGGAGCCTGCAGGAGCACCCCCGGGGCGGTGGAACCCCGTGTGCCGGGGGCAACGCGGCCTCCAGCCAGGAAAGGGATCCCGCGCCCCGGCGGCTCCTCAGGCCCCGGCTGCTGCTGGCCGTGGCAGGCCCCGAGCCCCCTGGCGGGGAGCGGCACGCGTTTCCCCGGCAGGAGGACGGAGACACGGGGCGGGGATGGGCTGGACGCCTTTGCCCGCGACCGGCGACGGCTTCCACACTTCTCGCCGGGCGTCCCGGCAGATGGAGCTGGGAAGGGCGTTTCAAACATCCGGAAGGTTTCAAACGGGGGAGGAAACCCGTGGACCCGGGCTGCTGGCCGCCTGTGGCACGCGCTGCTTTAAGTGGGTGCGTCATCAGCGAAGGTTTTATCTTCTAATGACTTCTCCGGCCTAGACAAGCCTCTTCCCTCCGGTGCACTCTCTGCCTGGAAGCACCGGCGTGCAGGCAGGACCACTGTCCAGGTCAGCTCTGGGCTGCCCGCTGTGGGGACAGCTCTGCGGATGGCGGCCCCACCGACTCCAGCCTTTCGAGGTGAGGTGGTCAGCAAGAAGCCTGGGAAGCTGGGCCCAGCGCCTCGGCCCGCCGGCCGGTGCCCGTCGGCCCGGCCCCTGCGAGCTCCAGCAGGAAGAGGTGGGGCCGGGGAGCCTGGGACCCGCTCCTGTCCTCCTGTCCCCCCGACTCTGAGGCACTTCTGTCCAGCCAGGGCACGTGGGGGGCCCCTGCCTGGTTGTGGAGATGTTCTGACCAAGTGAACCAGGGCAAGTGCAAAAGCATCAGAGCTTCTACTCACAGAACCCCGAGTCGAGCCAGGCTCCGCAGGCGAGAGCCAGCCTGCCGCTCCCCGTCCTGCACTGCCACATGCAGATGACGTCACTGCCGCAGGGACCCCCGGACCTGAAGCAGGCGATTCACTGGCGCAGGGACCCCGGATCTAATGCGGTGACATCACTGGCGCAGGGACCCCGGATCTAATGCGGTGACATCACTGGCGCAGGGACCCCGGATCTAATGCGGTGACATCACTGGCGCAGGGACCCCGGATCTAATGCGGTGACATCACTGCCGCAGGGACCCTGGATCTAATGCAGTGACATCACTGGCGCAGGGACCCCGGATCTAATGCGGTGGATCAATGGCGCAGGGACCCCGGATCTAATGCGGTGACATCACTGGCGCAGGGACCCTGGATCTAATGCGGTGACGTCACTGGCACAGGGACCCCGGATCTAATGGGTGACATCACTGGCGCAGGGACCCCGGATCTAATGCGGTGACGTCACTCCCACAGGGCTCTCAGTCACCCGTGGAACCCCCGGGACTAGAGAACTGCACTGAGACTTTAGGAAGAGGATGAAGGGTGCAGGCAGGCACCTCGCACAGGGTGCTGGTGGTGGGCAAGCGGGGGAGTGGCATGTAGGCGGGATGGTCTGAGTGAAGGACAGGAACTGTGTGGCAGCGATGCTGGGAGGGACTAAGCCTTCAGCGGCCTTTTACACAGCGGCTCTGAGGTAAGTCCTGTGCTGTAGCCGCTCCTCTTAGCAGCGCAGACATTAGACCACAGGAGCTTAAAGAAATCCCGGTTACCATGAACGTATGTGTGTGTTTACAACTAAAGCACGGTGCCAGGGTGAGATCGGAGTGTGTAACTGACCGTGACAGGCACTTACTGTTGTTTTATTATAAATGTTTTCTAATTACGTCACTCCTTCACGTGTCACGTCGTTTGACAGGACCAGTCTCTTTTCTCACACTGACGAGGGCGCCCCACCCCGAGCTCCCTGTGGGAGGTAGACCCCCTCCTTCCCCCCCCCCCCCTACCGCACGGTGTGTGTGTGACGGGTCCGCGGGCGGGAACGGCACAAAGGGCTGCGCTGTGTTTACAGAGCTCGGTGTTTGCGCCAGGACGTTACGTGCTGTTTATAAGGACGGCGTTGCTGCGTGCCCAGCCTTCCATGTCAGACGGCAGCGCGCTCGGAGCTGCCTGCCCTGGCGCAGACCTTCCTTGGCCTCAGGAGGATCCTCGCTAAGGCAGGGCTCCCGAGGACTCTGCCCGCAGCTCCACCGTCCCCACCGCTCCGGTGCAGCAGCCAGAGCCGCACGCTTCCTCTCCGGCCCTCAAACCTCAGGTGCAGCCCGAGAGGGAGGAGCCGTCTGGTCCTAGTTTCTCTAACGGACGGTGGGGCTGAGGGACTGGGAGCGTTTGGAGGACATGTTTCTCTAACTTGCAGTGTTTCCCAAAGTGTGGTGTGCGCACCCCCAGGGGTGCGGGAAGAGTTTGGTGGGGGTTCGCGTTGCACCGGAGTTTGGTGGGGATAGGCACTGCGCCGTGCTTAGCTGCGCCTAATTCTATGTTCTCATGAGAACGTGGGGTACTCAGCGTTACGAAAATTATAGAAGGGGTACACATAGGTCAGAAGTTTGGGGAACACTGCACGGCCAGGAAAGGCTGTTTTCTCCGTCACATTATCAGAAAGGTCAGGGGTCACTGCGCTGACACGCACCGTCCAGTTCAGAGTCCCAGGGTCAGCTGTTACCCAACAGAGGCCAGTCTCTGGACCATTAAATCAACTGTCCCAAAGTTTAATTAAAAACACAATTTACAAATATTTAATATCTCTGAAAAGCATTTCCAAATTAAGAATCAAAAAATATGTACATAATATATAATCAAGTACCGGTCAGCTGCCACTCCCACTGGGGCCACTCTCAGCAACATCCGCCTTCTTAGCTTCTTCAGAATCTGGAAGAAAAAACCAACTGGCGTGTTTCCCTTTCTGATGCGAAGAGGAACGTGGTGGGAAGTAGTGTCCGCAGTGCGGGCACCGGGGAGCCTGCGCTGGGCGATCACTAGCTCCTCCTGCAGGTGTGGAGCCTGCACCTCGCTGAGCGGAGAGAAGTGCGAGGACCTCACACGGGCGCCTTGCCGAGGGAGCAGCTGGGACCCCCCCCCCCCACCGGGCACGCACCTTCTGTCAGGTCCACCAGGCCGCTCCCTGCGCCGTGGCGGGGCACGGAGATGCCCATGGCTTTCCGAACCCCGTACGTGCTGACGACGTCGCCGGGCGTTACTTGCTGTGCCAGTTCTTTGAGGTTAGTGGTCACCTGTTCAGCTGGGAAACAGAACAAACAGAGCAGTTGGAGGCAGTGAAATGGGGCTTCCGTGCGGAACAAGTCCACACACGCAGACCACGTGTCCCCGAGCCCCGCCCCGGACCTACCGAGGTGCAGCTCCCGGAACGAGGGGCCCAGGAGGCAGATGGTGTTGGGCGGGGGCCGGGCGCTCAGGCGCTCGTTCTGGGCCTCCTGCAGCTCCCGCAGCAGCCGGGTGGTCTCGTCCAGCTTCCTCTGGAACACCTCGGCCTCTGGGGACAGCACAATGCGGAGGCCGCCCGGCCGCCCCGAGCGGCACGGGGTATCTGACGGACCTCAAACCCCCCGCACCTCACTGCTGCGCCGGGAGCGCTCCCCCGACCCGAGACACTCACCTTCAGAGTCGAACACTTCGACCGGAGCGCCCAAGTTTGCCACTGCCTCCAGGGCGGCGAGCCTGTCCTGGCTGCCGGAGCCCCCCCGCTCCGCGGGCTCCTCCGTGACCTGCTGAGGAGAGAGAGGAAGCGTTCGAGCCGGCTGACAGAAACCGGGAAGATGGCCGTCTGCGGCCCGTTATTCCACCTGCTCACGTGGCAGCTGTGATCTGACGCCCACAGAAATGCCGTTCCCAAGGCTGGCGCCGAAGTGCCCACACGCCACGCTGCGCGGTGAGGTGCGGAGTGCCTGGCACAGTCTGCATCACTGTCTCGAGAGCCAGCCACTCGGAGTATGAGTGCCAGCTGCCCGGACTGCCACGTGGTGAAGATGAGAGCCACGCCAGCCCGTCCGGCCCTGCGCCCGCAGGAGCTCGTACATAAGGCACTTCCGGGCTCCTCCAGGCCCACAGCGGGGGCCAGCATTGCATGGAGAAACACAACCCGAAACAGGGTGGCGTTTAATTCTGGACTCACAAGCCTCAGTGTCTACAACCCCAATGCTGCCACTTAGGAACCCGTGGCCAAGGTGGATGGTTTAGACTGTGGCGTTGCACTCCGAGCTCAAGCCCCGAGCCCCCCGGGCTAAGGGTGCGGGGAGAGCGGTCAGCTCCAGGGTGGCCCTCACAGCCCCGTCTCCTCACTGCTCTCTCGCACGCGGCTGTGCCGGGCTCCGCCCGTGGGGAGGACACGTGTACACACCACCCGCACCGCCATCTGGCCTACTCGCCCTCCCGTCCGCAGCTGAAGGCCCTCCAGCTCATCTGCACTGAACATTTGTATAAGAAAGAATCACCTCTGTGTCCTTGGCTGCGCTGAGGGTCCTGCTCTGGCCTTCCTCTTCAGGGGACGACTGCAGGAGAGACAGACACGTCTATTCCCGGCACAGGCACAGGCACAGGCAAGTCACACAGAAACGGAGGGGTGGGCTCGGGAGTCAAATGAATAGGACAGAATTTCTGGTGTTGGAATATCTTGTGAGTCAAGAGCGCCCCACTAGCGACTTAGCGACGGGCGATTCTGTGCCGGACCCAACAGCTACGCGTGAGCCCAGGGCGTGCGGGGAGCAGCACGGGCGTCTAAGTGGAGTTCCCCGCAGCCAGTCCGTAGTGGGAACCAGGCGCCAGGGCTGGGCCGTGGGGCAGGCGTCTCAGACGGAAGCCGCTGTAAACACAGCCGGCCTCGGAGAGACGCAGACAGACGGCGCATCAGGACTCCAGCCAGGAACGAGGGCACTTCCCGAAAGGTGGTGACTTAACCAGTCCCCAGTGTTTAAAAATTATGGACAATGCGTCCTTATAGAAAGCTTCTTCCTTATTTTCCAGAATCAATCCTGAGAATAGTAACTGTTGCATCAAAGAGCTGGAAACTGCAAATAGAAACTGCCACACACATCGGCCAGGGGAGGGCACTTGATTTTAGCTCAGGCTGTTCCCCGCCAGGAAGGGCACGGAGATCAGCTCAGCTCGGCCCCAGGAGCGCTGCTGGCTCTGGTCTGAGCGGGAGCTGGGCCGCCCCAGCTCATGACCTCTGTCCGCCGCCCTGGAGACGGTTTCCAGTGTTGAAAAGGGATGGCAACCAGGGCGGCCCTCTGCGCTGCTGGAGGCTCACCACTCGCTCTCTCTCTCTCTCTCTCTCTTTCTCTCTCATTTCAGCCCTCGGTTCCCAGCCAGCGAGCAGGTTTCCCTGTCAGGTGCTCGGCACTGGTGCCCGCTCGGCTGTGAGCCCATTGCTCACCCTGCAGGCGCAGGGCCAGGCGACAGGCCTCTCCTTGGGCTGGGTGTCTGCATTACCGCTTCCGCCCATTGTCCCCCGCCATGGTCCCACCCGGGGACGGAGCTCACTGCCACTGGCTAAGCCCGTGGTTTCATAACCGCGTGACTAATGCGGACCAACGACACGCCACCTGCTTCTCCGGATGCTTCTTACCGTCTCCGACTCCTGCAGGGTTCTGGAGTGCCCGCCTTTGGTCAGGACGTCCAGTAAGCTGTCCGCCATGACGTACGGGTAATCTTGGCACGTGGCCAGGAACTCGTGGATGCTGAAAGAGAGCAGCGGGGACAGTCACTGCCATAGAACCGTCCCCGCTGGCTCGGTCTTCCTGCCACAGCCAGCTGCTTCCAGTGCCCTTCACTCACACCGGTGCCACACTCACCCAGGCCACGCTGTCTACATGCTCACCAGCGATCACCTGCCGTGGTGACAGCAGGGAACCGCTAACACAGAGAAATGAAACGCGGGGAGACTGGCAGAAACCGCAGCTCGGTGATGGAAGCTCCGGGCCCCACCCCTAGCTCCTCAGGGATGAACGCTTCCCTCAGGACCGCCACACCATGAGCCTCCGTCAACCTCAAGCCCGGACCCGCCCTCAGACCCTCCCCGCTGAGGCCAGCGCTTAGGAACCCGTGGCGCTCAGGACCCCGAGCCGGACTCGCCTGAAGTCGCTGGCGACATCACGGCCGTCCTCCCCGTAAGTGGAGTAGATCAGGTCGGAGTCGGCCTTGCTGATGTTGGCGAACGTGGAGTCGTAGTGCGGCGCGTAGGAGCTGTAGGGCCCGTAGTTGAGGTAGAGCACTGCAGGAGAGGAGCTGTCAGCGCCGGGGACCGGTGGCCGGGCCTGCGTCCGTGAGCGCCCTCCCTCCGCCCTCACTGCCGCCCCGGCTGGTGCACACACCCTGGCAGCCACCCCCACACAGATGCTTGTGAAGTAGCAACTCCGGTGAACTTTCCCCGCCAAGGGGAGAGCAGGTAAATAAAACTTTTGAATACAATACACGATGCTTCAGTCTCTCTGAAGCCAGTAACTGATTAAAGTTGCAGAATACCAGCCAAGGCGTGAACAGAGCAATAACTGGTGACTGTCCGAGCGGGCACTCACCCGGGGCCACTCGGTTCCTTTTGTCCTCCTTGAAGCCCTGCAGCGTGTTCACGCCGGACTGCAGCCGCCCCGTGGTCATGCCCAGTCGCACCGGGCAGTAGCCGGGCTCTGAAACGGAAGATGGCACAGTGAGGCGGGTGCTGGGGCGGCGAGCCAAGTGGCACTCTGCAGCACGGGCACAGCTTCATGCATCTCCGTGACCGAGAGAGAGGGGGGAGCCCCACAATCTCCGATTTTTTTTTTTTAATTTTAAATATATTTTATTGATTTTCCAGAGAGAGGAAGGAAGAGGGATAGAGAGCTAGAAACGTTGATGAGAGAAAAACATCGACCAGCTGCCTCCTGCACACCCCTACTGGGGATGTGCCCGCAACCAATGTACATGCCCCCGACCGGAATCGAACCCAGGACCCTTCAGTCCCCAAGCCGACGCTCTATCCACTGAGCCACATCGGTTTCGGCACAATCTCCGATTTTAACATGAACCTGAGCTCAGAAAGGCTGGATGTGGCCAGGACCCAAACCTGCAGCTTCCTGGGGTTCAGTACCGGCGTGCTGCTTTAAAGAAAGACGGAGGAGATGGGCCTGTTAGGTTATGATGGAAGCAAGCCACCAGGAAGGAACGGCAGCGGGGACCAGCCTGCACAGGCGCGGCCTCTCTGAGCCAGCAGCAAGGCCCCGGGCACGGAACTGAACTGAGCAGAGGGCTGAGCAGGCGGTGCTGGGAAGGCCACGCCCAGGGACCGGTGCTCCCTCCTGGACCAGAGCCCTGCCCGGATTTTGTACCGGACGGCCCTGCAGCAGCGGGTCCTGCGCAGCCGACCAGTGACAGATAAGACGCTGTGAGAAGCTCCATCCACAGCACCTCCTCTCCTCGGGAGGCGGCCTGCGCTGGCGCCCTGCTGGGTACCAGCATCCCCACAGGAAGGGGAGAGAGAAGCACACGGTCATCTGCTATCCACACCCGGGAGTGGGCGCGAGGAGCCGCCAGCTCTGGCCACTTTGCGGCTGTCCGCAGGGGCTGGAAACCCGGGGGCCCGGACGGGGAGCCCAGACCCCCGGCTACAGAGAAAGAAGGGGCAGATCTCACTGTGGCCACATCGTTAATTCATCTCCTCGGGCAGCTTCACCACAGCTGGACTCAGAGAGCAACGGTCTCCACCCGGGAGCAGCTGCTTTGGACCAAGACCATGTGCATTCCGACCACAGCCGTCCAGCCGGAAGGAGAGGCCGTCTGCTTCCAACCCGCAGCACCAGCCTCTCCCCTGGGAGGCCTCCAGGCAGAAAGCATGCGATCGCGGCTTCCAGCGACTTCCAGCGCCTCCGCTCCTCCCTGCTCCGGTCTCCCTGTGCTCCCTCCCTCACCTTCCCGGGACCAGCCTACACACGCCCTGGCGGGGACGCCCGCCCAGGAGGCAGAGCCAGGACAGCGTGGGGACAAGCGCCACCTCCCCTGTGAACTGCCGGCCCCCACAGGGCAGAGGGAAAAGCCTGGTCTCTCCTTCTGTTCCCCACTACCCACCCCAGCTGCCCACAGTGGGAAATAAGCAATAGCCACAGCTCCTGAAATGCAGGAATTCTGTTGTCTTCATTTTAGGATCCCCAATGACCTCTCTCATAATGGCAGGATGAAAATGGGTATTTACAGCCCTAACCAGTTTGGCTCAGTGGATAGAGCGTCAGCCTGCAGACTCAAGGGTCCCTGGTTCAATTCCGGTCAAGGGCATGTACCTTGGTTGCGGGCACATCCCCAGTGAGGGGTGTGCAGGAGGCAGCTGATCGATGTTTCTCTGTCATCGATGTTTCTAACTCTCTATCCCTTTCCTTTCCTCTCTGTAAAAAAATCAATAAACTATACTAAGAAAAAAAAGAACAATTTATCTTAAAAAAAAACAAAAAACGGGTATTTACAAAACAAACTAACATTCTCACAATTGTGTATTAGAGTACCTATTTCCCCTCAGATCAATATTTTTATATCAAATTTCCTATATGATTTCCAGTAAAATATCATCTGAGAAAATAAGACTGCCGAAACCGGTTTGGCTCAGTGGACAGAGCATCTGCCTGCGGACTGAGGGGTTCCAGGTTCGATTCGGGTCAAGGGCATGTGCCCTGGTTGCAGGCACATCCCCAGTGGGGGGTGCGCGAGAGGCAGCTGATTGACGTTTCTCTCCAATCGATGTTTCTGACTTTCCCTCTACCTTCCTCTCTGTAAAAAAAATCAGTTTTATATATATATATATATATATATATGTAAATAAATAAATAAAAAAATAAGACTTGTCCCTCCCCGCCCTCCCCGCTTGAAAAAATAAAACTGAAGTTATAAAACGGGTTCTCGACCTTCCCAAACCTCTCCCGGGCCCAGGCGCAGCCGCCGGCACCTGCGCTAGTGCAAAGAGGGCAGAGCAGCGCGGCCCGCACCCCTTCACGGAAACGCGCAGCTATGATGCCAGAATCGGAGGGCTCTGAGAAGCCAGGGAAAATCACTGAGCTCCAGGCCTCGCTACGAAGCAGGGCTAGCAGTGACAGGCTCATGCTCTGACTGCTAACGGTGTTCTGCTGGCCTCCGCTTGCTGGGTTGAGAAAACGTGACCCATGTGACATGTCAGGAGGAGGAGGAAGGGGGCGGGCAGCTGCCCGCAGGACATCGGACAATGACACAGGAGCCGGTCACCGCCCAGGCCGGAGCGGGATGGCACAGGCCCGTCCGCTCTGCCCACAGCAGCTCCGCCCGAGCCTGTGGACCCACCTCCGACAACGGGGTCCACGGGGTGCAGCAGCCCCAGCGTCGTCGTCCCGTCCGGCTTTCTCCGTTCAAATTCACACTGTAATGACCAGAGATTCACACGCATCAGCGGCGGTGTGTGTGTGTGTGTGTGTGTGTGTCACATCCGCATCCCACATGACAGGCAGCACAGGACACGCAGACCCGCCTCCCACCGCCTCCTGTGCGCAGGTGCTGGCGGCTAAACTAAGGATGGTTCCAGAAGTGGCAGGCTGGCCAAGGCCACCTGGTCTGCCTCCTCTGCTTAAACAGGAGGAACTGAAGGCCAGGAAGGGGGGGGGTGACCTCCCTAAGTCATGTATGAATCCACCCGGTGTGAAACCCATGCCCACACAACACGATTCCCGAAGACCACAGTATGTTTCCGTAAACACGAGAGCAGCGGCTCGTTTCTGAGTTTAGACCCGGGGAAGCCCAGCAGGAGAGGTAGGGTAGCCCGGTGACGGAGTGCGGTGCTGGGGCCTGAGGCAGTGCCTGCAGCAGAGGGCCTTGACGCGTCGGGCACGGGGCGCCGTCACCTGGCTGTTCGCCGGCCGCCGGGTCAGCTTGCCCCCGGACTCCCGCACCAGGCGGTCGATCTGCTCCTGCTCCCGCTCCAGGAGGTGGCTCTTCGCCTTCTCGTCCAGCGCGTCCCTGTCCTTCCTGGAAGCGCACGGCGCTCAGTGAGGAAGAAAGTAAGGAGGAAACGGAGACGGGAGGCGTGCTGTTCCCTGTTAGCGCCGGGAGGCCTGTGCGTGCAGCCAGACTGGCCTGCTCCTCCCCGGGGGCCCAGTGTCATGTGCCTTAAACGCGTGTCCCGCACACTCGCAAAAAAACGAATCTACCAAACGTGTATTCTGAAGGGAGAGATTTTTTTTTTTTAAAGTTTCACTTTTCATAACATTTAAAGTTATGAATCAGAAACAGAACGAAAACTTGTCATAGTTTATTTTCTTTGCATTGTGACAGCAGAAACCTCAAACTGCTAATGCAAACCCCCTTCCGGGCGGACAGGGAGGGGCTGGGGGGGGGGAGGCCCGGGGGAGTCCCTGCTTCTCGGCTGACGTCTGGTGAACACGTTCACGTCCACGCGACAAGCTGAGCTGAGGCTTACCCACTGTCTCCGCTCCTCTATGGAACACAGCACTGACACACACAGCCCTCCACAAGCAGCCCGACTTCGATGCCGCACGGACAGCAGGCCCCTCAGGAGGACATGCTGCTTTAAAGCCAGGCACCAAGAAGGCGCCCTCAGCGCTGTGTTCTGACTGCAAGGGGATTGCACATGCGCCTGGCAGGGACGAAGGCATCCACCTCCAATGGACTCTCATGCCCAAGCCCGCCGCCCCAGGCAGAGGAGGCCGGCTCCCCCCCACACCCGCGCACCAGCTTGGACAGACCACTGAGCTGTGACCCTGACCCTGCAAAGGCTCCTTACTTCCTGTTCTCCTTGTGGGGACTCTGGAAGGCCTGTGCGTCGGTCTCGCCTGCGTCCTCCCTCTCCGCCGGCCAGCGGCCGCTGTCCTCCCCGCTCTGCGCGGCGCCTGCCCTGTCCTGCTTCTGGCTCTTCTGCAAGTCGGCCATGAAGTCTATGCTCTGCTTCAGGCTCTGGATCCGCTCCTGAGGACGGTCAGAGCACCCTTAGGCATGTCCGTCAGTAACTTATCGGAAGGCACTCTTCCTCACGGAGCTGCATTTACCTTGTCATTAACCCGGGAGAAGCGCGCTCAATGTGACCGCAGCCAGAGTATGAGACTCGGGAACCAGACAACGGCCTGGCCTCCCATTCGGACTTCACTTCCCACCGAAGAGAACGCTTGTACCTTCCCCGCGCCATGAATAGCTCACAGAGGACACACGGAGAGACTCTGCGGCGCTGAATTTAGAAAGCGGGCCTGGGCTTCATGGCAGCTAAACTCTACCGAACAGAACGGCTTGGCACTGAAGTTTAAGGATGAGCAGCACTAAGGCCCCCAGCCCGCGCACAGGCCGGCTCCGAGGACGGCCCTCGGGGTGGCGGGTGGGACCCTGGCAAACAGCCTCCTGGGACCGGAGCGCAGAGCGTCCCGCCCACCACGGAGACCTCGCTTCTGCTGCGCCCACCGTGCCTAACCGCCCCGCGCTGAGCAGCTGTGCTTGCTGCGGGAGCGGCCGGAGGTTCTGGAAGCTCTGCCCCTCAGGCCGCCTCTGCTGTGAGCTCTGAGCCCTGTCGCCGGGTGAAATACGGAGGGCGGTCTCCTTGGGGAGGGCAGGGAAGGCTTCACAGAATAATAGGAACCAGGAAGGACCAGAGGTCATGCAAATAAGAACAATGAAGTCAGAACATGAGTGACTCATCGAGGGTCACAGAGCCGGTGAGACCGGGCCGGGCCTCCTGGTGCCGTGCCTGAACCAGAGGTGCAGCCTGGAGGGCTCAGGAAAGCGGACCTGTTGTGTTTACGGAACTTATTTTAAAGTCATCCTAACTCCTCACCTAATGTACTGTACTGCAGACACAGATACGCATAGAGGAGAAAATAAAAGCCTCATTAATGTATTATCTAGAGCCATGGTCGGCAAACTGCAGCTCATGAGCCACGAGCAGCTCTTTGGCCCCTGGAGTGCGGCTCTTCCACAAAACACCGCGGCCTGGGCGAGTCTGTGTTGAAGAAGTGGCGCTAGAAGTTTAAGTTTAAAAAATGTGGCTCTCAAAAGAAACGTCAATTGTTGTCCTGTTATGTTTGGCTCTGTGGACTAAGGAGTTTGCCGACCACTGATCGAGAGGAACAGGTCACAGAGCCGTGCAGTGACGGAGTCAGGACGGACCCTAATTAGTCGGACCCACTGTGCTGCCGGCAGTACTGTTTGTACCAGAGGCAGCCTCTCGAATTTATTTAGGTGATCAAGAGTTATTCTCCATATGCCCATTCTTTATAAAAACGACATCTTCTCATCCTGTGTCTGTAACTGAAGAACAACCAAAGGCTCTCTACAACCGTTTCACACGAACTCTGAAGCCACTGTCTTAACGGGCCCCCCTCACAGAAGGCGTGCTGGCTCTCCCGGGAGCACTGCCTGGGAGGAGTGCGCTCGGGTCTGAACTGAATCACAGGACATAAATCACTGTGGTAAGGATCCCTCCCATCTGGGGTGGAGAGACGTCAACAGGAAGCTATCACACAGGATGGGTAGGGCTCAACAGGAAGAGGTCTGAGAGAAAGGAAGATAACAGAGAGAAGGGAAAGGGAGAAGAAACTTTACTTTCTGGGCCTCCATCCACCTCGCCCCTAAGCGCCAGGGGATGCTGGAAGCTTCGCCTGTCACAGTAACTGCATGCTCACACAGACAGGGATGGCGATGGGCGAACCACACTGATTAGCTCTGTGGCTGTGCCAGCCCGGCGGCACGCCGTCTCCAGGATCCCGTGCTCAGTGCAGGGAGGATGCCCCGACAGCAGCGCTCCTCCTGATGGCCGACGGCGAGCATAGCGGGGCTGCAAACCGGGGACTCGGCTCGGTTCTGTCCTCCGAGTCCTGCCAAGACCGGGCTAAACACTACATTCTCCTTCCTCAGCAAGCTTTGCCCAAGATGGGCAGCTGCTTCCATCACAGTTTCCTAAGTCCTTAGGCGTCGACGGGAACTGCTGTCTAAATATTAGGAGTGCGAGAATTAATTGTCAACCCAAATGTTTCTCTCCCTGTGAAGTGGAGCCAAGAGCCTTCAGAGCCCAGACTCAGACATGGGCACGCACGGCGGCCGGCTATGTGGAACCCACAGGCGTGCCCTCCCAGCTGAGAAACACGTGCGGCCATGCCTCTCCTGCTGTCCGACCTCTGGTCCGAGCTCAGCTCTGCACTCCGGCTTTCCTCCTCCTGCCGTCTTACACCCCCACGCTTCTTCTGTGCACAAACCCCTCCTCTCCCGCTCTCCTCGGTCAGTCCCCCCCCCAGCAGGCCTCCTCTCGCGGCGGCGATGACCTTGGGGGCACAGGTCACACCCGCTCTGGGGATGAGGACCGGCTCAGGTCCTGCCTGAGGCCCAGGAGTTAGCGGGCAGAGCTCACACCGGCCCCGTCTCCACTCCTGCTGTGGGGAGGCGCCGATTTCCCATCCCACTCAGAGCTGGGAGCCAAGCCTCCGAGATGGGACTTATCCTGGGAGCTCCCGTCTCTCCCCCAGCCATCGCCTCAGTTTACCCTCCGGCTGCCATCAGCCCTGGTCCCAGATGACACCACACCATTTCCTGCCGCTGTGGGCAGCACCTCTCGGAGTATTTCTCCCCCGTGGGAGCCGGTCCCTCGCGGGAGGGGCAGCTCCCAGTCCGTGCTCCTTTGTCTTTCTCCCCCTGGGGTTCCGGTGTCAGATCCCAGCCCCCACAGGGTGGAGCACTTCCTCCCGCCCACTCACACCCGCCTCCTCCTGGACAGGCCGGGGGTTCTTAAACAGCAGTGCAGGCTCCCTGGTGAGCGCCCATTCAAGAGCCTGGGTAAGTAATCACAAGTGAGCACCGAATCTATCCGTATTAATCCCAACGAGAACCTTCCTGCTTTCATTTTCTTCTCTATTAGTCAGAATTTTTCATTGAATATTTCAACTTAAACATGATCTGCCTAAACAATAAAACCAATACTGAATTGGACTGGTATTATGACAAAATAACAAAGAAATACCACTTTCATAATAATTAGTATTTGTGACAAAGAATTTTCCTTACCTGGCTAAGGATTTTCATTCCTGAGTGTAATAGCTTCTTTGCAGCTTTATAATAAATGGTCTCTGGTTTGTTGTAAATCATAGCATTAGTACACATAAGCTTGAAGTTATCCTGCAGAGAGAATATTAAGGGGGAAAATGCATTAAAACAAAATGAAGTACCCTTCTTTCTTGATTTGAAATCATACAGGCCTTTGAAAAATTAAAATAAACATCCTGCCCTCTCCTTTTATGTTCACTGAAGAACATTAATAGCAATTTATTAAGTTTTAAAACTCACAAATACTGCTAAATTAATTTACATATCCTACATTCTTTTCCAAATACTTGAAACATTTCATAACTTTATAAATTTTATGCATCAAGATGAAAATTTTAATCTTACTGAACAAAAAAGAAATAGAAGAAAATACTTCTAATATATATTTAATAGAATAATTTTAACTAGTTAATTTAATTAGAAATGCTATTCTTAGTTTAAAAAAATCTTAAATTACTATATATTTACGAGTTATATTTTATTTCAGATCTTGACTGAGAACAGGGAACAGGGCTGAATTATCACATTATTTCCTACTAAATCCAAATCAACTGAGCAAAAATGTTACAATGCTCACACATTTCGCTTACCTATTTGAATGCTATTACAAGCTAAACGTAATTTCTAGAATGTTGCCAAATCATGCCAATGTGAAATAAACCATACAACCTCAAAAAGCTGAACCATGTAAATGGAGGAGCCAAGTGACCCCAAATTACACTTCTGGTTTAAATTTCAAAGTGCACAGATATGCCGGAGAAGCAATTCCATAGCACGTTTTCATGGGTAATTTTTACATCACATAAATGTGAGCGATCATGTCAAGCCCTTACTAAACTGATCAAAATCGAACAAAAAAGGATCTGCTGCCCCTAACAAACTCCTCCAAACCAAAACGCTCGAACCCCACTATTTAGTAAAGTGGTGACAGCCAAGAACAGTCACATGGAACGAAAAGAGGTGCTGAGCACTTTTTACCATATGAGAAGACTGAGCGAAGGGTCCTAATAAACTGGCATTAAATTCAAAGTGGACGAAGCTCCTGTGGGCCTCGGCCCCTGGCCCAGTCGCTCACCACCAGGCTTTTACTGGACTTGCGCCTCCGAGAATGTGATGACAGCCACCGCCCACTAGTCCTTCCAGCCTGTGTGCGTGTGTGTGCATGCACACGCTGGAGCGGACCTTTCCATGTAATGTTAGCTGTTCTAGGTCCCCCCAAGGCTACCCAAAGGACCCCAAGCGAAGCACCCTTGGCACAGATATTCCGGGAAGCTTCCATTCCATTAAGAACAATTAAATATTTACTGGGGAAGAAGGGGCGGGGAGGGGAGAAACGCATGGCCGTTATTCATGCTCAATGAGCCTGGGAATCCCCTGAGCACAGCGCCCTGTGGCACCAGGGCCTTCAGGACGGCCATGTGCAGTGGGCTTTCCGGGGCTTCCGGGCAATGGCACTGGGTGGTCTGAAAAGCGGAACGGCCTTCCCGCGCACTTTCCATTAATTAAAAAACCGAACAGCCTAATGAGGCGGATAAGCTAGTAAGTATTACTTTGGGTTGCTGAAAAAACAAACACGAAGGAATAGAGAAAACTCTAAAGAGTTAAAAATACTTGTGCATTTTAATTATGATAAGCCTAAGGCTTTTGCTCAAAAACACTCAGGGGCACTCGTCTCTCTCCTGTCATCACAGACAAAGATGAGAGGAAAACTGTTCACTAAGAGAAAAAACAAAACTGTTAAGATTTTTTCCATTGAGCAACAATCAAGTTGGAAATATGCTGAAATAAACAGTTCCAGCCTAATTTTCACCAGATGAAAAGTTTCCATTTCTCTAAAGACACAAGAATGCAATCCCAGGTTTTCAGAGTGGTGGGATATGATCTACGCGTTCAAAACGGATAGTAAGATAGAATGCAATGCGGGTGTTACTCACAACTCAGCTGACTGTCATGTGGATGAAAAAAAGAGCAAGTAAAGATACAGTTTACTGTCGGATTTCCCTTTTACAGCTGATTAGGTTAGAAGCACACTGCGAGGCTTATGCAGAAAAAATACAGGCAAAACAGACATCCAAACCGGTTTGGTCTGGGGTGGTTTGGCACAAAGCGAATTTAAAACATGTGGTTTCTTTTCCGAGGAAGATGGAAAGAGAAGTATCGCCTCCCAGTCCACAGATCCCAAGACTGTAAGGACAGGGAAGACTTCAACTGTGACACCAGGCACGGACGTCACGTGGGTGGCTTGTAGGTCCTTTACCTGCAAGTTATTGATTTCCTTCCTTCTACAGTTGAAGGAAATATGCTCAACAAATAGTGCTAGAGAGTCTCAGAGAGCAAGTGACTTCACTGGAGTAGCATTTCTGAGCCAGCCCACGTACTCTCTCTGTGAGAAGGCAGGCACACCTGAGATGTCCATTAAAATATCAATGTTGCCTGCATCGATCTGAAATTGAAAATCAAGTATCTCCTCATGTTAACGGTTGAGAAAATACACTGGAGAATATATGAAATTCAAAATTTTGTGAAAATCCCCCAAATGATAAAAGATAGCAGATGGCTCATTTCATCTGGTTTTGAACCTCCAAGCTCAAAAATGTTTTCAAAGACAAAAATATACAAAGATTTTTGGATTTTAAAATAAACTTAATTCTTTGCAAAACAAAAGTTCAATTAGAAAGACTCTACCAGACATGAAGGTTTCTACCAATATTTTATATATATACAGGATCCAAGAGCTCAACTCCCAAGCAAATAAAGAGAAGTTACTTTGTGTCATCGCAACACAAACAGCTCTAGTCACCTTCAGTTCCTCTATGGACTGGTAGTCATTGTTCTTGATCTTCTCTTTCATGGTGCTGAAATCCATCGGGTGCTTAATGATCATGGAGTAGCCAGGAGCAATGAAATCAGTCACAGGAAACGAAAAGAAAGCACTCGGGTCTTTTCTGGGAAGATATAAAAAAGGCAATTTTACTTTCTCTACAAACACATCTACTGGTCTAAGAGCAGAAGCCAGAGGAAACCATTCAGACGTAGAAAGAGTCTGTAATATGCTAACATGTTTCCCGCTGAAAACTACAGAGATAATTGTAAAGACTAATAGCTACTTAATAACAAGGTGAAGATGTTTTACGTAATAACTGAACTCTTGTACAGAGTGTCTTTTAAAATATGCAGGTTAAGTTAATTAGTGTAGCACATCCCACACAGGGAAAAATGAAACAAAATAAAGACCCAGCTTAACTGAGCAGTGTCCTGGTCTTTGGAAGATTAGTACTATGTATTTTTATCAACCACAGGGGAAAAGGCCAAAATAGTAGCTGTGAATGCACACCTGTGCAGTCTTCCATATGGTTTCTAACTATTGGCTCGGACCCTTGGTGGGCCACACAGTTATTACATTCCTGTGAACATGTGTATTTTGACTTCTATCGTGTGTGTGTGTGTGTGTGTGTGTGTGTGTGTAGGTAGGTAGGTAGAGGTGTGTTAAAAAAATGACATTAAAAAGCTCTCATAATACTCTAAACCTGAGACAGTGTTTTCTATCCTGGGGTCTCACTTCTTACTGGAGGAACTTTATAAAAATGCCAGTGGGCCAGGGAAGGCTGACCCCAGACCCTCGGCATCAGAATCGCCTGAGGAAGGAGGGTGGGTCCAGGCACTGGCATTTCTGGGTTGAGTACTGGTGCTGGCACTGGAGCATTTGGCACTGGTATTTCTAGGACTGACCGGGCTGAGAACCATTGTTTTATACGATTAGCTCATCAGAGTGACTTTTTTTCCTCTGGAAATTTGGCATATTAAAATTTTGATTCTAAATCATCGTAACAATAAAAAATGGCTTAGAAACCAATGGCAGTGACTATCAAAATGTATTCACCACGAACCAGGCCCGGGACTTGGTGTATCTCATACCGAATCCTCACAAAGGCCCCAGGAGGTGGCCCCTCACTTGGAGATGAGCTCACTGAGACTAGGTCACGGTCTGACAGGAGAGTTAAAATCGGAAGCAGGCCTGTGAGAATCTGCCTTTGTTCTTCCGAGCACGATGCCCAAGCAGAGACTGAAACACGAGGAAAAGCAGAAGCGTGCTGCCCGGGCCTCCCACGTGCAGACGGGCTGCCCACGGCAGTTGCTGTGAACAGCTGGGAGGGCCTCTTCAGAGGAAAGCATCTATGCCTCCGAAGATCAGTCACTATTTAATGGAGAGCCCCCTTGGTCCGACCCAATGGCATTCCTAAACCGGTCACCTGCGTTCTTAAGATGCCCGCCCTGCCCCTGGGAACCCTCTGCCAGCGACATGTCTTCCAGCTAACAGCTGGAATTCTGAGTAAAGGCAGGTATCAGATATTTTAGTAAAGACTGACTTATTCTTTTCCCTTTACAAACTTAACACTGGTTTGAGCTAGATACTGAATTTTTTAGAACAAATTCCTGCATTTAAAAGTGTCCAAATCCTATTTATAGTATTCTGCCTCCTGCCCCAGACTTAGTAATTGCTGAACTTTCACAGTATGATAAGCGCTGCACAAACACACAGAAGGTATTTTTATCTATTAACCAAGTGGAAATATCTGTATTGTTCATTCCCGGTTTAAGGCTCGAACATCAGAAGTGACTTCAGATGAAAAGAAATCTGCCATTAAGAATATTACGTAACACTCTCCAAGTTGCCAGTTAAAACAAACCAAATGAGAACATCGAAGAGCCAGCCTCTTGGAGGCTTCTATTGCCAGGCAAAATATTTATCATCCACTTTAAAATCAAGTACGTTTGGATGTGAGCCACAAAATGTGGCTTTAAACAATCAAAACAGCAAAGTGTTTTGGAGACTATCTCTCTCCTTTCAATTTCCATGTTACAAAAGGACTGGAAAACCCATTACCTCTGCAATTGTCTCATCAGTTGGTTCAAAGCTTCTTGAAGGGGCGTCTGTTCTACTTCTAGAGCAGAGAAGGAAAAGAGCACTTTAAAAAGGAAGGTTCTACGGAGTACTGCTTAGCTTCTTTCCGTTCTGTATGACTTATTCTTATCCATCATTCAACACCTCACACAGAAATGCCATTCACCTTATAAATAAGTATGACTTCAAAACTGAAGCCGGTTTAAAGCTCTTTTGCATCAGAGAAATAAGAAAACTTAAAAATCCCGTTAAAAAGCGGTTAAACTTGAACTTAACTTGGAAGCTGGAAAGCCAGTGCCGCCCCCTGGCTGTGCCGGCCCCCCACGCAGGACAGCTCCCCGTTAGGCTGACCTTCCTGCTTGGCTACGGAGCTCGAGAGCGGCTTCTCGGGAGGCAGGTCCAATCGCACGGGCGCCGGGCGCTGGAGGGCCTTTTCTGCCTCATTCTCCCCACGGTCCCGATCGCGCTTCTTCCTCTCCTCCTAAAGGGAACAAAGGAGGTAATTTAGAAATACTTCAGAATACCTTTACACCAAATCATCTAATCTCAGTGGAAGAAAATAAGGAGCCACTGAAAATTCTTTAAAAAAATCTTCATGTATTTTACTGCCATCTACTGGGAAAGGAGAAAATCACATGTTCACAAGGGGAAGGAAACGTGTTTTGACAGTACAGGCAGGAAATAACCACTTTGAAGATAACACTGTTCCTAAAAGCAAGATAACATACCTCGGGATAAACCTAATAAAAATGCCTAATACATTTTGGGGAAAATTATGAAATGTTACTGAAAGCACACTGTGGAAGCCCCGAATACAGGAAATATACCATATTCACGACCTGAAAGACAGCCAGTTCTCTCCAGTTATCTGTAAATAAGATGCAATGCCAATCAAAATTGTAAGATGGAATTTTTCATGGAATTTGACAAGCTTATCTTGTAGGTCAAAATCAAGAACAGTCAGGACAGTTTTGAAGAAAGTGACAATGAGAGAGTCATATCAGGTACACCCATCTGTATAAAGTAACAGTAATTAAGACAATGTCGGTCTGACACAGGGAGCCCAGAAACAGACGCACACACACAGCGCGTCTGGGCATCGCACAGAGGTGGCATCGTGTGACTGAAGACACAGGGGAGTCCGTGCGGGACAACCAGCCTGCAGGAAAAAGAAAAATGAATACAGGTTCTATCTCACACCGTACACAAAAGCCAATCCCAGGTACAGGAGACTGAAATGTACAAAGCCAATCGTTAAAACTTCCGATAAAAGAATCTTCGTGACTCAAGAGTAGAAAAAACTTTTCTTCCCCATAAACAAAGCTAAAGGCTAGCCATCGACCAAGTATTTGCAACACAAACCACTCGAAGTACTAGCGAACATTTCATAAGGAACATCTCCAAAAGGCAAATAAACCCGATGGAAAACGGGGGACCCCTGAAATGGCAGGAAAGTAGCTCAAGCTGCCTAGAGCTCCAGGAACCATAAATGTAAAAACTGGAAGGCGTTCACGCCTCTGATTAGCAAAAACTAAGATGTCCGTAAAGGCACGTTCTGATGACAATGCCTGGCGGATGGGAGTACAGGGCACAGCCACCGGCAGAACAGGAACAGCATGTAGGGAGGCTCCGGGCACACCCCCAGGGAAGCGTCTTTTCCCAACGTACCCTCCACCCTGCAACACGGAAGTGGGTGCACTTCTATCAGATTTCCTCCAGTAAACGCGTTTTCTACCTCCTGGAGAGTCCGGAACGGGCGGGCTGCAGGTAGGCACTGACCTGACACTTTACCAGGGGATCTGAGCACCTCTGAAGTTGGTATCCTGGGGGTCCTGGATACCAGGGGTCAACCGAAGTTCCTGGGAAGTCAAGCTGCACGCAGGTTTTTTATTGCAGGAGGGGCGTGTTCAAGGGCCAGCTGTCTACAAAAGCGCTTACCGCAGCCCTGGCTGAAACACTTAAAAAATCAGACACAGCCCCATGATTTTTCATCTATTCACTACCAATGGTCAAGAAAATGCTTATTTTTATTCATGTCCTATCCCTTGAAGATCCCGATCCAATTTTCTCTTCGACAGACGAAAACGCAGTTCTGACTCTCTATACATCTCTCTTCCTCTCTGTAAAATATCAATAAAATATATATATATATATTTAAAAATATATATATTTTATTGATTTTTTTTCAGAGCAGAAGGGAGAGGGAGAGGTTTAGAAACATCGATGAGAGAGAATCATCCATCAGCTGTCTCCTGCACAACCCCCACTGGGGATGTGCCCGCAACCAAGGTACATGCCCTTGACCGGAATCGAAGCTTGCCCTGGCCGGCTTGGCTCAGTGGATAGAGCGTCAGCCTGCGGACTGAGGGGTCCAGGGTTCGAGTCCAGTCAAGGGCACACGCCTAGGTTGCAGGCTCGATCCCCAGTGGGGGGCATGCAGGAGGCAGCAGGTCAATGATTCTCTCTCATCTCTCTCTCTCTCCTCCTCCCTTTCTCTATGAAAATAAAGAAATGTGTTTTTTAAAAAAGTAAAGGGTGGAAGCTGCCCGTTCAGCAAGTGGCATCCGGAGTACTTTGTGCACCTGCTGGGTCCCTGATCGGGCCCAGGTGGGCGGGCTCCCTCCCCGCCGGGCGCGCACCGGGAGGGGAATTGCTCGGAGCCGCTCCGGGCCGGTGTTCCCACTCAGCTGGCTCCTCTCGCACAGGCGCCTTTAAAAGGCGGCCGCCGGGCTGCGGGCTGCAGGCCCCGGTGCCAGGGAGGCGGGCGGTGCGGTGGCGCCGCCGGGCGGGCCCTCACCTTCACGCGCCGGCGCTTGCGGCCCTTCTCCTCGCCGGGCGCCTGCCTCTCGCCCTTCTTGCGCTTCTTGCGCTTGCGGTCGCGGTGCTTGTCGTGCTCGCTCTTGTCCTCGAAGAGGCTGGAGTCGTGGCCGGAGCTGCCGGTGGAGAGCTCGGTCACCTCGCTGCCGCCCACCTTGAGGACCAGCTTCAGCGGCTTCTCCACATAGTCTGGGGGAGGGGGGGGGAGAGCGACCGGTTCAGGGGCCCGGCGGGCCGTCCCGGTGCAGAGGGGCCGGTTCAGGGGCCCGGCGGGCCGTCCCGGTGCAGAGGGGCCGGTTCAGGGGGCCCGGCGGGCCGTCCCGGTGCAGAGGGGCCGGTTCAGGGGCCCGGCGGGCCGTCCCGGTGCAGAGGGGCCGGTTCAGGGAGGCCCAGTGGGTGGGTCCCCGGTGCGGGGGGCCCGGCGGGCGGGTCCCCGGTGCAGAGGGGCCGGTTCAGGGGGCCCGGCGGGCCGTCCCGGTGCAGAGGGGCCGGTTCAGGGGGGCCCAGTGGGTGGGTCCCCGGTGCGGGGGGCCCGGCGGGCGGGTCCCCGGTGCAGAGGGGCCGGTTCAGGGGGGCCCAGTGGGTGGGTCCCCGGTGCGGGGGGCCCGGCGGGCCGGTCCCGGTGCAGAGGGGCCGGTTCAGGGGGGCCCGGTGGGTGGATCCCCGGTGCGGGGTCGGGGCGGGGGGCCCGGCGGGCCGGTCCCGGTGCGGGAGGCGGGGGCCGGCGGCGCCGCGCACGCAGGGGGCGCCCCGGAGCACCTGCTGGGTGACCGGCACCCGCCGAGGGGGCGCCCCGGACGCCGCCCGGCCCCTCGGGACCGTCCCCCTCCGGGGCCGGGGCTCTCGGGTCCCGCCCCGCCCCGGCTCTGCCGCGCCCCCGGGTCCGGCCTGCCCGGGGAGGCGGCCCGCCCGGCCCGCGGCCCTCCTCACCCTCGTAGAGGTGTTTGTCCGACTTGTGCTTCTTGTGCTTCTTGCCCATGTCCGCCCGGGCCCCGGAGCCCGCCCCCCGCGCCAGGCCCAGGCCGTGCGCCGCCGCTTCCGGTCCGGGCCGGGCGGGCGGAGGGCGGGAGCGGGGCCCGCGAGGCGCGGCGCCGCGAGGCAGGGGGGCGGCGGGCGGCGGCGGGCGGCGGGGCCTCGCGGGGACGCGGCGAACGAGACGAGACGCGGCCGCGGCGGCGCGAGAGGGGCAGCGGCGGGCGGCGGGCGGCGGGCGCGGGCGCGGAGGCGGGAGAGAGGGCCCGCGGCGCGCGCGGGGAGCCGGCGGCGGCGCGTGGCGGCCCCTGGCGGCGGGAGGGGGCGCTGCAGCCTGCGGGCCCCGGGGGGCGGAGTCCGAGCTGGGGGCGGGGCCCGGGCGGGGCCACTGCTCTGAATGGTCTCTTTCTTCTGTCACTCTCCCGCCTCTCTCTCTGGCTCCGCCCTCTTCCTCCCCTCCCTGTCTCTCTCCATCTCTCTAGGTTCTAGGTCCCCCTCTGGTCTGTTTCTCTCCTCCCTCCACAGCTGTTTCTGTTTCTTTTCCCCGCTGCATGTTTTCCCTCCTTTCTCTCTCACCTCCTTTCTCCTTTCTCTTTCCTCTCTCCCTTTTCTCCCCCTTTCTCTTTCCTCCCTCCCCTCTTTCTTCCTTTGCCTTTTCTTTTCATCACCCTTCCTCCGTCCCTCCTACCCCACTTTCCCTTTCCTCTGTCCTCATTGTACAGTATTTATGGAGCCCTGTACTGGCTGCCAGATCCAGCAAACCCAGCACACTGGTAACTGAGGGATTCCAGCCGTAAAAATCTTGGTTCCTGGGTGGACGCGCAGCCAGCTGTCTTGGCAGCCGCCAGGGGCAAAAACCCGACCTGAGGAGCCGGGTGAGAGACGGCAGGTGACGCGATGTTGATGCAGTGCCTGGAGGACCACACGCCACAGCTCAGACCCTGTGACCTCCCCGTGAGAGCTCTGAGCACCTGCCCGTGCTCCCACAGCCAGCGTCCCCTTCTTCTCTAACAGCCCCGAGTCCTCTTCGGCTCTGTTCCTCTTGTAGCTGCCCTCGCTCAAGAAGATGAGTCTCCCGGGGGATCCCCCACTGCGGAGGGGGTGCGATGTGGGAGAGGAATTGTAAAGAGAAAGTAAAACGGGACGAGTGTGTGGATGTTGGTGCGGTGCGTGTGATGTGCTGTGTGGAATGTGTGGAACGTGTGCACATGTGCAGGCGTGTCCTGCTTCTCGGCAGGACTGGCCTCATGGCTCCAAGGTCAGGAGATACCGTTCAGGCTCGTCCACTGGGAAAGAGAAAACCTGGGATCGGAGGTCTCCTCTCTCTCTTCTCTCTCTCCTCTCTCTCTCTCTCTCTCTGTCTGTCTCTCTCTCTCTGTCTCGGGAACCCTGTGTCTTTTTCCTCTCTGCCTGTCTCTTTTTCCTTCTCCTCCTTCCTTTGATTCTACATGGCTCCCTGTGATCATCAATCCACAATCCATAGTCTGCTCAACTGCCAATACCTGAGCTTGCTTTGGCCATGGCCTAGGCCTTGTCCAATCAGCACCAGTGGCCTTGGTGCTGGGGGCGGGGCCTAGCAGAGGATGGCCAATGAAACGTCCCCAATAGCTCTACCCGCTGCAGGTGGCTGCTCCAAGATTCTCAGCAGGAGAGTGCCTAGGAGCCAAGATACCAATGAAGGTAGGAGCCAACAGTGCCTGAGCCTCTTTAAATCAGAAGAGGGATGCACACGCCCCTTTTATAATAAAATTGCATCAAAGTATAGAGCAAGTGCAAAAATCTTTTCTTAAAAATATTTTATTGATATTTTACTGAGAGGCAGGGAGAGAGAGTTAGAAACATTGATCAACTGCCTCTTGCTCACTTCCTACTGGGGATGTGCCCTCAGCCAAGGTACATGCCCTTGACTGGAATTGAATCTGGGATCTTCAGTCCGAAGGCCGACGCTCTATCCACTGAGCCACACTGGCCAGGGCCAAAAATGTTAAGTGTATTCATGGGTATTACTTCTTTTACTTCCCACAGCCACCCCATGGTACGGAATGATTCTTCCCGTCTCCAAGGCGCAGCTCTGACCACAGGCTCAGCGAAGCCCACCCGCTCGGCGAAGGAGGGACCCCGGGATTTGAACCCGGGCAGAGCCTCTCTCGAATCAGAGCCCATAAGCACGACCGTAGGCTGCTCACGCCACCCAGTCAGCTTCAGGGTGAGGGTGACCTGCGACGGGCGGCGGCAGGGAGCCAAACCCAGTGCCTTCCTCTCCTGGGTGCGGGAGTGTCAGTGGGAACCACTCCAGCCTGGCTCTCCCCTGGGGCCACCTTCCCTCCGGCCCCATCCCGGCCCCCTGGTGCCCCGGGCAGCCGGGCCCCATCCCGGCCCCCTGGTGCCCCCGGCAGCCGGGCCCCATCCCGGCCCCCCGGTGTCCCCGGCAGCCGGGCCCCATCCCGGCCCCCCGGTGTCCCCGGGCAGCCGGGCCCCATCCCGGCCCCCCGGTGCCCCCGGGCAGCCGGGCCCCATCCCGGCCCCCCGGTGCCCCCGGCAGCCGGGCCCCATCCCGGCCCCCCGGTGCCCCCGGCAGCCGGGCCCCATCCCGGCCCCCCGGTGTCCCCGGCAGCCGGGCCCCATCCCGGCCCCCCGGTGTCCCCGGCAGCCGGGCCCCATCCCGGCCCCCTGGTGCCCCCGGCAGCCCGGCCCCATCCCGGCCCCCTGGTGCCCCCGGGCAGCCGGGCCCCATCCCGGCCCCCTGGTGCCCCCGGCAGCCAGGCCGCAGCTGCAGGCCGCCCCGGGGCCCGCCCCGCCGCTCTCTGCTGTGCAGATGGTGCTTCCGCCGGGCCCCCGCGTTCCGTGCCGGTGGCCTCCGGGATCCCGGCCAGCCCAGATGTCCCGGTCGTGAGAAAGCCTCTCCTGGCAAGGCTGGCAGAGCCGCCAGGGACGGGGCCTCGGGCCAGCGCTGGCTGGGGCCCTCTGGGGGGGGCTGGGCTGGAGGCTGGCCAGGCGAGGAGGCTGTGTCATTGGTGTCCAGCCCCGCGGTGACCTGCAGAGCCAGGGATATCGCTTCGGCGTCTGCAGACAGAGACACTGCGCAGCCAGCGAGGCTTTCAAAGGGACTCGGCACTGACCTCTGTTTCCGTCCGTGCCGTTCTATCTGACTCTCGAGCTATCTGTGGGCACAGGCTGCCTCGCCCGTCAGAGGAGGTGCCCTCCCCTGACAGGGACAGTCTCAGCGACAGGCTGGGCCACGTGTGTCCCCATCAGACAGGGGATTCTAAGGCCGGCGGCCCCTGTGTCTTTCCCGTCAGAATAAGAGTCGGCAGTATGGGGGTGGGGGTGGGGGGTGGGGGGGAGGATCTGGCTCTGCTCTCCGCTCTCGGACCAGGAGTTCTGGGGTCGGGCAACTTGCACTTGAACTTTGCAGACCGGCCGTGGCTCCCCTGCCTGGGCAGGCGTAGGCAGCGTCGGCCACAGCAGGTGCGGGAGGTGCACGGGAGAGGAAGAGCAGCCGGGAGTTGAGGGGGTCCTGGGCCTGCCGTGGAACCGGCTTCTGACTCAGGGCTAGCTCCTCAACGGTAGCTCCGTGATGATGGCTGGATGAATGAATGAGTGATTGAATGAATGAATGACGGAGTGAAAAGCTGGTTCCTGCCCTTGAGAAGCTCACATTCTATTAGGGAAGGATGTAATACCCATAACACACTGAAGCTAGAAGGGGTAGAAGAGCTAGAAACATCCATGAGAGAGAAACATCGATCAGCTGCCTCCTGCACACCCCCTACTGGGGATGTGCCTGCAACCAAGGCACATGCCCTTGACCGGAATCAAACCTGGGACCTTTCAGTCCGCAGGCCGATGCTCTATCCACTGAGCCACATCGACTAGGGCCCCACTACCAACTCATAGCACGAGGATAGCTGAGTGACTGACAGGAGACGTGTATCCTCGTGTCTGTTGTCGGTGCTGGGGGAGGTGCCCTCCAGATGCCTGCCCTGCAGCTCTGTGTGCAGGGGGACTGGCTCCTCAGCTCGGTCCTGGCTCTCAGGGCGTCTCCTCCGGCTCCTCCACCCGGGCCAGCAGCGCAGCCAGGACCCGGGCTCTGGGCTCAGGGCATTGCTACCCGACAGGAAGAGAGGAAGTGCCCAGGAGGGGAGACTCTGCCCTCAGAAACAATATTGTTTTTGATTTCAGAGAGGAAGGAGAGAGAGAGAGAGAGAGGCATCCATGATGAGAGAATCACGGATTGGCTGCCTCCTGCACGCCCCCTACTGGGGACGGAGCCCACAACCCAGGCCTGTGCCCTGACGGGGAATGAACCGTGACCTCCTGGTTCCTAGGTCGATGCTCAGCCCCTGAGCCGCCCGCTGGGCTCTGCCCCTTTTGCAGGAGCGCGGTCTGAGGTCAGAGCGGGCTGGGCCCCGGGCTGCCGGGCGGCGCTCACGGAGGACCGGCTTTGGTCCTGTCCCTTTGGGATCTCCGCTCGACCCAGCTCAGCCGGCCGGGGAGAGCCTCCGGGGCCCGCAGACAGCCATCTGCCCGGCCTGGCCCCGCCGGGAGCCGTGAGAAGCACATCCTGCCTCGGAAGCTGCCAGGGCGTTACTAATGGGCTGTCGGTTGCAATTAGGGCAGCGGGCTTTCATCTCCCCACCGCCCCTCTGCGCGCAGAGCAGCCCTGCCCCGTCCAACCTTCTGCTGGGCGTCAGGCCCCTCCTGCCCCAGGACCCCGGGCGGGAGCCAGGGAGCATCTCTGCCAGCCGTCCTTTGGGCCTGGCACTGCATCCAACTGTTGCGTGTCCTGGGCCTGCATCCAGCGTCCTCCGTCTGTCCGTCCGTCCGTCCGTCCGTCCGAGCGGCCCACAGCCCAGCCCGCAGGCCCGCCGGGCCCAGCTCCTCGGAGCCCCGGCCGGCCCGCTGGGCCGCCTGAGATTGCCTAGGTGTTCTGGGGCCTTCCGAGGGCCTCGCACAAAAGATAACGGGCGAATCAACAAATCTGCGCCGCGGCTTTGAAGAGACTGTTTCAATCGCTTCACTTTGTCTCCGCGGCGGTTCGCCAGATGGCGGGCCTCGGCGAGGCCGGGACCGAGGGGGCGCGCGTGGGACTGGGGCGGCTTCAAAGCGGCTTTTTCATCTCCAGCAACATCACAGCCGCCGGGAACTGCCCGCGCTCCCCCCCCGCCCCCCCAAAGAGGCGCGGCCGCGGCGCTAATGAAAGCCAGATAAAGGGGCGGCGGGATCAGACCGTAGGGAAGAGAGCGTCGTCCGTCTCTCTCGCAGCCGTTTCAAAAGGGACGCTAAGACAAATTACGGCTCCGGGGTGTTTTTCTAAAGGGACCGAGGCCGGGGAGGGTGCACTGACCCCGAGGGAACAGAAGGCAGAGGAGGCGAGAGAAGGCCGAGATGCAGCCAGCGCCTGCCCGCGTGCCCGCGCGGGGATAAAAGCCTCGCCGGCGTAATTGTGGGCAGGCGGGCGGCCTCCCCTCGCCGCCAGCGCTATTAGTGCCCGGGCGCCCTCCTGCTGCCCCTCGGAAGGCCAAGGGCGCCCTGGCTTCTTGGGAATGGGCGGGCCGCTGCACCACGCATGGCTGACGGGAGGTCCGGGCCCTTCCCTCCCCGCCTCCTCCTCTGAGGTGTGAGGGTCTGTCTCCGGGAGCTGGGGAGGGGCTACTGACCTGCCCCCTCCCCCCCTTTCCCTGCACACCCTCTCTTTGTCAGATCAGCCCTGTCCTGCGGGGGTCAGAGGGGTGTGGAGCCTTCAGCTCTGTCTGTGGCTCCCAGTGGTCAGGGCTCTGGTTGCCCGAGGAAGGCACAGGGGGCTGGACACTGGCTCTAGGTCAATTGGTTTCCTGAAAAGAATCCCATATCATAAAAGGCTCATATGCAAACGGCCCGAGCTGCAGAGTGACCGGTCGCTATGACTTGCACTGACCACCAGGGGGAGCCCTACTTAGCCAGAAGCCCTGAACCGGGCTCACGGCTGGTAAGCTGGGCAGCAGCGGTGGGAGCCTCTCCCGTCTCCATGGCAGCACTGAGGATGGGGAGCGGTCGGACATCCCCCGAGGGCTCCTGGATTGTGGGAGCCTGGGACACCCCCCAGTGCACGAATTTTGTGCACCAGGCTGCTAGTAAATAAATAAAAATCTATAATAATTAAAGCGTAATATGCTAATTAGACCGGATGTCCTTCCGGATGACCTTCCAGACGGACAGCCCGGGTCCCGGGTGCCAGAGGGAAGCCGGTCTGGGCAGCCCGGGGAAGGGCCTGGTCTTGCACAAATTTCATGCTCGGGCCTCTAGCACATAAAATCCCTGGGTCGTAGTGTCTGCCAATTACCCTGGTGTAAATGCTCCCACATGGTTGATTTCAAGCTCCCGGCGTGCCACGGCGGAGTGAAGAGCCGGGCGGAGATGGGTGGGCCGGGCTCCCGTGAGCCGGTGCGAGCCGGTGTGAGCCGGGGGGCTGCAAGCTACGCAGAGAAGGCAGGAGCTGGCAAAACCGGCAAAATCCAGCCCGTGGTCACCATGAGCCGCCAGAGCCGGACGCCGCTGGGGACGGCCGGGCGTGTGTGGGGCAGATGCCTCCGAGTCTCCCCTTCGAGGCGGAGGGCCGGGGCACCTGTCCACCGACGCCCCCACCGCCATTGGTTCAGGCTGCTCCCAGGGCCGGGGCTGGTGGGGAGGGGGAGGGGAGGCGGAACTCACTGGCCTCTGGCCCGGCTCTGGTTGCCCGAGGGAGACACGCAGGGGCTGGACATTGCTGGGGCAACACGTGTGAGACAGCAGGTCTGCCGGGGCGCTTCCGGCTGGGTCCTGGGCCTGGAGCAGCGGGCCGGGGGCGGGGGCGGGGAGGGGCTGGTCCAGAGAACTCAGCGCCTGGCTCTCCCGGACAGGCAGCCTGGTGTTCCCCAGGATGCCATATTCGGGTCTTTCACGGGAAGAGAGGGGAGAGGGAAGAGGGATGGGAAGAGGAGGAGGAGGAGGAGGAGGAGGAGGAGGAGGAGAAGGAGAAGGAGGAGGGGGAGGAGGAAGGGGAGGAGGAGGAGGGGGAGGAGGAGGGAGGAGGAGGGAGGTAGGGAGGGAGGAGGAGGAGGGGGAGGAGAAGGGAGAGGAGGAGGAGAAGGAGGAGGAGGGGGAGGAGGAAGGGGAGGAGGAGGAGGAGGAAGGCAGCGGCCCGGCCGCCACAGCCTCTCCCGGCCCACAGCCCCGGCCCTCGCGGGGAAGTAGGTCACTCGGCAGAGCTCCGCGTCCCCATCAGAGTTTCGGGCGAAAACAATAACTCGGTCTGACCTTGCTCCCTTCAAACAGCGAGCGGCTGCCGAGCGGCAGCATCAAAAGGAATAAATAATTGTTTTCCTCCTGGTGGCGGATGGGTCCTCGGAGCGGTTAGCGGCGGCGGCGGCTTTGATTCGGGCGGCTCCCCGCGCCCGGCCTCCCCGCGTGGCAGCGGGCTCCTGTCGCTCCCCGGGACGACAGAATCCCTTGATTGGATTCATATTTGTTTTAATCTTTCCCCGCGTCTGATCTCGGGCTCAAAGATGGCCAGGAAGAAAGCCGGCCGCCCGCGGCGGCCGCGGGGAGGCCGTGTCAGGCCCCACGCTGTGCGCTCTGCCCGCCGTGATAAGGCAGCCGGCCCGCGGTGCCAGCCCGGAGCCCGCACTGCCGGGGCCGCGGCTGGCCTGGACCACAGAGCCGCCGGCCGGGGAGGGCCAGGAGCGGGGACCAGACAGCGGGCCGCAGCCTCCGACGGGAGCCGTGTGGGACGCGAGCAGCTAGAATTCTCTTTAAAAAGGAAAGAGCTGGAAAAAGGATGGATCTTAGATGCACGGGGTGGAGGGACCATACAGGAGACTCTCATTGGTCTGTTCTGTCTCCCCCCTCTCCCCTCCCCCCTTCCTCCAGCATGGAGGCCCCTTCCAGAGTGTGCGTTCAATACCTGATGCTTCCGTGGGCACGGTAGCAACCATCGCCACCACAGCCCTTTGGTGCAGGTGCACTGAATACCGTCCCCTTTCACAGACGAGGAAACCGAGGCACAGCCGAAACCTGTTTGGCTCAGTGGATAGAGCGTCGGCCTGCGGACTGAAAGGTCCCAGGTTCGATTCCGGTCAGGGGCATGTACCTTGGTACCATGGGGGGTGTGCAGGAGGCAGCTGATCGATGGTTTTCTCTTGTTGATGTTTCTAGCTCTCTGTCCCTCTTTCTTCCTCTGTAAAAAAAAAAAGAAAAATCAATAAAATATATTAAAAAAAAAAAGAGAGGAAGAAATCTAAAAAGAAAAGAAAAAAAAAAAAAAAGAAAAGAAACAAAAGAAACGGAGGCACAGAGAGGAGCTTGTCCTTGGAGACGCACCTGGTAAATGGCGGCGCTGATACCAGACCCCATTGAGTCCGGCTTCCGCGTCTCTTTTTCTTTTTAAAAAAAGAGATGTTGATTTCACAGAGGAAGAGGGAGAGAGAGAAACATCCATGATGAGAGAGAGTCCTGAATCGGCTGCCTCCTGCCCACCCCCCACTGGGGGTCAAACTCACAACCCAGGCATGTGCCCTGGCTGGGGATCGAACACGGCTCCTGGGTCCACGCTCAATCCCTGGGCCACGCCGCCCGGGCTCAGCGCCTCTGTCTCATTCCGTATCCCACATCGCCTGCTTGCTCATCCTGTGCCCCCGCCTCCCCTGCTCTCCCCCTGCCGCCTCCCCCGCCCCAGCCAGCCCGCCCGCCCTCTCAGGCTGCTGTCCTGGGCGTCACGGTCCCCAGGCCGTGCTGCTGCCTCTGCTGGGCTGGGCCACACTCCGGGCCTCCGGCGGGCGGGCTGCCCCTCCCCTCCAAAGGCACTGGGGCGGCCCGATGGCCTGGGAATGACCTGAAATGTAAGAAGGAAGGCAAGCCCGGCCGGCGGGGCCCTGGGGCTGAGCATCGACCTAGGAACCAGGAGGTCACGGTTCGATTCCCGGTCAGGCCACAGGCCCGGGTGATGGGCTGGATCCCCAGTGTGGGGCGTGCTGGAGGCAGCCCATCCATGGTTCTCTGTCATCACTGATGCTTCTCTCTCTCTCTCCCTCTCCCTCTCCCTTCCTCTCTGAAACCAATAAAAATATTTTCAGAAACAAAAAGTAAGACAAGATCGAGGGGACTGTTCTCGGCTAAAAGGGAGGCCCAGAGGTCAGAGCAGCCATGGCCTTTTACTGGCCCTGGTTTAGGGATCTTTTAAAAAATATATATTTTATTGATTTTTTTTACAGAGAGGAAGGGAGAGAGATAGAGAGCTAGAGCTAGAAACGTCAATGAGAGAGAAACATCGACCAGCTGCCTCCTGCACACTCCCTACTGGGGATGTGCCTGCAACCAAGGTACATGCCCTTGACCGGAATCAAATCCAGGACCTTTCAGTCCGAAGACCGACGCTCTATCCACTGAGCCAAACCAGTTTCGGCAGGTTTAGGCATCTCTGAAAGAGGTTTCTAACCCTGACCGGTGGGCCCAGTTGCCTGGGTGTCACCCTGTGCACCGAGGGGTCTCGGGTTTGATTATGGGTTGGAGCACAGGCCTGGACTGGGGGCTTGATCCCTGTAGGGAGGGAGCAGGAGGCAGCCAATTGAGGTTTCCCGCTCCCTCTCCCTCTCCTTCTCCCCCTCCCCCTCCCCCTCCATCTCCCCCTCCCCCTCCCTCTCCCTCTCCCTCTCCCTCTCTCCCTCTCCCCCCCCCATCTTCCTCTCTCTCCCTCTCCCTCTCCCTCTTCCTTTCCCTCTCTCCCTCTCCCTCCCTCTTCCTCCCTTTAAAAATTAATTTAAAAAAGGCTTTTAGTACAAATGAGGATTTAAATGTGAACTAATTGTTCGATGCTATTGGGATATGAGTGTTGCTTTTGTTAGACAAGATAATGGTATTATGGGAAAATACCCACGATGGTTTTTGACAATGCGTGCTGGAGTATCACTATCCTAATGACTGAGATTCGCTTACAAATGGCTTAGCAAAAGTTAAAAAAAAATAAAAAATATATGAAATAAATGTTGTCTTGATTTTCATTTTTTCTTGCCTATTTTTTAGAGGAGGCCAAATACGTCTTTAAAAAGCTTAATCCTTCCCAGTGCATAGTAGTCTGGTCACGCACAGCAGCAAGAGCGGGCAGTGCCCGACGCCGAGAAAACAGTGGGACCGCCATAAAGCGCCGCCTTTACGGTCCCCACGGCAACAGTCGCCGGTGGGAGCCGTGGCGGTGGGTCTGGGTGTGGCCGGTGGTGCCCGCACCGCCGCATGTGAGACCCTGTGCCGGTGGCCGCCGGGCCCGGGGGGCCGCTGCCGGGTTTATGGCTGGGCTTACGGGATTCACTCAAGCCCTTGGCACCTGCTCAAGACACACACGTCCGCCCCGGGAGGGTGAGTGCGCCTCGGAGAGAAACAGCCACCTGCCTACGAGCTCCGTGTGGAGTCTGCGATCCGAGTCTCACCTCTCCCATCCTCCTGCCGGCGCTGTCTCCTCCCTTCCTCCCGGGGCTGTGAGCCTTGACCTTGGCTGCTAAGAACGCCCTGGGTGACCTTGAACAAGTTTCAGTTTCTCATCGGGAAATAGAGAATGCTAGCCTCTGTTTCTCAGGTGAGTGTGTGTGTGTGTGTGTGTGATACACAAAACAAATGAACCATTGCAAAGTATGTATTTTTTTCCTATACATACAGCTATATATATATATATATATATATATATATATATATATAATATTCTTTATGCTTTTATTGATTTCAGAGAGGAAGGGACCCCTTGACTGGACTCGAACCCGGTACCCTTCAGTTTGCAGGCTGACTCTCTATCTGCCGAGCCAAACCAGCTTGGGCACAACTGATTTTTCTGTGCTGATTTTATATCCTGCGACTTGGCTCAGTTTACTAGCCCTGACAGTTGTTTTTTGGTGTGTGTGTGTAGTGCGTGTATTTTTTAAGGTTTCCTGCAGAGAAGATCATATCCTATGTGAACAGGGATCCTTTTATTTCTTCTTTCCCAAATCCGGCGCCCTTTCTTTCCTTCTCTGTTCGAACTGCTCTGGCGAGAACAAAAGCGATCAAAGCACAGCCCTCCTGGTCCCCCGCGGAGCAGCGCGCTGCCGGGTGTTCACGACGGAGCGCGGGCCGACTGTGGGCTTCCCGCGGGCAGCCTTGATCGTGCCGGGAAGTCCTGCTCTATTCCCGGTTCATTGAATTTAAAAAAATATATACATATTTTATTGTTTTCTACAGAGAGGAAGAGAGAAGGAGGGAGAGAGAGTTGGAGACATCGAAGGGAGAGGAACACCGACCGGCTGCCTCCTGCACACCCCCTCCTGGGGATGTGCCCACAACCCAGGCACATGTCCTGCCCGGAACCGAGCCTTTCACATCAGCCTGGAAGTCTCTGCTCTCTCTGCGGTGTGTCAAGTGTCGCCTGGTGCCTGTAGAGGTGGCTTTCCAAAAGCAGATCAAACAGCCTGGCATTTGCTGCCGAGCCGCTCAGAGTCCCGCCACCGGCCGGCGCTGGCCCGGCGGCTCCACCGGCCGCAGATAACGGCTGAGCGGCCTCTCCCGTCACCGGCGCTCGGAGCCCGCCCTGCCCGTGGGCGCCGCGGCCCAGAGGACACGTGGCTGCAATGCCAATCCGCTGCTGGGTCCTGGCCAGGGCCGGCACACACTCATCCGTCAGCAGAGCCAGATACCAGCAGGACAGCAATGGACATTTCTTTGGAGAGCCACATTTTTTAAACGCAAACTGTGTAGGGAGGCACATTGTTATTAACTTAATGAGGGTCCTCCTGAGCCGGCCTTTGCTAAACACTCAAGGGTCCAAAGAGCCGCATGTGGCTCTCAAGCCGCAGTTTGCCGACCACGGGTCTCGGCCAACAACTTGTTCTTTCAGGAAAGCCACACCCTGGCCCTCGGCTGCCTTCTGCATGTGTGCCTGCACACGTTTTTTCAATTTGCTGGCATTTGCAAAAACACACCCGCGGGCCCATGCCCTGGCCTTCGGGTTTTACGTTTAGCAAAATCATCTCACGGCATCGCCTTTGGAGGCCCCCTGCATCACGGGTCCCCCCTTCCACCCCGGGTTACCAAGGAGGAGCTGAAAGTGCCCAGGAGCCGGTGTGTGTGCGGGTGTGTGTGTGTGTGTGTGTGGCATGGGTCGGGTGGGAGAGCCAGGGTCTCTGGCCCTCGGTGCCGCCAGCTCGGACCATCCAGAACCAGAACCAGAACGCGCTCTCTGACTCGGAGGCCGGTGGGTCAGGCAGAGACAGGAAATGGGCCGGTGAGCCAGGGCTGGGGGACACTAGGGAGCAGTGGGGACTGCGGCTAAGCGGACACGGCGTGCCCCCGCCCCTGGGGGCTGCCGGCCTGGGCGCGGGACCGCGGGCCCCGGTGCCCCCACAACTCCCCCGCTTTCCAGAGGAGCCAGCCGCCTGGCCTCGGCACAGTGCCAAGTCTGTCTGCGTCTCGGCGTTGGCCGGTTCTCCCCAAACACGCGGCCGGCCAGAGCAAACACGTCTGCCGGCGGGAGTCTGCCGTCCGCCTCCGGGCGAGGGCAGAGATAAGGAGTGGGCGGCCCGCTCACCTTTCCCTTTCGTCCCAGAGGCCGGCCCGTTCGACGGCGCCGCGCGGCAGATGGGGAAACTGAGGCCCATCGCCTGGAGGTGCCGCCGAGCGCCTCTCTCCTCCAAGAGGTAAGACTTAAGGAGGTCACTCTCTGGGATGTGGTGTTCCCCCAGGACTTGCCTGTTTCTTTATTTATTTTAATGGAGGGAGGGAGAGGAAGAGAGAGAGAAACATCCATGATGAGAGAGAATCACGGACCGGCTGCCTCCTGCACGCCCCCCCCACTGGGGACGGAACCCACAACCCGGGCCTGTGCCCTGACCGGGAATCGAACCCTGACCCCCTGGTTCACAGGTCGACACGCAAGCACGGAGCCTCACCAGCCGGGCAGGCCCTGCATTGTGTGCGGAGCCTTCACCACGCGAGGCTGTGCTTCTCTGCGGGGGGGAGGCGGGGGAGAGGGTTCAGATGGAGGGACGGGTGCGGGCGAGACCCGCTGTTTCTGAGGGTCGTCCACGCTGCGGCGGGCACCAGCCCTGCGTCCCGCGGTGTGGCTGAGGGGGGTCCGCTGTGCCTAGGTGCCAGTCGGTTCATCCGCCTCCTGGCTGTCTCTGGCTTCGGCGCCAATGAATACAGAAGTGACTGGTTTTCCACGTGCCCCCTCCCCCTCCCCGGCTCCGCCCAGGGCACAGCTTCCTCTCGGAGCCCCGCCCGCTGCGGGGGGGGGGGGGCTCCCACAGCCTATCTTGCTCCCCAGGCCGCCACCGTGGGCCGGCGGCCCGGCTGCCGCTGCAGATAAGGCGACCGAGCACCGCCGGCCCCGCCCACGGGGGCGCCGTCAGATGGAGGACGTTTTAAAAAAGTCCCGATTTTTTCCAAAACGCTTCCCCTTCCCCCCTTCCCCGCCCCAAACCCTTTTTTAAACGCTTTTTTAAAACGCTGCAGGACGCGGGACAAATGGATAAAAGTCGGGACTGTCCCGCCGAAAGTGGGACGTCGGGTCCCCCGTGTCCTATGCCAAACGCTCGGCGTTCCCTCATTCAAAACCCCTCTGAGTGCGTGCCCCACACCACGTGCTCGGCTCCACGAGGGGCACAGCTGTGAACAATTAAGCCGACTCCACAAGTAGGCTCTCAGCTCCTCCTGTGCTCCGAGTCCTGGGGGGACGGCCGTGGACCAGCCTACGCTACCACTCTCTCCCGAGTCCCTACTGTGTGCCACGCAGTAGGCCTGGAGCCGGGGTCGGCAAACTCATTCGCCCACAGAGCCAACTATCAACAGGACAAGGATGGACATGCCTTTGGGGAGCCACATTTTTTAAACTTCAACTTCTCCTAACGCCACGTCACCAACACAGACCGGCCCGGGCCGTGGTGTTTTGTGGAAGAGCCACGCTCCAGGGGCCAAAGAGCCGCATGTGGCTCTCGAGCCACAGTTTGCCAACCAGGGGCCTGGAGGAGATACAAAGGGACCAGGTGCCATGCCCCCTCTCCCCCCTCCCCCCCACCCCCCGCCAAAATGGATTTTGCAGGAGCCACAGGAGGCGAGTGCTCTGATGTTGTTTATTTTATAAACTGAGGCTCAGAGAGGTTCGCTGTCTTTCACGAGGTCACACAGCCGGGCCCACCTGACATCAAGCTCATGCTCTCACCAGGGGCCCTGGGTGAGTCTCGGGGTGCCCTTTGCTGTACGCACGTCAGGGCTCCTACCTCCCCCAGGGCCCCTCTTCTGCCCCCGCTCTGATACTCACAACCCCGACCCGGCGGGCCACGGTGTCCCGGAGCGACAGCCCCGGTGCTGTCATGTGTCTTTTGTGCACAAAACCCCGTGTTCAGCAAACCACCGCGCTGAGACCCTATCAGGTTACCTGCCGGCCCGGAGGTACGCCCCGCGCTGCCAAGCCAAGCAGAGAATAAGCTTCCAGGAACGTTCCCCGTGAGGTGGAAAAAGCACCGCCTGGCAGGCGCTGCCCAGCGGGAACCAGATACAAAGCAAACACGGGCCGGGCCCACGTGGGGGCCATTCCCGGTGGGGCGCCAGCTCCCCCGCCCCCCACGCCCCCGGGCCCACCGTCACATCCTCAGCACCGCCGGGCCCCTGACTCCGGTCCCTGGCCGGAGGGAGCTGGGGGGCACCAGGGCTGCCAGGCACGGGCCTTCGGCGTGGGCGACCACTGAGCTGGAGGCCGCGCCTCCCCAGTCCTGCCGCCGTCCCTGACCTCGGCCTCCGTGGGTGACCTGCGGGCGGGCGACACCCTCGGGGGGCCCCTGCAGCGATGGTGACGGGGATACCTCACCGGGGACGATGTGGCGGGCGGACCGTGGGCCCTTCACGTGGCTCATCGGGTGAACGGTCGCCGAATGAAACATTGTATCCCCAGCTAATGATACAAGCAAGAGGGCAGCCCCCAGGCAGCCCCCCCAATGCTACAATGTTACAACGGGAAGGATGTGACAATGTTCCATCCGTGTTACAATGTTACAGCTATGTGGGGATGATGTCATGGGGGGGGGGCTGCCCTGTCAGCCGGGGCAGGGAGCTAGATTTCTAGCCGTTAGCTGTTCCCTGAAAGTCAGACATGGACTAGCCCTTCTCTTTTTATTTTTAAAAATATATTTTATTGATTTTTCACAGAGAGGAAGAGAGAGAGATGGAGAGTTAGAAACATCGATGAGAGAGAATCATCGATCAGCTGCCTCTTGCATACCCCCCACTGGGGATGTGCCTGCAACCAAGGTACATGCCCTTGACCGGAATCGAACCCGGGACCCTTTAGTCCGTGGGCCGACGCTGAGCCAAACCGGTTTTGGCAAAACACACATATATATATATATTTAAAGGAGAAATGAATTAACAAACAGGAGAAAGAGAGAGAAAGCGAGGAAGGAGAGAGGGAGCTGCTTTTGTGGGAAGGCCCCTACTCCATCCTGCTCAGGCCTCACGGTTCAGACGAGCTTCTCCTGACGATTCCTTTCCCCTGCGACCCATCCCCTGAAACCGGCGGCAAACAACGGCTCGCGAGCCACGTGCGGCTCTTTGGCCCCTCGGGCGCGGCTCTTCCACAGAACACCACGGCCCGGGCGAGCCTGTGTTGAAGAAGCGGCGTGGGAAGAAGGTGAAGTTTAAAAAACGTGGCTCTCCGGGGACATTCCGGTTGCTGTGCTGTTGGTAGTTGGCTCTGTGCACGGGTGAGTCTGCCCACCCCGGGCTTCAGCCACGCGGCCCTTGGACGGTGACCGAAGGGCAGCCGCGGACGAACCGGACAGCTGGCTGTGTGTCCTCCCGCAGCTCCCGCCCCCTCTCCCCTGCCAGCTGAGTGCACACCGACACTGGGCTGTGCGGGGAGCAGGATTCACACCTGGTGCCGCCTGCCTTCTGCCCGGGGCGTTCTCTCTGCACTAAGGGCGTCCAGAAAGGGCCGGGGGTGGGGGTGGGGGGGTGGGAGCTGCTCCCCTCCAGCCCCTGCCGGGAGCCCTCGAGGCTCAGAGCGGAGAGCCGGGGGCCCTGACGGAGGCGGGGCGGTGCAGTCCTCCCGTGCTCCCCAGGAAGCCGAGTGGTTCCCCCCCCCCGCCCCCCGCGGCCTCTGAATGAGGCCATTCACCGAGGAAACCTGAGCGCCCATGTTTAATGCAGGCCGGGCCGGGCGGGGAGCGGGGCTCGGGAGGGATTATTTTTAGCCGGAGGAGCCTGCGAGGGAGCTGGGGGCTTGAGAGCAGCCGCCCCTCACCCCGGGACCCTCCCTGGCTGGGTGGCCACAGGCACGGTGAGCGCCACCTGTGCCCGGCACAGGGGGGCTGGCCCGAGCCAGGCCTCCGCTGGGGGTGGGGTGGGGGTCTCGGCTATCCAGGCTGTCTGGGGTGCTGCCCCCTACAGCCGCTGGCCGCCGCGGACACCTGCGTGGCCGCCTCCCGCGGGGAGCTCCCCCTCCCCCTCCCCCTGCAGGTGCTGGCTCTGGTGAGGCTAACCAAGGATGGGATCTGGGACCGCTGGGCAGTGACTGGCACAAGGTCAGTAATATCACCCAGGGCCCAGCACCGAGGCTGCTCAGGTCGGGCAGACACTTTTATTTTATTTTAAATATATATATTATTGATTTTTTTTTTTTTACAGAGGAAGAGAGAGGGATAGAGAGTTAGAAACATCGATGAGAAACATGGACCAGCTGCCTCCTGCACACCCCCTACTGGGGATGTGCCCGCAACCGAGGTCTATGCCCTTGACCGGAATCAAACCTGGGACCCTTCAGTCCGCAGACCGGCGCTCTATCTGCTGAGCCACACCGGTTCCAGCGGCGGACACTTCTGCCTGGAAGGAGGCTGAGGCACAGAGAAGGAAGGGTCTCAGCCCAGGGACTGGGGAGACCGGGCTTTGACCCTGACCTCGTGCTCTGATCTTGTGACCTTGACCCCCATGGAGGTCACAGCTGAGGAAATGGAGACACAGACAGGTGACAGGACCACCTGGGTCGCTGGGGGGTTGAACCCACCCGTCGCCCTGGAACTCTTCCCCGTCCAGGTCTCTCCCTGGCCCCACTGGGCTCTTCAGCTCGTTAGCGGCCGGGCTGATGGCCGGGCTGGACCCGACCCACTTGCCCAGTTAGAGGGATTCAAATGCCGTTTATCTATCTATCGATGACTTCAGCTCATTTGACCCTGAGGGATGGAGCCCGCTCTGCTCTCATCGCTGATCTGCCTTTGATCTGCTAATCCGGGTTTGTAAGGTTAGCAGATAAGCGGGCGGAATGAAATTCTTTTCTCTCTGGGTCCACCTCAGGGGCCATTCCCCCAGCATCACAGAGCTCCCCCGGGATCCCCCGGCCCGGCCCCCTCGCCTGGGTGACTCCCACGGTGTGTGAGGGAGGCCCGCATCCTGGGCCACACAGGCCGGCGGGGTGCAGGCAGCCCCACAGGACCTGCCAGCGTCCTCCTCCTCCTCCTCCTCTTCCTCCACCTCTTCTTTCTCCTGCTTCTCCTTTCCCTGCTCTTCCCCCTCCTCCTTTTCCTCCTCTCTTTCTCCTCCTCCTTCTCTTTCTCCTTTTCCTCTTCCTCTTCCTCCTCCCCTTTTTCCTTCTCTATTTTCCTCCTCTATCCACTTCTTCCTCCTCTCTCTCCACTTCCTCCTCCTCCTCTTCCTCTTCCTCTTGCTCCTCTTCTCTTTTCCTTCTTTATTTTCCTCCTCCTCTTCCTCCACCTCTTCTTTCTCCTGCTTCTCCTTTCCCTACTCCTCCTTTTCCTTCTTCTCTTTCTCCTTTTCCTCCCCCTCTTCCTCCTTATTTTTTTCTCCTCCTCCCTTTTCCTTCTCTATTTTCCTCCTCCTCTCTCTCCTCTTCCTCTTGCTCCTCCTCCTCTTCCTCCTGTTCCTCTTCCTCCCTTTTTTCTTCTTTATTTTCCTCCTCCCCTTTCTCCTCTCTCCTCCTCCTCCTCCTCCTCCTTATATCAGCCTCTTCTGGCTGATAGTAGACCTCATGCTGGTGCAAGAAGGAGGCCAATCCCAGACTGCTGGGACCTGCTGCCTCCTCGGTCCTCCTGGCGTTTCACCCACAAATCTGCCCTTCGGTCTGGACCCCTCTAGCAGGGCATTTGCTTGGAGCGGTGGCAGAGAGCATCCCTAACAGGACAAGGCTTCCGGCAGGTTGAGCCCAGCCCACGTCCCCTGGCTCCTGCGGGAGAACGCCCGGGGAGTGCTGACAGTTCAGAGCTGTGGGCAGGGGCTCTGCGGGGCTCTGTGACCTTGGACAGCTGGTCCACCTCTCTGGGCCACGCACAGTGCGAGTCCTCCCTGTAGACATGGGACGAGGGCCCCCCAGCAGACCCCGGCGGGCCCGGGCCCTCGCTCTGCGTCTCCACGGGAAGCGTGTGACTTTGCGGACAGAACAGCCTTTGCCGGGCTCAGCGCAGAGCGTGCCACGTGCGGCCAGGATGGCACAGAGGTTCCCCCTGGCGAGGCCGGCGCTGCCCGCTGCCTCCTCCCTGGGCCGGAACCTGGCTCCCCTCCTTTTCCTCATCCCCCCCCCACCCCCCGCCCCCATATGCACATCTTCCCCTTGGCTTCCTTCACAGCTGGATCCGTGATTGGTTCTCGCTTCCAACATCAATCGCAAGGCATGTGTTGTTTTTTTGTTGTTGTTTTTACTTCTGTCTGAGTTCTCCGGAGAGAACTGCAGGACCCCGCAGGAGGTGGCTGTGCGTTTATCCGGCCGGGGAGAGGCACGAGGAGCGATGAAATATTCAGAAAGCGCCTGTTCTGGGGGGGTGTTATCCCGCACAGCCAGGGGGCACACTAAGGGTGCGGTCCGAGAGCGAGGGAGAAGGGCCCGCGCAATATGGATCAGGGGGGAGGCGGCATGGGGAGACTGCTCCAGAGGCCGTGCGAGCTGGCCTCGGGATCTGAACCTGGCCCAGGCCTCCTCCGCCCGAGCTCCCAGCTGGGGGCTCCCGGCCCTGTCCTCAGCCAGCCGAGGGGATCGTGTGGCTTCTCAGGGAGGAGCACTGGGTGGAGAGGCGGGAGGCCTGGCCCGGCCTCTAGCCTGCGGCTGTGTGGCCTCAGACAAGTCACTGAACCTCTCTGAGTCTTTGTCTCCAAAATGGAGACCAGGTGATTGCTGACGGGGCTGAGCAGGCGATGGGAAGGTAGACGAGGGGGTGGGGGGGAGTGGGGGGAGTGGGGGGGGTCGCCGGGAAGGACACGGAGAGAGGAAGTGGTGTGGGCCGCGCCTCACGCTCAGGCGGACTGTGTGCGGCTAGAAACTCTGACAAGCCACGGGCGTGCGTGCGTGTATGTGTGCTCGCGCGCGCCCCTGGGAAGCACAGCTGAGTAACAAGCGTGGCCCCCGTGTCGCCTTGAAGGTGGGCAGTTCTACGAACGTTAGGGCTTTTGGGGGCACAGAGAGAGGTGCACGTTTGGGGCCAGAGCTGCCCTGCGGGAGGAGCAGCGAGGGGAGAGCGCAGGGCGGTGGGCGCTAAGGGGGAGGGGCGGGTATTTGTACCCAGTCACCCGCCTGGGCCCGCGTGTCCGGTCCTGGTCGCCTCCTTCGGGCACTCCTGCGGCGGACAGCGCGGGAGCCCAGGGTGTGAAATGCGATGCGTGTCAGAGCCGCTCCAGAAGGAAGAGCCCTCATTCCTCATGCCTTCCCCCCACCCCGTACCAACGCACATGGCCTCCGGGGGCTGGGCAGCGAGCGGGGCCACACAGCGGACGTGGCCGTGGCTGGGGCCCTGGGACAGTCTCCGCGGAGACGCTCTGGTCTTGGCGACGTCCCCCGTGGCATCCCTGTCTCTCCCCCTCTCTCCTGCCTCCAGCCTGGGCCTTTAAGAGGCCAAGTCCCACCAGGAGCCGTTTCTCAGGCCCATGCTAAGCGTCGGACACTTCGCTAGGCGCGCTCTCCACAGCCGAGGCCCCGCCGCTGTCCCCGCCTCCTCTCCGAGTGGGCTCCCTTGTTATCTCCGCTGCGAAGGCCCAGGGCGGCCGGAATCCCTGCCCAGCTCACACCCAAGGCCAAGGCCAAGGCCAGGATGCAGGTTCAGGCCCGCGGTGTGTGTGTGTGGGGGGAGGCCAGAGGATGTGTTTGATAAAAGGTGCGCCCGGCCGGCGGGCTCCGTGGCTGAGCGTCGACCTAGGAACCAGGAGGTCCCGGTTCGATTCCCCGCCAGGCACGCGCCCAGGTTCCGGGCTCTGTCCCCGGGGCGGGGCGTGCAGGAGGCAGCCGGTCCATGACTGTCTCTCCTCATTGATGTTCCCCTCTCTCTCCCCCTCCCCCGTCTTTCTGAAATCAACAAAAAGAAGATACGTTTTTTTTTTTTAAAGATACAGATTTTGCTTCTTCGATGTGGCCGTCGAACCGCGCTGGACCCTGACCTTCTTGTCGCTGGCTTGGGCTGCAGCCTGCCGTGTCTGCCTTCAGGACAAGGACGCCCCCGGCCGCCCCGCTCAGGGCTCAGCCCCCCGCCTGGCCTCTCTCCTGGTCCCCCCGCCAGCGCCGGGAGCTCTCGTCCGGGTGGCAGGGAGCCCGGGGCCTGGGCCGCACGGCATTTGCATGTATGCCAACGAGCCGCCACGCAGAGCGACCTTGGCCTGCTTTCAAAGGCGGGCGGCATTCCTCTGGACTCGCTCTCCCCGAGCTTTATCTTGTCTCTCTCTCTCTCTCTCTCCCTCTCTCTCTCTCTCTCTCTCTCTCCTCATCCTGGAGGCCCTTGGCATGTCCAAGCAATTTTCCTAATGCCACGTCGTCTGCCCAGGAGCATGAAAGGGCTTTACGAGATGATTTGAGGGAGAATTAAGTGTTGGATGAGCATTTATGATAGAGCCGTTTAGGCCGCGCCTGCACGCCGACACCCTCTCCGCTGCGCAGGCTGATTTGAAAGTCAGTCGTGACCGGACGGGCGCAGCTACCGGCGCGCTCACCCTCGCCGCTCCTGGCCGCCGGGGTGTCCAGGGAGAGGCGGTTTGCGGGGCCGGGGTGTCCTGGGAACGAGGGGAAGCGGAGCTCTGTGCCTCCGCGCCCAGCGGCATTGCCCACGCGCGAAGGCCCGGGAAGCCCGTCGGAAGCCCCCGTTTCCTTCTGCAGCCCTGGCCAGTGTGGCTCAGTGGATAGAGCGCCGGCCTGTGGACCAAAGGGTCCCGGGTTCGATTCCCGGTCAGGGCACGTGCCCGGGTTGTGGGCTCGATCCCCAGTGGGTATGTGTGTGTGTGTGGGGGCGGGAAGGGGGGTACAGGAGGCAGTGGGCCCATGGTTCCTCATCATGGATGTGTCTATCTCTCTCTCCCTCTCCCTTCCTCTCTGATATCAATAAAAAATATGTTAAAAAGCAAAAAAAGGAAGTAAGAAGGAAGGGTGGACAGCCAGAGGCTGATGGACAATACGACCATCAGCGTGGTTCAGGCGGGGGGGCGGGGGGAGAGGGGGCGAGAGGGGAAGAGAGAGGGAGTGAGAGAGAGCGAGGGAGAGAGAGAGAGAGAGAGCCCACTTCAAGGCCAGCCCCCGCCCGGGCGGGATGAAGGGCCGGAGCGGCCGCGGTGGCCGGCCCTCTGAGGCGCGTGCGGGCGCTGTGAGCCGGCCTTTGAGCGGCCTATTCAGGGCGGCGGGACAATGGGGGACCGGCCCGCGGGGAGGACAATGGCAGGGGCGCCCTGCCTCTCGCAGCCGCTTTGAAGTGGCTGTGCCCCGGCCCCCCGCCGTTCCCCAAAGAGCGCCTTTGTTGCCCACTCCAAAGCCGCGCGGCGAGATGCTGGGGAGAAAGTCACCGGAGGGGATCCGCTCCATCAAAAAAAAATAAAAAAATAAAAAAATAAAAAATAAGAAACAAATTGAGCCGGACACGTGGGGCTGGCGGCCGCTTTGAACCAGAGCGGAGAAGGGACGCCATGATCCAAGCCTTTCTCGCCCCAGGGTTTCCGGGCGCAGGCTCAGCCTGGTATGTGGGGGGAGGGTTTGCAGGGGCGAGGCGGGGGGGTGGGGGGGAAGCTGGGGGCCACGTGGGGACTGGGGGTCTCCCAGGAGGCCCCGAAGCTGGGCTGGCACGCTCACTCTGGCGCTGGTGCCCGGGCAGAGGAATGATGGAGGCGAAACCAGATGCCCGGCGCTGTGTGCTGCGTGCGACGTGCGCCAGGGAGGGGCCGGTGCTTTCCTCCCCTTATTTTATTTATTTTTATTTTATTTTATTTTATTTTTAATGTGTCTTTGTTGTTGAAAGTATTACAGATGTCCCCCATCTGCCCCGCCCCCTCGCCCTCTGCCCTGCCAGGGGGTTGGTTCCCTTGGAAAGGTGCGGTGGGTGGGTGTGTGTGTACAGGGGACGTGGGCGTCAGGGGCCCGCACGGTGGGGCCCAGGGTTCGAAAGGCCACGGACGGGGGGTGATCCCAGGAGGTGCCGTGCAGACTGCGGCTCGGTCCTGGCGCCTGCGGCGTCGGCCCGGCGGAACCCGCGCCCCCAAGCAGACTGCCCGGCCGGAGGGGCGAGTGATCTCTGAGGCTCCTCCCGAGGATTGGCGCCTCCCGTACTGCCGTCACGGTGACCATCAGAGCCCGGCGCCTCCCGTACTGCCGTCACGGTGACCATCAGAGCCCGGCGCCTCCCGTACTGCCGTCACGGTGACCATCAGAGCGCGGCGCCTCCCGTACTGCCGTCACGGTGACCATCAGAGCCCGGCCAGGGTGGCTCAGTGGTTGAGCATCGACCTAGGAACCGGGAGATCATGGCTCCATTCCCAGTCAGGGCACAGGCCCGGGTCTCCAGTAGGGGGCGTGCAGGAGGCAGCCTGGAGACCCACGGTGCTCTTTCATCGTTGATGTTTCTCTCTCCCTCTCTCTTTTTCTTCGAGACCAATAAAAACATTAAGAAACATGTTTACTGGACGGATGGATGGACGGATGGATGGATGGCTCGTATCCCCAGGGTCTTTCCCTTAAAGCAGGAGAAGCTAATACGCATTTGTTAAGCAAGTGAATGGGAGAAGGAACAGTGTTCCCCCACCTGGCACCGGGCTTGGCACGGAGCAGGCCCGCCCGGACCACCTGCGAATGAAGGGATGGGGGGATGGAGGGATGGAGGGATGGAGGGATGGAGGGATGGGGGGATGGAGGGATGGAGGGATGGGGGGATGGAGGGATGGGGGGATGGAGGGATGGAGGGATGGGGGATGGAGGGATGGGGGAGGAGGGATGGGGGGATGGGGGGAGGGAGGGATGGGGGGATGGGGGATGGGGGGATGGAGGGAGGGAGGGATGGAGGGATGGTGGGATGGGGAGGGAGGGAGGGATGGGGAGGGAGGGAGGGATGGGGGGATGGGGGGGTGGAGGGATGGAGGATGGGGGGATGGAGGGATGGAGGGATGGGGGGATGGAGGGATGGGGGAGGGAGGGATGGGGGGATGGGGGGAGGGAGGGATGGGGGATGGGGGATGGGGGGATGGAGGGAGGGAGGGATGGGGAGGGAGGGAGGGAGGGATGGAGGGATGGGGGGATGGAGGAATGGGGGATGGGGGGATGGGAGGATGGGGGGATGAAGGGATGAGGGGGTGGTGCAGTGGAAGGAGCCCGGACATGGCTGCCTCGCTCGCTCGGACCTGAGGACGGCGCCCCTCCCCCCCTCCCTCCCCCCCCCCCCCGCCCCCACGGGCTAACGCGGAGCAGATGGCGGGGCGGCAGCCCGGCTGATGAGGGCCTCCCCCAGCAGCCGGCGCTTTGAAGGGGCCGCTGCCCAGCCGCTCCGGCCAGGGGCCGCCCGTGTGGGTCCGGCCGGCCGGGCTGGCGGCGTGTTTACCCAGGTGCGGCGGGGGGGCTGGGCCGGGATCCTCTTTCCTCTGCCCATCTGGGACTTCAAAGCAGGCAGGCTCAAAGGCGGCCTGGCCGGCCTGGGGAGGGGGGGCGTGCTGGCTTCCTGGCTCAGCCAGGTCCCCAGGCCACGGGGTCCCTCCCCCCTGCACCGCTGTCCCCGAGCCCCAGCCCCCAGCCCCGAGTCCCCCAGCCCCCAGCCCCCACCCCCCAGCCCCAGCCCCCAGCCCCCACCCCCCAGCCCCAGCCCCCAGCCCCCAGCCCCCACCCACCCCCCAGCCCCAGCCCCCAGCCCCCACCCCCCAGCCCCACCTCCCAGCCCCCACCCCCCAGCCCCAGCCCCCAGCCCCACCCCCCAGCCCCACCTCCCAGCCCCAGCCCCACCCCCCAGCCCCCACCCAGGCAGTGAGCTGCGCAGCTGTTGCCAGTATGACCTCCTGACCTCTCACCAGAGCTGCAGAGACAGGCCCCGCCCCCAGGTTGCAGGTGAGGAAACTGAGGCCCAGGAAGGCCCAGCGCTTGCCCAGTGCCTCCAGGCCTCCCGGCATCGCCGCCGTAGGGAGCAGTCCCTCCGGCTCTGCCTGAGGCTGGTCCAGCGGAGGGCACCCGGCTGGGTGGCTGGCTGCACCTATTACGGAAGCCGTGGCGGGCCTGGCTGGAGCCCCAGCCTGTGCCAGGCGTGCGATGGAGTTCTCTCTCTGCCGCTCCGCTCCCTCCAGAGCCCGTCCCAGGCAGCCGGCTCCTGGCGCTGCCCACGGCACGTGGCCTGCAGAGCCTGGCTGTCGGCCCTCCGCCCACCTCCGCGGCCACAGGTACCGGGGCGCGGGCAGCCCGGGGCTGGGGGACACGTGCGAGCGGTGGGGCCTGCAGGACGAAATCTGTGTTTGTTTTTCAAAAAAATATATATTTTATTGGTTTTTTTACAGAGAGTAAGAGAGGGGGAGAGAGAGTTAGAAACATCGATCAGCTGCCTCCTGCACACCCCCTACTGGGGATGTGCCTGCAACCAAGGCACATGCCCTTGACCGGAATCGAACCCGGGACCTTTCAGTCCGTAGGCCGACGCTCTATCCACTGAGCCTCACCGGTTTCGGCGAAACCTGTGTTTTAAAAGCTCCCCGGGTGGGGAGCGTGGGGAGCGTGTGGGGAGGGTGGGGAGCGTGGGGAGTGTGTGGGGAGGGTGGGGAGCGTGGGGAGCGTGTGGGGAGGGTGGGGGGGGTGGGGAGCGTGTGGGAGCGTGTGGGGAGCGTGTGGAGCGTGGGGAGTATGTGGGGAGCGTGTGGGGAGCGTGGGGAGTGTGTGGGGAGCGTGGGGAGCGTGTGGGGAGCGTGTGGGGAGCGTGGGGAGTGTGTGGGGAGCGTGGGGAGCATGTGGGGAGCGTGTGGGGACCGTGTGGGGAGGGTGGGGAGTGTGGGGAGCGTGTGGGAGCGTGTGGGGAGCGTGTGGGGAGCGTGTGGAGCGTGGGGAGTATGTGGGGAGCGTGTGGGGAGCGTGGGGAGTGTGTGGGGAGCGTGGGGAGCGTGTGGGGAGCGTGTGGGGAGCGTGGGGAGCGCGTGGGGAGCGTGTGGGGAGGGTGGGGAGCGTGGGGAGTGTGTGGGGAGCGTGGGCAGCGTGTGGGGAGCGTGTGGGGAGCGTGGGGAGTGTGTGGGGAGCGTGGGGAGCGTGTGGGGAGCGTGTGGGGAGAGTGGGGAGCGTGGGGAGCGTGGGGAGCGCGTGGGGAGCGTGTGGGGAGCGTGGGGAGCTTGGGGAGCGTGTGGGGAGCGTGGGGAGCGTGGGGAGCGTGGGGAGCACGGGTCCCTCAGGACCTTTCGGCCAAAAGCCTGCTGCGGTCACGGCGTGGGAACCTGTCTTTGGGAGCTGCCCCACCCTCATCAGTCCCGCTGCTCCCTGCCGGAGCTGGGCAGGGGGCGGTGGCCGGGACTATGCCGCCCCTGGCAGACTGGGGTGTCCCCAGCACAGCCACTGGCCCTCCCCACCGAGCCCCGAACTTAGCGAAAGCAGAGGCCGGTCTGGGTCCCAGGTTTGCCCAAAGGGGGTGGTGCCTCCCGCTCTGACGGGGAGTCTCCGGGTTCCCCGTCACCCTTGGCTCTCCGGGCTCAGGAGCCCCCTGCGAGGAGAGGTGTCTGCGCCCCTGAGGAGGTGCAGGGGGGCCCGCCCTCTGGGGTCCTCGCCACCTGCCTCCTGGCCCAGGGTGTGCCTGTTAGAGGGCCCTGGCAGGGCAGGGACAGGGGAGGGGAGCCCCGGGGATGGGACGGGGGAGGGCAGATGCCATAGTGGGGCCGTGGGCACTGTCTGACAGCAGGCCCCTCTGGGCACACATGGGCCCTGTGTGTCACAGGGACCCTTCGGCGGCAGTAAGCCCTGGGGGGGGGGGGCTCAGGAGCGGGTGCTGGCAGCGGAGGGTATTTTTGGAGCTTTGACTGACAGCCCTTCATGACGCTCTTGCCGCCTGGGCCCTGCCCCCAGCCCCCTCCGGGCTGGACAGAGAAGAGGGCACGTTGTCATTTCGTCAAGGGGAGGGCCCTGCCGCCCTTCCTGGTCCCGGCCCGCTGGCCAGGCTCTGTCTCTCTGTGTCTGGGTCCAGGCGCCCCGGGGCCCTCCCAGCATGCCCGCAGCCTGCATCCTCCCCGCGGAGCCGATAACTGGCTTCGGCGTCACCGCCTCCCCCGCGCGCCCTCTGATCCGCTCGCTTTGTTCTGCTTAAAGCCGCGGCAGCATGGGGCTCGCCCTCTCCTTCCCCGCCACCAGCCGTCGCCGGAACACTGGCAGGCCCCGCTCTGATTCCACTTGAAAGGACCGTGACGCTCAGTTATCTGCTGGGGCTGGAAGTCCGGCCGGAGTTGTCTGAGCTGCCTGGCCCAGTGCGAGGGGCGGGAGGGCGCGCCTGTGTGTGGATGCCCGTGCGTGTGGGACCGTGTGCATGCCCGTGCGTGCGTGCGTGTGTTTGTGTGTGTGTGTACAAGGACCGTGTGCATGCCCGTGTGTGTGTGTGTGTGTGCGCAGGCGTATGTGTGTGTGTGTGTACAAGGACCGTGTGCATGCCTGTGTGTGTGTGTGCGCGCAGGCGTATGTGTGTTTGTGTGTGTGTGTGTACAAGGACCGTGTGCATGCCTGTGTGTGTGTGTGCGCGCAGGCGTATGTGTGTTTGTGTGTGTGTGTACAAGGACCATGTGCATGCCTGTGTGTGTGCGCGCACAGGCGTATGTGTGTTTGTGTGTGTGTGTGTGTGTGCATGAGGACTGTGTGCATGCATGTGCGTGTGTGTGCCTGTGTGTGTGTGTGTGTGTGTGTGTGTAGACGTGGGGACGTGCTCATTTGCGTGCCTTTGCATCACCGCAGCTTTATCATTTATTTTGATCTGCAGCCAGGCAAAGCCTGCCCCATTCCCACCCACCACACAGACATCCTCTGTTCTTTTAAAACAAACAAACAAAAAATTGTTTTTTGATGACCCAGTCGCTGCACTCCCAGGAACATGCACAACAAATTGGTGCATAAATGTGGGTCAAAGGACAAGGACCAGGAAGCTATTCGTAACATCTCTGAGCGGTAATCACCCAGATGCCTGTGGACGGCAGAAGCGGATGAACATACGCCAGGATGCTCCTGCGCTGGCTACTGAGAATAAAGAAAAGGGGACACACTGCCGACAGCCCAGGCAACAGTATGGATGAATTGGCCGAAACCGGTGTGGCTCAGTGGATAGAGCGTTGGCCTGCAGACTGAAAGGTCCCGGGTTCGATTCCGGTCAAGGGCATGTACCTTGGTTGCGGGCACATCCCCAGTAGGGAGTGTGCAAGAGGCAGCCGATTGATGATTCTTTCTTATCAATGTTTCTAACTCTCTATCCCTCTCTCTTCCTCTCTGTAAAAAATCAATAAAATATATTAAAGAATATATATCTATAGATGAATTGCACGGTTATGATGTTGAGGGAAAGAAGCCAGATAACAAATGAGTACGGGTGGTTCGATTCCATGCGTAGGAAGTTCAAAAAACAGGCAAAGCTAGTGGATCAGGAGAGAGACCCAGGAGGGCGGTGACCCTCAGAGGTGGTGGTGACTGTGGGGGTTACAGAGAGCTTCTGGGGCAATACTGTGTTCCTCGGTCTGGCTCTTGGAGACCTGGGAACAGCCACTTTGTAAAACATCATTGAGCTGTACCCACTGCTGACTGGTGCATTTTTCTGAGTATAGTGCTAATTTTGTGTTTATAGTTCTTCAAGGATTTTTAGCTTAATGAGTTCAATGATCAATATTGCTGAGGTCTGGCTTAGAAACCGCATTATATTACAGACGAATGTGGGAGGATTCGCCCTCCTGCTGGCATTGGTTCTTTCCCTCCATGAACATGGTATAGCTTCTCTTATTCACATTGCTGACGTCTCCTTGTAAAGTTTTACTCTTTACTCCAGGGACTTCTGGTTGGGTTTATTCCTGTCTAATAAAGAGGGCATATGCTATTTGACCCTCATGCCGTTGCAAATATGGCAGCGCCCACGGCCGATAAGGAAGGAATATGCTAATTGATTGCCCCACCCTTAAAGATGGCGGTGCCAACAGCCACAAGATGGTGGCGTTCAATCGTCTCAGCCCCCCAGCCACCCAGGGCCAGCCTGAGGCTCAGGCAAGCCTCTGATGGCGGCTGCCCAGCTGCTCAGAGCCACCCGAGGCTCAGGTAACCAGGCTTGGCCAAGGCTTGTGCCGCCGCCAGTGGCAGCAGCAGAGGTATGATGGGGTGTTGGCTTCCCCTGATCACCAGGTTGCTTCCCTCCTGAGGGCTCCCAGACTGTGAGAGGGAGCAGGCCGAGCTGAGAGACCCTCTCTCCAGTGCATGAATTTTCATGCACCGGGCCTCTAGTCCTATATAAGAAAAGGCTAATATGCAGATTGTCCCCTTGACCAGTTATTGACCGGGAGTTTGACCAGGGGGCGGGGCTAGCTTGCCAACTGCCTGTAGCCTCTTCCCACCTGGCCAATCGGTCCCGATTGGGGTGGGCAGGCTGGCTGGACCCCACCCGTGCATGAATTCGTGCACCCGGCCTCTAGGGAATAGGCCTTAGGCTAGTGTAGTTTACTTTCTATCAGATTTTGAGGGTTAGGATTGCTCAGTCAAAGGCACTCTACACAGGTGTTCAAATGCAAAGTCTTCATGTCACCCCTGAAGCTTTGATTGGTGCTGCCAGACTCCGTCTCCAAAAGATTGTAATAATGTGCATTCTCGGCGACCGCATGCGAACGTAGCCCTTCCTGCTGTCCCTGCCCGCGATGGTGTGATGGTTCCTTTAGATTCCCCTCTGCGACATCTCGTTGTCCGCTTCATTTGCGTTTTCCCGGACCGCTAATGAGTGCGAGCATCTTTTCATTTGTTTGCGGCCGTTTGCCTTCCTTCTTTCGTGAATTGGCCCATTCATGCTCTCTGCCATCGTTTCTTTTGGGTGGTTTGCCCTTTTCTCTGTGCTTTGTAAGAGCCCTTTGTGTGTCAGAGATGGTAGCCCTCTGCCCTCCGCCCTCCGCCCTCCGCCCTCCGCCCTCTGCGTCACGATCATCTTTTCCAAATGCATGTGTGTCTGCCCACGATGCTGACGGTATCTCTTACCCGGCCAGAGAGGAGCGTCTTTACCTCGTCACGTGTGTCTGTCTGTTTAGATCCTGTGTTCTGGGTTTGCATGTTAGGAAGTCTCTCCTCTCTTTACGAAGCTGCTGTCCTTTCATGGCTGTGACCCGGAAGTGCCTCCCCCTTCTGCTGGGCGTCTGCAGCCACCCTGCTGCTCCGGCCCCGTGGGGACCGGGGCTCAGACCGAGGGGAGCCGAGGACCTGGCTCACACAGATGAAGGGCGGGCCCTGAGCTTGGGGCCGGGCGCCCGGCCACCAGAACTGTCACGCGTCGCCGCTGTCACCTTGGCCGGATCCCTTGGCCTCTTTGCTGCTGACTTCCCGGGTGCCGTGGGGGGTGAACATGAGACTCGGCGCGGGAGCTGAGATGCAGCGAGGACGGGACAAGGGGCATCACTGCGTCTAGGCCGTGAGCGGCGTTCCGCTCTTCATCTCGTCGACCCCGCGGCTGTGCCCACAGAGGCGCGTGCCCTCTCCTTAGGAACAAAGAAAACCCCCGGCCGGTGGCTCCGGGGCTTGGAATGTCGGCCCCCAGATGCCAAGGTTGCTGGTTCAGTGTCTGTCAGGGCAGGTACAAGAGTCAGCCAGTGAATGCACACACAGGTGGGACAACACATCGGTGTCTCTCTCTCTCTCTCTCTCTCTCTCTCTCTCTCTCTCCAATCAATCAATAAAAAGAAAGAAAACAAAGACACAAAGTGGCTAAGCTACATGCTCAAGGTTGCACAGCAGATAGGTACAAAGCGAGAGTCCAGAATGTGAGTCATTCCTAACGTGTGTGTATACGTGTTTGTGTGTGGTGTATGTGTATGTATATGCGTGTATGTGGCATGTGTATGTGTGTATGTATATGTGTGGATACGTATGTATGTATGTGTTTGTGTGTGCGCATGTATATGTGTGTATGTGGTGTGTGTGTGTGTGTGTGTGTGTGGTATGTGTGTGTGAGGCTGGTGAGGAGAACTTGACAGTATTTCAGCGAGAGGCCACGCAGAGTTGAAGGCAGTGTGAAAAGCGTGGGAAGTTCTGTGAGGCACTCTGGGCATTTCCTGGGAGGGCCACCTTCCTGGCACTCAAGTTATTAAAACTTGTCCAAGTGGACGGAGTGGCCTTGGAGCAAGACGGTGCCAGGGAGGCTGCGGGAGCCTCTCCTATGGCACTGACCCGGGGGGGGGCAGGCCCAGGGTGGACTGGCCGTGGTGGACACGAAGGCCCTGGGTCTGAGGCTCCTGGGGCTCCTGGCTCACACCGGGCTGGGGCTGAACTACCTGGCGAGAGAGAGCCAGGCGGCCCGTTTCCACGGACCCTGCACCCCCACGTTGCCATGACAGCGCACACAGTTCACGTCAGCACGCACAGACACGGGCACGCACCGCCTGTCCTGTGATCAGAGCCCCTGGGTCTGGCTGCACTCATTGGCTCACAGGTCTTTCTCTCTGGCACCTGCCACTGTTTTAAAAAAATATTTTTATTGATGTCATTGAGGCAGGGAGAGGGAGAGAGAGAGATTGAAACATCCGTGATGAGAGAGAATCGTGGATCAGCTGCCTCCTGCACGCCCCAAACTGGGGATGGAGCCTGCCACCCTGGTGTGTGCCCTGATCAGGAATCGAACCATGACCTCCTAGTTCACAGGTCGATGCTCAACCACCGAGCCGCCTTCTCTTTAATGCTTTCTTCAACGTGGCCGTATTCTTAGGCAGACTCTCTCCAAGAGACGGCAAAGGTGGGCCCGGCAGCGCGGGGCTGACATCGGACCAGCGTGGCACCCCAGCCAGTGGAAAGCCAGGACCCATGTCCCAGTCTGTCCACCCGGACTCCCATTGGCCCGCCATCCATCACATGACCAGCTCTGAAGCCAGTCCCCGTGGCCAGGGGCTGGGCTCTCTGGCTGGCTGGCCTCGATGGAGGCCTAGCCCTAGAGCTACAGGTGGCCGAGGCGGGGGTTTCCCCAGAGGAAACGAGGCTTATTGGGTTCATGGGTGTTGTCCAAGGAAAACCAAGAGGTGCCTGACACCATCCCGGTGGGTTCCCCTGGCTTCGGGGACCAGGCAGGGCCCGCAGCCCTGAGCCCATAAGGAGCACCCCCAGAGGGCCGGCCCGCAGCCCCCGCCTCCAGAGACTCACCCCGAGGGCCCTGGGGAGGAGGGAGCGGGAGACACGCGGCCGGCCCGCCCCTCCGGCCGCCCGGGCCGAGCTCCTGGCCGGGCTGCTCGCAGCGAGCTGGATCGCAGAGCCTGGAAGTGCGTGTTTGGGATGGAAACACAGACACGCAGTTAATTATGGCGTCCTGCTCGGCGCCACCCTAATTAAGGCCATTCCCCGTGGGGGCCAGCTGTAATGCTCTCTCTTTTATAGTGCGCGGTGGCCAGGGGCGGCCCGTCCCCTCCCCTCCCTCTCCCCTCCCTCTGATGCGTCCCGGCTGGCCGGCGGAGGGAGGGCCGGTGGGGAGGGCGGCCTGGCGGGCGGGCGGGCGGGCAGGCTGTCCAGGCCCCAGTGGAGGGACAGACAGAGCTGCCTTCCCCAGACAGGGCACTGGGCAGGGGGGTCAGCGGGAGGGGCAGTCGTGTTCATGCTGGCCGGCTCCGCCTGGGAGGGGCTGGGTGGGGTGGCCGGATCCCAGTTGGAAGGAACATGCCAGGCCTCTCCGGGCTCCGGGGCCTTCCAGGAAGCGGGCAATGGCCTCCAGATGGCCCGGCGACACGGCCGGCCGATGCCGGCTCCACGGCCCCCGTGATGGAAACGAATCAGGGAGGGCAGCCCCGCTGCCAACGACGCCTTAAAAGCACTGCGGGAGTCTCTGGACGCCAGCGGGTCCCCCCCTGCTCTCCGCAGTGGAGAGCGGCCCGGTCCACTCCCTAGGGTTCTTCGGGCGGCAGCGCGGGGGGGACATAAACCACCCCACGCCATGGGCCGAGAGGAGAGGCCACGGCAGAGCCATCTTCCCGAGATCCAGAGTCCAGGCGAGAGGGACCAAGGACGGGGCTGCCGATGGGTACAGGTGACCAATGCCAAAGAGTGGATGGGTGAAGGGCGTGATCGGAGGCCTTTTTCTTGCTCAGTAGGGCACAGACTCTTTAAAAAAAAAATATTGATTTAAAAAATATATATATTTTATTGATTTTGTACAGAGAGGAAGGGAGAGAAATAGAGAATAGGAACATCGAGAGAGAGTCACCAATCAGCCGCCTCTTGCACCCCCCCCCCCACTGGGGATATGCCCGCAACCAAGTCATATGCCCCTGACCGGAATCGAACCCGGACCCCTCAGTCCCCAAGCCGACGCTCTATCCATTGAGCCAAACCGGTCCTGGCAAAATTATTTTTACAGAGAGGGAGGGAGCAGGATAGAGAGTTAGGAACATCGATGAGAGAGAAACATCGATCAGCCGCCTCCTGCACACCCCCTTCCTGGGGATGCAACCAAAGTACATGCCCTTGACTGGAATCGAACCTGGGACCCTTGAGTCCTCAGGCCGACACTCTATCCACTGAGCCACACCGGTGAGGGCACAGACTCTTGATCGATGAGTGATGCCTACCACGGGCACTGGAGGGGGCGCGGTGGTCCCTTCGCCACGTTGTGGCCGTCCTGCCCGGGGGTCAGAGGGATGCGCTGACAGGCCCGGAAGGCGGCGGCCTCGGAGGGCTTGGGCTGGGAAGAAGCCGGAGGCGGAAGAGGATCGACGAGAGAGAGGGGCGCCCACGCGGCTCCCGGTGGACTGCCATCGGGCTGCTGCGGGGTCCGCGGTCAGGACTGCACAGTGGGAGCGTTCACGCGCTCTGACCGGCAGGAATCCCCTGATGCAGCGCGGCTGGGGCCTGCGGTCCTGCCCGTGCAAAGGCTTCTGGGAGCGCTCCTTCCCGGGAGGGCGCGGTGTGTGGGGGTTTCTGCTCCTCGCGGCGGAAGGCAACCTAACCACCTAACGCCGGGGTCGGCAAACCGCGGCTCGCGAGCCACGTGCGGCTCTTCGGCCCCTGGAGCGTGGCTCTTCCACAAAACACCCCGGCCCGGGCGAGTCTGTGTTGAAGAGGTGGCGTTAGAAGGAGTCGAAGTTTAAAAACTGTGGCTCTCCAGAGAGATTTCCATCGTTGTGCTGTGGATAGTTGGCTCTGCGGACGAAGGAGTTTGCCCACCGCTGCCCTAGTGGGGAGAAATAAAAGCCCACGTTCAACAGAGAAGCAGCGAAGTGGGACCCTCTGTCTCTCTCATTTTGGGGGCTCCCTTTGGCCGTGGGGAAGCAACGGGCCCCCTGAAACCCTCCTAGAAACGCCTTCCTTCTGAGTCAGCGCGCCAGGGGGCGCGAGTCTGTCTGGCCTGCCCCAGGGTCCAGGTGCCAGGGCGGCTCGGAGCCCCAGCCCGCGTGGAGAGAGGCTGCGGCCCCTGTGGCCTTCCCCCCTGGTGCTGTCGAACCCCCACTGGGAACCGGGCGCCCCTTTTCCATCCCAAAGAAGGCCCGGGACTGCGGGAGGCGTGGGAGCGTAAACACGCCGTGCCCGCGGAGCCCCGGCCAGCAGGCATTCCAGGCTGCCCGAGCGCCTGCCAGCCCGAGCTGGACCGTGGCCGGGACCCTCTGCCGGAGCTACTTTTAGCTGGGAACATTCCTCCCAGACTCGCGAAGGCCGCCCTGGAAGGACGAAGGCTCACCCCACAAAGATCCCAAACTGGCGGGGGGGCATTCCTTCGCCGAGCTCCATGCCCGCCTCCCCTACCTCCCCTCGGAGCCGGGGAGGCCAGAGAACCGGGCTCTCTCGGGGGGGTGAGGAGGGCTCTCTCTCTTATTGACTCTGGGCCAACGGCCTCACATGCTGGCGTCTGCTTCCTCACCTGGGAAGCAGAGATAATAGCAGTCAGGCCCACCCCCAGATGGGAATACGTTGCATATCCTAGGGTTTGTATCCGTCAGTCGGGGCGAGGCTATGCTGCCGTAACAAACATCCCCCCCGAGCAACAGAAGTCTCCCTTACGCTCTTACCAACTCTGCCGTGGGGATCCGCCAGCCACACCCTGCAGCCCCATTTCCCATCGGTGACCAATGGTGCACGGCCATGAGCTTGTGAGAATTCCCATGGACGTCAGAAGAGTCCAGAGGAAGAGGCACGAGGTGGGACGCCTTGCTTTCCGTGTGAACCGTGTCCATGAAGCTGTGTGCGGCCACCGCTGGCCCCTGGGCTTCGCCCGGGCCCTCCCAGCCAGGCCTCCCCACAGGGAGCCAGAGCCTGCTCCTCTGTCCGCACAGGACCTGCTCCCCAAACCCTGACATTGTTTTCCATTTTTCAATTAAGGAATTGTATGTGTACATATCTTACCATTGCGCCTCCCCCCCCCCCAGACATGCCGTGGACAGGCGCTCGCAGGTGGAGGTGGCTGAGCGTCCCTCCCCTGGGCGTGTGCAAGCGGGGCGGGGCTGGTGCAGGCGCTGCAGGGGCGTCCCATGCGGACCGGAGGCCCCCCAGGTCTTGCTCTGCACTCGGGGGAGCTTCATCCTTCCTTCTGCGCCTCCCACACCCCATGGCCCTCCGGCTGGCGGCCGCCAGACGCCACCCTCAGTTCCGGTGCCTGCTCCGTCCCTTGTCCTCCCGGGCTCCCCACGGGTGCTTATCTCAGGGTGCCCGCCCCTCTGGCGCCCCTTCCCCTAGAAACGCCCGTCACCGTACCCTCCCCGCAGCCACCCTGGGGAAGGTGCCGTCTGTTCCGCCCGGCCCGCGCTGGCACACACAGGAAGGACGGGCGTCTGTCCCCGGACCAGGCTTTTCCGAAGGCTCGGTCAGTCCTTCCGTCCTCCCGCTTCTCCGACGGCCCGCCCCCCCCCCCCCCCCACCGCCTCGTTGTTCACCGAACGGCATGGCACACGGTTTCCGGTTGTTTCACGTGTCAGCGTTCCAGTGGCTTCGACTTCAAGGCTGGGATTTTGTTGACAATAATGAGATCACCGGACAATTATCGTCGGGTTCTGCCGTGCGCCCGAGAGGGGGGGATGAAAGACGGCGAGGGAGCCCGGGCCGCTTCCTGTTACCCGTGTGCCGGAGGGGCGGGGAGGGGAGAGGAGAGAAACCCGCTTAAAAATGCCCACGTGGGGACCCACTCAGGCCGTCTGTCCGCAGCCGCAGCCTCGCTCGGAGCCGCCAGTGCCCACGTGGGATGACCCACGAGGCACCCTCTCTCCCTCCTCTCTCCCTCCACCCCTCACCCCTGCCCGGGGTCTTTGGACTCAGGCCGAGCGTGGGAAATTCCCTCGGCCCCGATACCCACTCCCGGGCTTCACTCCCGGGGTGAGGGAGAGGAGACGGGAATTAATTCCACAAACATTGATGATGATCATTATCATGGTCATGATCATTCTCGATCGAATGGTTGTTCTCGGTCCAGCTCAGCGGCTAACTCGTGGACACGGGATGGCCTCACGCCGCCAGCCTCAGTGTCCCTCTGTGCAGCGAGGAACGGCTGAACGAGAGGATCCAAACCCACCTGAGCCCCAACACCCGCCACCCATGGCTCCCCTGTGACTGTGATTCTGGCGGGGGGAGCCTGGGCGGGGGGAGCCTGGGCGGGGGGAGCCTGGGCGGGGGGACCCTGGGCGGGGGGACCTTGGGCGGGGGGAGCCTGGGTGGGGAGACCCCGGGCGGGGAGGGCGTGCGGTGCTGGAGTCTGTGGAGGCTTCTTTGCTCCCCGTCATGGGCTCCTCCAGAGCCTGCAGCCCAGGAGGACAGGGCTCCTCTGGGGCTGTAGCGCACCCCATGGAATCCCCTAGAAGTGGGGTGCAGGGGGCACTGCCCCTCCTTCCATCCCTCCACCCGGGGCTCCTCGAGGGCCTCCTGTGAATCACCCCGCTGACCGGCTGAGGGACACACACCTCCCAGAGAGCCAGGGTGCCGCTGGGTCTGTTCTCACCGCCCCGCCTGCACCTCCCGCCTTTCCCAGAACACCGCGGAGACCGCCCCAGAGGTCCGGCCTGCCCCCTGCCTGTCCTCTCCCTCTCTCTGCACCCCCTTCCCCTCTGTGGCATTCCTCTGGACCACTCTCCCGGTTGTCACTCTATCTATCCGTCCTTCCCGGCCGTGACTCTTTCTTTCTTTCTTTCTTTCTTTCTTTCTTTCTTTCTTTCTTTTTTAAAAAAAAATATATTTCATTGATTTTTTTTTACAGAGAGGAAGGGAGAGAGATAGGAGAGTTAGAAACATCGACGAGAGAGTCATCCATCAGCTCTCTTGCACACTCCCTACTGGGGATATGCCCGCAACCAAGGTCCATGCCCTTGACCGGAATCGAACCCGGGACCCTTCAGTCCGCAGGCCGATGCTCTATCCACTGAGCCACACCGGTCTCGGCCCAGCCGGGACACTTTCAAACAGCCTGCGAGGCCTGGGATGGTGAAAGGCGGCCATCGGGACAAAGCTGTCTGTCACCAAAACAGGAGGGGAAGGGGACTCACGATCCTGAAACGAGAAGAATCCTAGACAAACGGGGGAACGGAGGTCCAGAGAGAGGCGAGAGCCCGTGTCCTCCAGCGTGGCTCGGCACGGTGGCCCATCTCCGAGGCCCGTGGCCAGCAAACCGCGGCTCACGAGCCACATGCGGCTCTTTGGCCCCTTGAGTGTTCTAACATCACTTCGTCAACATAGACGCGCCCACGCCGAACACTGACTTCTGCGCACGGTCCACGAAGTTCCAGCCGCACTGTGCGCGCGTCCGCACGTGGTATTTTGTGGAGGAGCCACACTCAAGGGGCCAAAGAGCCGCATGTGGCTTTCGGGCTGTGGTTTGCCTTGAATCCCCTCCAGTCTGGCCCGCGGGCCATATAAGACCCAGGACAGTATGCGGTCTGGCCCTGCCAAGGCGGTAGGCGTGAGTTAGTTCTGCGTTTGACCAGATAGAGCAGGCCAGTTTTTAAGCTGGTAGTTTTTTGTTTGTTTGTTTTTTAAAGAAATTTTTTGTGAGTTTATTTGAGCCTTACTGTCGACGTATGCCAGGAAGCAGAACCTCAACGGATTGAGATAATGCTCCGAAGGATGGCGGGTTACATTTCTCTATTTATACACCGAAATCAAAGGAGGGACACAGGTGGGTGACGTGAAATTCATCGGTGATGGAGTAAGGAGGCGGGAGAAAGCAAAGCGGTGGGAAACCCCTGGGATTGGATAAAAAGTAAAGTGATGGACGTGTACTCAGGTGAGTGCAGGAACAATTAACATGGTAACGAAGGAATCTGAGGCATCTGTCCCGGTGCCCACCCCATTTGGTGGTGCCCCAGGGGCTCCGGAAAAAGGGAGGTTACAAGTTGCCCAGACATCTCACAGATTAAGTTGGTAGTTTTGTTTGGCCCACAGATGATGCTACAGCCCACCGATGTCCAAATGGCGCTTGGCAGGGCAAAGGGTCCCACCCCTATTCCAGGCCCTTCCCAGCCTCCTCTCTCCTCCCTCCCCCTTCCCCCCTTCCGCTTCCCGGTCCCCATCAGCCATGCCAGACAGTGTCAGTCGCTCCCTGTGCCTGCCGGCACTTGGTACTGTCACGTCTCAAAAACTGTAGCCGTTCTCCTAGGAGCCAACGTCATCTCCTTTGGTTTTAATTTGCGTTTCCCTAACGACTAATGATGCTGAGCACCTTTTCACTGGCCATTTGCCATCTGCGTGTCCTCTTTAATGACGGGTCCGAAGCTCTTTTGTTTAGCTTGTTTTTAATTAGGCTTTGGAAGTAATTTATATATTCTGGATACAATACAAAGCGTTTCTGTGTGTGTGTGTGTGTGTGTGTGTGGTGTTTAAATCAGAATCTGTTTATAATATTTAAAGAGATTCCAAGTACCAAAGTTGGATTTCTGGGTTAAAGCCTTTGATTGGAGGTCTGGCAGGGTAGAGGCCAGCACCCCAGGCGGCAGCAGTGACCGCGTCCTCCCGCCTCCGGCCTCCTAGGGGCCAGCCTTGCAGGCCTTTGAGCCGGAGGCCCTCTGAAGGGCCTTCTTCCTTGTCCCACCTGTGCCGTGTGCTCTCCACACGGACAGCGCCCCCTAGGGCTGAGCTCAGGTTCTGCACCGTTTTCCCCGCCATCTTCCCCATGGCTCCTTACCAAAGCCCACTTACTCAAATAGACCCCCCGTGAGCCCCTCCCGTCCTCCATGTTCCTCTCCTGGCCGGCCCTGTGGTGCCATTCACAGGCTCATTATGCGGATGGCGCCCCCTGGAGTTGTGCATACACGCCAGCCCGGCCCTTTGTCCCTGGACCCCAGCCCCATGCCAGGAGAAAGGGTCTGATTGGCCAGGCTTGGGTCAGGTGTCTACCTGGTCCAATCAGCTGTTTCAGGGGGAGGTATGGGGGTGGGGATAGATGTGTGCTGAGGGAGGTGCAGGCCTGGGAGAAGTGGGCTCTGAGCAGGGGACCCCACATTGTGTGCGCACTCCTGGGGCTCTGAGAAGGAACCACTTGCCCCGTTTGGAGCTGGGCTGACCTGGGTCTAACGCTCGGCCTCACTGTGTGACCCCCTAAGCCCGGGAAAGGGAGAAGCTAGAACTCACCTGAAAGGCTTGTTGTGAAGGGTACCTAATGCCGACACAGCCAAAGGCCCTCACAGGCTCCCAGCATCAGCGTCAGGTGGCCCTAGGCTATGGGAAGGCCCCTCACTCTGCTTTTATTTTATTTATTTATTTATTTATTATTATTATTTTTTTTTTACCAAGAGCCACATGGACCATAATATAAAATGAAAGAGGTAGATCCATGTGAGTCCCCTCTGTCTTCTAAGTCTTATTTCTTGAGCCTGCCATGAACCTCTCTGTGACCCCGGGCTGGTTACTTGAATGCGCCTCAATTTTCCCGTCTGTAAAATGGGCACAGCCGTCTCCCCACTAACCACCGCCTCTTCCAATGCAGAGGTGAGGTTCTCGTCGTGGGCCCAGGGGTATAAAATCTGGGACGTCCAAGAAAACCAGTCGTTTGCAGGATTTGTTAAAGAGAAACAAAGGTACTGGATAAAGCTGAAAACTCAAACGCCCTGAAGATCATGAAAAAAAAAAAAAATAGTTCAGAAAACTGGTTACTTCACTCCATTGAGGCCCAGGATTGCCAGATATTTAAAGAGAAGTTAGGAATAAAACATTCTACTTCTTTAAGAAATATTTAAGAGCTTATTACACACACACACACACACACACACACCCGTATTTTCCGGCGATTTTTGAAACGAAAAATAGTCAACCAAAAATTGGGGGCAAAAGATCAAAATTGCACAAAAATTACCTGCAGATCTTGACGGCAAAGTAAGTCTTTTCTTTGAAGTGGGGGGTAGTCTTATACAGCGAATATAGGCCTAAACCTATGTTTTAACTGCAAAATTAGGGGGTCATCTTATACGCCAGAAAATACGGTGTGTGTGTATATATATATATATATATATATATATATATATATTAAAAGGCCTGTGGCCATAATGCCATAACAACCAAAGAGCAGCATGAGTGGGCGGGGCCATGCAATATTGATGTCAGAGAGGAAGGGAGAGAGAGAGAAACATCAGTGCTGAGCGAGAATTATTGACCGGCTGCCTCCTGCATGTCCCCTACTGGGGACTGAGCCCGCAACCTGGGCCCGTGCCCTTGACCAGCATCGAACCCGGGACCCTTCAGTCCGAAGGCCGGCGCTCTGTTCCCTGAGCCACACCAGCCAGGGCAAGAGCCGATGCATTTTTAAACCTTTTAATGTTTGCATTAGTACTTACGCAAAAAAAAAAATCATCACAGGGTCACATAAGACCTCTGGAGGGGCCGCCCACGTGAGACGCCCGCCCCCCGGGGCTGACGGGGGTGGGGGGAGGTTTGGGGTTTTCCTCTGAGAGCTGTGTCCCCCCCCCCCCCCCCCGCCCCCCTCTGGCTCGGGTCCAGCCTCCCCCAGCCGCTGAGCCCTCCCCCGCCCAGCTGCCGCCGCCTGGTGCCAGGGATGACTTCAGCGGGAAGACAAAGGGGCCTTCATGTTCAAAGGCCAGCGCACGCTCATCCTCTGCCCTCCACAGACACACAGCCCTTTGATCCGGCGGGGGCGGGGCCGCGCTGCCTTCAGGAGGCCAGCCCGGGACGGCCGGGGAGCGTGCGTCATACAATAAGAGCGCCACGTCTAATGGCTAAGCGGGTCCCCGGGGCTCCGGGGCTGTCCCTTTGGAAGTGAGGAACCCACTGGCATGGGAAGGGGGGCCGGGGGGCTGGCGCTCTCAGCCTGGGGGCCCGGGAGAGGCAGCGGGACCCCGTTTCCTGAAGCAGGCCCCTGCTCACCTTCGCAGCCAGCGCCCCTTCCTCCAGGGGTGAGCACAGCCCCTCACGGGAGGCAGGGGAGCCAGGACCTGCCCCAGGGCCCTCCCGCGGGGACGTCGCCCTGCGGTCCCTGCCCATCCCGTCCCCCGGCTGGAGTGCTGGCTCGCTGGAGCCTGGCCCCCAAGTTTGGTCCGCCTTTCCAGCAGGGCACGGGACGGCAGGTCTCTCAGCGTGGAGGGGGGCCGGGGAGACGCTGAGCCTCAGTCCGTGGGTGCCGTGCCAGTTTCCGTGGAAGGAGGCACAGCCTGGCACCTCCAGCGTGCCAACCGCTTCCTGTCCATCACCCGGGCTGCCGCGCTCGGCCGCTCCGAACGGCTGAGGGTGTGACTCCTTCCATAAATCCATTAAAGAATATTTGTATTGCCAAAACCAGTTTGGCTCAGTGGATAGAGCGTCAGCCTGCAGACTGAAGGGTCCCGGGTTTGATTCCGGTCAAGGGCATGTACCTTGGTTGCGGGCACATTCCCAGTGGGAAGTGTGCAGGAGGCAGCTGATCGATGTTCCTCTCTGATTGATGTTTCTAACTCTCTATCTCTCTTCCTTCCTCTCTGTAAAAAAAAAAAAAATCAATAAAATATATTAAAAAAATATATATGTATATATATTTGTATTGATTTCAGAGAGGAAGGGGGAGGGAGAGAGAGAGAAACATTAACGATGAGAGAGAATCATCCATCAGCTGCCTCCTGCACACCCCCCACTGGGGATGGAGCCTGCCACCCAGGCCTGTGCCCTGACCGGGAACCGAACCCTGACCTCCTGGTTCATAGGTCCACGCTCCACCCCTGAGCCACGCCCACCAGGGCTTTACCGTCCCCTCACCCCCCTTTAATCGGTGACTCCATTCACCTGAGAGAGCCCCGGTGTGTTCTGTCCCAGGCTGTCTCTGTCGCTTCCTCTCGGGCAGGGACCCTGAGCCAGACGCTTCCTGGGAAGATGGGGACCCAGGTCAGCCCGCCGGCCCCTGGGGCTCCGTGGAGAGGGAAATCCAGGAGGAATTCCCACCCCTCTTTCCCCGACGGGGTTCCGGCTCCCGGGGAAACTGAGCTCCGTCTGGGTTTATTGGGAACGGGTGACTCTGAGGAGGCGGCAGCCTCCCACCTCTTGGTGAGGGGAGGAGGGGGGGGTCCCAGAAATGGGGCTCTGGAGAGGGGACCCTGATTTAGCCGTTGGAGCAGAGGCGGTCCCTGAGCCTGGGAGGTGGAGCCAGTGCCGGACAGGGAGATCCAGGAGGCCAGCCTGGAGGCGGCGGCAGACACCTATGGGTTTTTTTTGTTTTGTTTTGTTTTGTTTTGTTTTTTCCCCTCAGGGGTTGCAGATGTTTGAAACCCATCTGCTTCTGAGTGAGGCTCGTGAAGCCTGACCTCTGTCCACTCACAGGCCACCCACGTTGCTGCGTGTCAGCCCAGCTGGGGCCCGGGGCACAGAGCAGAGGGCTCCTGCCTCCCTGGTGTGCTGGGTGCTGACGGCTCCTTTGCTGGTGGATTTCAGCGGGCTGCCCACCCCCCCCGCCCCCCCCGCCGGGCCTGGGGAGGTCTCTGCTTCTCCCGGAGGGCAGGTTGGTATTCTCATCCCGAGCCCCCCCCACTTCACACCCAACGTGACACATGAGCAAGCGTCTGGCACCCCCATTGGCCGAGTCCGTGCACACCTGGGGGGGGAGGGGCTGCGGTGGGCTGTTCTGCCCAGCTCTCCTGGCGGGTGGGGGCGGGGTGGGAGCTTGCCCAGGGTCCTCCTGCCACGTGGCGCCCGGCAGTCCCGGGCCCAGCTCCGCTGACCTGCGGACCTCCGGGTAAGACCTCTGCCATCTGTGCAGGAAGGCTGTCCCGGCACCGTCTCCCTGCCAACCGCTGCCCCCGGCCCCGGCGAGACGGGACGGGAGACAATGCGGCGAGTTATTCGTGAGGCTCTGTGCCCTCGGTTCAGCGGCCGCCTTCCCTCTGCCACGGCCTCCTTCTGCTTTTTGATATTCAAATGCCTCAGAGAGTTCAAATGCTAGATGCCGTGCATGTGTGCGCCCGCGTGTGTGTGTGTGTGTGTGTGCATGTGTGCATGCATGTTCGTATGCTCATGGAAGGCAATGCTGAAGAGGAGCTTGGTGTGGTCTGAGAAGGCCTGTGTCCCCCTGACCCTTCTGGGGGTTGGCAAGTCAGAGCCAGCTTCCTAATGACACTGAGACGTCCTGTGCCGTTTTGCTGTGTGGACATTTGCCCTGATGGTGCAGGAGGTGGGGGTGCAGGAGGTGGGGTGCAGGAGCTGGGGGTGCAGGAGCTGGGGGTGCAGGAGGTGGGGGTGCAGGAGGTGGGGGTGCAGGAGGTGGGGGTGCAGGAGGTGAGGGTGCAGGAGGTGGGGGTGCAGGAGGTGGGGGTGCAGGAGGTGGGGTGCAGGAGGTGGGGGTGCAGGAGCTGGGGGTGCAGGAGGTGGGGGTGCAGGAGGTGGGGGTGCAGGAGGTGGGGGTGCAGGAGCTGCTGCTTTGAGAAGTCCCGGGCCCACGGGAGCCCTCCTGTGCAGGAGGTGTCTGATCACCCATTTTAAAAAATATATATTTTTATTGATTTTTTACAGAGAGGAAGAGAGAGGGATAGAGAGTTAGAAACATCAATGAGAGAGAATCATCGATCAGCTGCCTCCTGCACACCCCCTACTGGGGATGTGCCCACAACCAAGGTACATTCCCTTGATTGGAATTGAACCTGGGACCCTTCAGTCCGCAGACCGACGCTCTATCCACTGAGCCAAACCGGTTTTGGCTGATCACCCGTTTTTATTTCTCTCTCCTCACACTCTATTTCCCTTTCCCAGTCGCCAACTCCAAAATCCCGGTGCCATTCCCGTGCAGGGCACTTTCGCACACCAGGCCACTGAACCCTGCCTGCCTGCCGCCGGGGGGGCTGTGCAGGGAAGCGCTCCAGGGCCGGAGGGACCAGGATGCTCGGACAGTACATTTTTCTTTAGTATTCTCCAGGCCATAGTCGTCTTCTTCTTCATCTTAAAATATTACTTTATTGATTTTTAGAGAGGGAGGAAGGGAGAGATAGAAACATTGACAAGAGGAACATCAGGCCTGCCTCCTGCATCCACCCCAACTGGGGATGGACCCCCAACCTGGCATATGCCCTCACCCCGACTGGGAATTGAACCAGTGACCTCTTGGGTCAATGCTCAACCGCTGAGCATACCAGCCAGGCCCCCAGATGGTATTCTTAGCAGCTGCCCACTCTCTTGCTGACCACTGCGCACCCAAGGGTCGGAGGTAGGGCTGGGTGGGCTTCTCTTGTTCTGCGGAGAGCGCCTCCTATGGGCAGGGCTGGGCACTGCATCTGGAGCTGCGGGTCAGGTCAGACGCCAGAGGCGCACCCGGTGGAGAAAGAGGAGGGGGGACCTGGCTATCAGAGTGTCAGAGCTCCTAGGTCAGAAGGTCAGATGGGCTTCCTACAGGCAATGGGTTGAAGGGGGACAGATCGGATGGTTTAACTCAGGGACAAGCCTGGGGGTGCTGTCCTGTCCCCCCCTCCACTCCCCCCAGCCTCCAGCTCCGCGTCTGACAGACTTCACCTCAGCCAGCCTCGCCGAATCTCAGGCCCCAGGAAACCGTTTCTGCCGTAATCTCTCTCTTATCGCTCCCTCGCCTTCCTTCCCCGTTCTCCTCCCCCAAGGAGGGGCGGTCTTCAAAGGAAAAGATGTGCCACTGTGAGCGGACGCCCGAGAAGTGGGCCCGATAGATGATTAGAACGTGAAAAGACAGTGCGGCATGCCTCCGGGGGCCGGCGGGGGCCACAGGGCCACCCCAGGAGGGTGGGGGGCTGCTGGCCCCTGGGAGCCGCTGCTCAGAGCCCTCACTGGGCTACAGCTTCAGCACCAGGCCCATCGCCCCGTTTCCTGCCCAGGGCCAGGTGGGGGTGTCCCGATTCCCCCCCAGCCAGGCCTGGGCGCGAGCCGGGCTGGGAGGGCCGGGCTGGGGGGGCTGGGCTGGGGGGGTCTGGGCTGGGGGGGCCGGGCTGGGGGGGCCTGGGCTGGGGGGGCCGGGCTGGGGGGGGCCGGGCTGGGGGGGGGCCGGGCTGGGGGGGCCGGGCTGGGGGGGCCGGGCTGGGCTTGGGGGGCCGGGCTGGGGGGGGGGCGGCTTTGTGTCTGGCTGGACAGTGGGGATTTACCTCCCCGAGACTCAGGCTGGTCGCTGCGGAGTTTGAGTTGCTGCTTTTTATCTGTTTGAACTGCAGAGAGAGCCGCCCCGGGGACGGGGGCTCCTTTTCTCTCACGAAAGAAGAAAGCTGCGGCCGGTTTAAGGCAGGAGCTGGCGCTGAGCCCCGTGAGAAAGAGCACGCAGAGCGAGGCTTTCGTGTCCACGCGCCCCGGCCCGCGGGGAGCTGCGGGGGGGGGGGGGTGTGAGAGAGACGAATAGCAGCCCCCGCTGACGCCGTTCCCAGACACGTGCCCCCTCCCTTCCCTGACACCCGCCCTGCCGTCCTGCCCTGCCCTCTCACAGAGCCCAGGGCTGCTCCCGTGGGCACCGCGGACCCGTGGGGCTGGAGGTCCCTCCTTCCGGGGCCCCGACTTGTCCGCTGTGGGGCGCTTAGCAGCAACCTTGGCTTCTTCCTGCCGGATGCCTCAGACCTCGCCCACTGTCCCCACACACGTGTGTGTGCATGTGTGTGCGCGTGTGCGTGTGCGTGTGTGTGTGCGTGTGCATGTGTGCGCGTGTGTGCGCGTGTGCGTGTGTGTGTGCGTGCGCATCGAACCCCTTTCACAGGGGCCGCCCAATACCCTCGGAAAACACAGATATTTACACTACAATTCATAACAGCAGCAAAATGACAGTTAGGAAGTAGCAAGGAAAACAGCGTTCTGGTTGGGGTCACCGCAGCATGGGAGCGGTGTGAAAGGGCTGTGCACTGGAAGGCGGAGAACCGCTGGCTACAGAGGTCAGGGCCCGGACTCAGCAGGCAGGCGTGGGTGTCTTAAAACCTCTTGCGGTTCGCCAGCTGAAAATCACAGACTGGGACAGCGGCTGGCCCGCGGTAGGTACCGATAAGGAACTGCCGTGTAACACGGACAGCGACGTGCCTGCGCCTGAGATCGGCCTGCGTTCCCTCCAGGAAAGCGTGTGGGGAAAAGGGAGTGCGGAGGAGGCCACTGAGCCTGCGCTGGGCAAAGGGTGCTTATGGCTCCGACGGCCGGGCAGCTCCCCCAGTCCCCTGGGGCCACGTGGGAGCTCCCGCGCCGAGCTGTTCGGGACAGTGGCCACCAGCCACGCGTGGCCTTGGTCACTGCCACGTGGTTAGCCTGTTGCGACGTGGTCTCCGTGTAGAACACACACTGACTTCAAACATGGAGCACAAAACAAAGAACGTGAAATCTCTCGTTATATGTTGAAACTGCACAATTTTCAATATAGTAGACTAAGTGAAATGTAGTATTAAAATTAATTTCCTCTGTGTCTTTTAACTTTTTAATAACACACACACACACACACACACACACACACCCCGTCACACACACACACAGGGAACTGAACCGTGTGGCTCAACCACTGGGCAACACTGGCTGGTGTTATTTATTTTTAATATTTTTAAAATTTATTTTAGACAGAGAGGAAGGTGGAACAACAGAGAGAAACATCAATGAGAGAGACACATCCATCGGCCGCCGCCCCCCCCCTGCATGCCCCGAACATTAAAATTTCTTTAAAAAATTTAAAGGGGGAGGGAGAGAGAGGGAGAGAGAGAGAGAGAGAGAGAGAGAGAGAGACATCATGGATCAGCTGCCTCCTGTAAGCTTCCTACTGGGGGATCCAGCCTGCAACTGGTCCCTGACAGGGAATGGAACCAGTGACCTCTTGGTTCATGGGTCCAAGCTCAACCCCTGAGCCACACCGGCCCGGCTCTTTTTACTTAAAAAAAAAAAAAGTGGCTACCTAGCACATTGAGAATGACGGCTGTGGCTCACCTAGCTTTCCATTGGACAGAGCCACTCTCAGGGGTGGGCAACCCGGAAGACGCGAGCCCCCATTTCACAGATGCTGACACTGAGGCTCCGGGAGAGAATTCAGTCCCAGGGCAGCGCTGGCCTCCCCCGGGCACAGGGTCTCCTTTCCCCACCCCCGGGCTGTCCGGTACCAGGACCAGCCTAACCCCAGGCCTGCGATGTCCCCAGCGGAGCGGCGTCCTCTCTCCTGAACCACAAAGGTGGGCTGGAACCCCTTGATGTCGCGCTCCCCGCGGCGCAGAGACCTCCCCAGACAAAACAAACAAGCCCTCTGGTCTGGCGGACGGCAGCGGGGAGCGGAAACGCAGGGAGATCAAAGCCCCAGCGGTTACCCCCTTCCGGACCCGCGGCTGGCGGCGCGCCCTGAGCCCCGCGGCACCCACGGGCCTCCAGGCGGGGGGACCCCAGCGCTGGGGTGGCACCGCGCCTCCCTCCAGCACTTGTCCCGCCGGGAGCGGGCTGGGCGCACCGGGCTGGGCGCACCGGGCTGGGCGCACCGCCTGCCGTGGGCGCGGGGGAGCTGCGCCCGGACTCCCCGATCCAAGCCTGGAGGTGCCCCGGGCATGCACAGGGGAGCACGAAGCGTGCGCTGGCCGGTCGTGGGGAGGCGGGCCAGCGGGGCCCTCTCCCCATCTCGGTGCCATCGCCTGCAGATGGCAGCTCCGCGTCTCGTCCGGCCGCTTCCAGGGAGCACGGAGCGGAGGGAGGCGCTGGGCGGGGCGACTGGAGCGACAGGACAGAGCTGGTCTCCAAGCCTCCGACCCAGGTCCCAGCCCGAGTCCCTGACCCCCGGCACCCGCCTGGGGGGGCGCACACGGCCGCCTGGAGGGGGCGCTGTGTCAGGCTCGCAGCGTCTCGCCGCGCCCCGCCCCCAGCTCGCTGACCACGCCCCCGCCCCTGGCCACGCCCCGCCGCCAGTCACGCTCCAGCCGCTGACCACGCCCCACAGACGGCCCCGCCCCTCCGGCCCCGCCCTCGCCCCGCCCCCGGCGCCGCCTCCCCTTTGATGCGCCGCCCTGGCCAATGGGCGCGCGGGGCGGCGCGGGGGCGGCGGGCTGGGGGCTCGGCGCGGCCGGCGTCAGTCGGCGGCAGGAGCTGGTCCCGGCGCCGCCTCGGGCTCCGCTGGGCTCGGGAGCCGCTCCCGGAGGCGGAGGAGGCGGAGGCGGAGGCGGAGGAGGCGGAGGAGGAGGAGAGCCAGGCGGGGCGGCAGCCGCGGGCCCGCGGGCCGGGCGATGGCTTAGGGCGCCCCGCCGCCGCGCCCCCAGCATGGGGAAACTTCACTCCAAGCCGGGTCAGTGTCCCCGCCGCGCCGGCCCGGCCCCCACCCCCGGCCCCCGGCCCTGGCCCCGGCCGCCCCCGCCGCCCGCCGCTAACTCTCTGCCTCTCCTTTCTTTTCGCCCCGCGATGTGCCTGCAGCCGCCGTGTGCAAGCGCAGGGAGAGCCCGGAAGGTAGGGCGCGGGGCGCGGGCGGGGGATGGAGGGGATGGAGGGGACGGCCTAGCCCGCGGGATCCCATTACCAGGCCGCCCCCGCCCCAGCTCCGGCCGCCGGTCCCGCAAACCCGCCCCGGAGCAGCCTGCGCGCCCCCTCTCCGCCCCCGCCCCCCGCCCCGCGATCCCGCGCCCCCTCCCTCCTCTCACGATCCCCGCCCTCCACAGCTCGCTGCGCCCTCGCTTCAGACCTCCCAGCCTTTTCCTCCCAAACCCCGTCCCCTCTCTGCCAGGGGGTGGCTCCTGCGCCCCCTGCACCCCCCGCACCCCTTCCCCTGACCCTCAGCTCCCTCTCCCCCCTCCCCGTGCTCCTGCACCCCCGTCCCAGTGGCCCTGGCCTCCGGGAGGCTGGCGCTTCTGTTCCCCAGACCCTTCCTCCTTGGGAGGGCACTGCCCCCGCCCCCCGTTCCAGCTCCCCTCCGGGCCCCTGCCCTCGGGGCTCCTCTGAACCCCCTTCCGGCTGCCCGGGCGTCTCTCTGGTTGTGCCCCAGCTCTGAGCCCCCTCCCAGCCCTCGCCTCCCGGTAACTTTGGGGCCAGGGCGGACTCAGGGCTGTGTCCTCCCGCCAGGTGACAGCTTCGCCGTGAGCGCCGCCTGGGCCCGGAAGGGCATCGAGGAGTGGATCGGGCGGCAGCGCTGCCCGGGCGGCGGCTCCGGACCCCGACAGCTGCGGGCGGCGGGCACGGCCGGCAGAGGAACCCGGGTACGATCCCCACACACCCTCCCTCCGCCTGCGGGTGGGTCTCCATCCCCACCCCAGCGTTCCGCACCCTCTGGGCACCGCTGAGCCCAGAGCCCCTCCCCCGCTGCCCCTGCCGCCCCCTCCATGCCCCCCTGCCCCCCGCCGGCGGGAACCTCACAGGTGGCTGGGGACAGGTCCGAGTGAGCAGGTGGGGCAGGTCCGGCCGATGCTGAGGAGCTGGTCTGAGCTGTGGGACGTGGGGTTCTGTTCTGACTGCCTGTGGCCAGCACTCCCAGGTGGGCTTACTGGCGGGGCTGGGGCGAGAGCAGAGACTGAGGGGTGTCGGGGACGGAGCTGGCTTCCAAATAGGATCCGAGTGTCTGTGCGTCCCCCAGCCCCGTCCGCCCGGGAGCCGGCGGGTCAGGCTGCCATCCGGGTGGCAGAGCGTGGGGGCCGCCGAGAGCCGGTGGGGCCCCAGCGGGGCCCAGGAGGAGAGGAGAGAGAGCTCCCGCATTCGGCTCTCGCTGGGGGCCCCTCCTGAGGTCCCCGCGGTGGGATGGTTCCTGGCCAGCGGTACGTGTGCGGGGAGTGAGTCTGCACTGTGCCCGGCCAGGGACTGGCGCTCACACAGGCCCGCCGAGCTCCGAGCACCGCACGGGCTCTCAGATGGTCTGCGTGCCACTCCGGCGAGCCCAGATCAAAGCCGGATCCACTTTTTGATGTGACATTTAATTTTTTTTTTTTTTTTTAACTTCGAGGGGAACAGGCTGAGTCTCAGGTCTGGTTAGTGCTTTGGTCTTGTCCGCGGGCTGGGGAGGCCCATGGAGTTCTCAGATGTGCGTGTGCGTGTGCGTGTGTGAGTGTGTGTGAGTGTGTGTGGTGATGGTGGGACCGGGCTGGGCGCAGCTCCGTGGCCGGGGTGGGAGGTGAGCCCGGGAAGACAGCTGACTCCCGGGCACAGCTGGAATCACCCCTGATTCCGGGAGAAGCTCGCACTTGCCCCTTCCGCTGCCTCCGCTTACCGAGCGGGGCCTTTCCGGGCCGCACGTCTCTGCACCCCGAGGCCAGGCGGGTCGGAACCGGCGCTGCCGCCGCCCCTGGTCCGGTCAGAACGTGACGGGTGGGGCATGGTCGCTGGGCTCTTTGAAAACAGACCCGCAAGCCACCCCCTCGCCCCCCAGCATCGCGAGTTTACGACCCCCATCTTTGTTTTAAAGCCCAATGAAAGCGATCCGACGGAGCCACACGCGCACACGCATTCGTGGCCCGAGACACGGGCCAGCCGAGTGGCTTTCCATTAATCAAGTTTGGGGGTTTTTCCCGCCTGTTTATTTTTACAAAGTATTCCTGCAGAATGACAGTTTTCTTTTGCAGGCCCTCCCCCCTCCTCCCCATCCTCCCCCCATCCCCCCATCCCCCCTTTCCCTAAACGGCCGGCAGCCTGCCCCGAGCTTTAGGGGAAACTTGAAATACATCGAGGCTCCCTTCAGCCGACTTTTATCTTCAAAGCCGGAACAAATGTTCCCCGCATGTGTCTGGTGGGTCTCCTTGGCATCCAGGCCTGGAGGATGGGAGGGCGGAGGAAGGACGGAGGGGAAAACAAAAGTCTGTCGTTTTTAATTAAATAGCGGCGTTCACGGCAGAAGGAATGCGGGCCAGTAAAAGTTGCCACGGGGGGGAAGCGAGGGCGGGCGGGCGGGCGGGCGGGGAGGGGCCCCGGCTTGAGTCGGTGGCTTTGGTGGAGGCACGGAATTGTGCTGCCTGGTCTGTCCCCCAGCTGGGGACAGCATGGGACGGCCTGCCCCCCCCCCCCCCCCCCCCGTCCGCCCCCCATCTCAGAGAGACACGGAGGGGTCATTACTGTTTGTTCAAAGCACTTTTGAAGATGTGAGGCATAGAACCATGAGCGTGACACATGTTGGGTGGTGGGTGGAGGAGGGTGGAGGGTGGAGGTTGGGGGTGGGGGTGGGTCCTGCCCTCAAGATATTAAGGGGAGGGGACCTTTGCTCCTTGAAGTTGTGCTTGGGACTGGGACCCGCACACCTAGCTGTGCACGGGCCCAGGCCCAGCTGCTGAGCCCACAGAGGGGGATGTAGAACATGCACAGAGGGGGGAGGTCATCTGCACAGAGGGGAGAGGTCACGTGCACAGAGGGGAGAGGTCATGTGCACAGAGAGGTCATGTGCACAGATAGGGGAGGTCACGTGCACAGAGGGGAGAGGTCACGTGCATAGATAGGGGAGAGGTCATGTGCATAGATAGGGGAGGTCACGTGCACAGAGGGGAGAGGTCACGTGCACAGAGGGGAGAGGTCATGTGCACAGAGGGGGAGGTCATGTGCACAGATAGGGGAGGTCACGTGCACAGAGGGGAGAGGTCACGGGCGCCCACGGCTGCCCGCATGGTGGTTTCAGGTGGCACCTGGAGGAATATGTTTAATCCTGATGGTTCCGTTTTCTTTTATCTAAAGAAAAAGAGCTAGGACATCAAACTCGTGATGTCACGGATGCTCTTGCGACTCCCAGATAAAGAATGAAGTGCCAGGGGTCAAAATGATGGCTGTGGGGACGGAATGCCCAAAGTCTGGGAGACACGGGGACCAACCCCCCCCCCCCCCCCCCCCCCCGCAACAGGACGGCGGTGGGCAGCCCGCAGTCTGGTTTCTCTCCGTGACTCCCAGAGGCAGGGGGAGGGGCTGCAGGTTCTCCCGTGATGTCGTCCGGACGGGGCAGGTGTGGGCTCCCATGTCTGTGGCTCCCAGGGCTGGCAGGGGTGCCCCCCCACCCCCGCCCAGCTGCCCCAGGCCTGCCTTGGGGTTGGCCTCTGTCTCAGCCCCTTCACGGGCCTTCCACCGGAGTGGCTGGGGACACGGTGGTGGCTCATTGGTTCTTCTGATTATTACCGCAAATGTAACTACTGCTTAGTACGTGTCTGTGTTGAGCACGAGGCCCACCTTATCTTAACCCTCCCCATAGCCCGTGGGGCTGGTGGGGACTCGGTTCCCTGATTATTACCGGATCTTAACTACCCCATAGCCCGTGTCTGTGTTGAGCACGAGGCCCACCTTATCTTAACCCTCCCCATAGCCCGTGGGGTTAGCAGCCAGCCGGGGGGACTCTGTCCCTTTCCGGAGCCCCTTCTGGGACGTCGGAAGCCCCACAGGTGAGGCAGATTTTGGGGTGAGGCAGGTTTTGGGGTACACAGATGCGGGAGGGGCCCCTGCTTGCCCTCATTCTCCCTGATGGCGTCTGAGTGGCTTAGTAAGCGTTCAGGGCAGGTCCGGGTCACTTGCAAGATCCTGGGGTGTCAGAGGGGGGCCTCGCTGGCACCGACCCAAGCCCGTCTTCCCGAATGCAAACCAAACGAGGCCAGGCTCTGCCACACGAGCCCGTCAGCTCGGACGAGCCACGTCACCTTCGTACACCTTGGTGGGCTCGTCTGCAAAATGGGTCTAAGACGGTGGTCTGCAAACTCATCGGTCCACAGAGCCAAACACCAACAGGACCATGATTGAGATTTCTTTGGAGAGCCAAAATTTTTAAACGTAAACTTCTTCTAACGCCACTTCTTCAACATAGACTCGCCCAGGCCGTGGCATTTCGTGGAAGAGCTGCACTCCAGGGGCCAGAGAGCCGCATGGGACTCCATGAGTCGCAGTTTGCCGATCACGGGTCTAAGAAAATCACCCCTGGCCGGCTTCCGGCAGATGACAAACCGGAGGGTCACTGAGACACGGGGAGGGGTGGAGATGGGGACCCCAGATTATGAGAGCAGAGTTCCCCCATCCCTTACCACTGTAGACTCCCTTGGAGGGACACAGGCTAAGGCTGTGGCTTCCGTGTCCTCTCGGTGGGTTCAAGGTCACGTCCAGGGGAACGTGAGCTCTGGGGAGAGAAATAACCAGGAACGGGAGGTGCACGCGTCCCACGCGAACAATAAAAGGGGCGGTCACGTGCCCCCAGCAGCATGCCCGCGGTGAGGGTAAAATAAGCGCAGAACGGGGTCCCGGATGGTCTTGGACGCAGGAGGCAGCGCCAGGCGGCTGGACCTTTGGGGTGTGGGAGCTGGACGGGGTGAAAGAGGAAAGCTTAGCAACACAGAGACCTGGCTGGAGCAGCCCTGAGGAGCAGGGCGTGTGTGCCTGTGTGCACACACCTGCCGCATGCGCTCGTGTGTGTGTGTGTGTGTGTGTGTGTGTGTATTGGAGTCGGCCGCCTCCCCACGCCCGAGTGGCCCTTTTGTTCTTTAAAAAAAAAAAAAAAAAAAAATATATATATATATATATAATTGATTTTTTACAGAGAGGAAGAGAGAGGGATAGAGAGTTAGAAACATCGATGAGAGAGAAACATCAATCAGTTGCTTCCTGCACACCCCCTGCTGGGGATGTGCCCGAAACCAAGGTACATGCCCTTGACCGGAATCGAACCCGGGACTCTTCAGTCCGCAGGCCGACGCTCTATCCCCGGAGCCACACCGTTTTCGGCTCTTTTGTTCTTTTTGGTGCAGGGAGCTGGGTCCGGGCGGGCCGGGCTGCCTGGAGCAGAGGGGCTGCCAGGCTGTGTGGGGGTGTGAGGAGGGGACACCCCGTGCCGCCTGCTGTTCGGGGGAGATGGGGAGGGCGCAGGCCGGGCTGGGGCCCGCGGGTCCCCGAGGGGCTGGGCCCAGCTGCTGCCCTCCCGCCGGATTCCCGGGGAATTACCCTTGAATGATACCAGTTGGCACAATTAAAAGGCCCATGTCTTCGGCATATGGAAAGTGTTAGGCCTCCTTACGTGGCTCCAAAGCTATGTGCCGGGAGGTGGACTTGACATTTGAGGTAAAGCATAAATTAAATATTTGGTGTTTTGGAATTAGGAGACGATTTGCTTTGAGGCTGGTGGCGGCATGTGGGCCTCCGCTCGCTGGCATCTCGGGGCGCTCCCCGAGGGCTCCCCTGCCCGGCACCCCAGCCGGCGCCCAGCCCCGCCCGGGAGCTTGCTCTCCCCCGGGGCGGCGGGAGGAGGCCGGTGGCGGGGCCGGGCGCCGCGCCAGGGGTGGCTTCTGGTTTCCAGCGGCCCGCGCCCCTCAGGGTGCCGGCCCCCTCGGGGAGCCTTCGGCCTGGAGGGTGTCCTTCCGCCTCTGGAAACTTGTCCTTTAAGAGGAGCCCTGCTCCCCGCGGCCGGCCGTGTGCGTAGTCCAGGCTCTTGGCCTCGGGAGCAGTCCCCTGCTTTTTAAAAAAAATATGTTTGGCCGAAACCGGTGTGGCTCAGCGGATAGAGCGACGGCCTGCGGACTGAAGGGTCCCAGGTTCGATTCCGGCCAAGGGCATGTGCCTTGGTTGCCGGCACATCCCCAGGAGGGGGTGTGCAGGAGGCAGCTGGTTGATGTTTCTCTTTCGTTGACATTGCTAGCTCTCTATCCCTCTCTCTTCCTCTTTGTGGAAACTCAATAAAATATATTAAAAAAAATATGTTTGTATTGATGTCAGAGAAGGAGAGAGAGAGAGGGAGAAGGAGAGGCAGAGGGAGAGAGAGGGAGAGAAGAAGGGAGGGATAGAGAGAGGAGGGGGGAGAGAAACATCAATGAGGAGAGAGAACCATGGATCGGCTGCCTCCTGCACGCCCCACACTGGGGATTGAGCCTGCAACCCAGGCCTGTGCCCTGACCGGGAATCAAACCCTGACCTCCTGCTTCATAGGTCGCCGCTCAGCCACTGAGCCGCTCCGGACAGGGCATGCATCTGCACTTTGTACAAGTTGAGACAGACCCGGGGACAAGCCAAACCCGAGCCGGCCACTGCGTCCCAGTGGGGATGGCGGTGAGCGGGGAAGGTGGGCGATGGGTGGACAGAAGGACGCCTCTTTGTCCCAGGAAGCTCAGGCACCACGCTCCGGGACTGAGCTGTCCCCCGGTGAGCTTGAAAAGGCAAGGCCGAGCCGTCAGCGAGGACAGAACGGCCCTCTGGGTAACACATCTTCCCTGCAGGAGCCCCGACGTACACAGTGGGCACGCACACACTGCTCGCTGAATGAATGAATGAAGGAATGGGCGGAGGAGAGATTCGCTCACCATCCCTGCCCCCCGCCTCTTCCCCGCCCGATGGCACTGGATGGCGGCGGGGTTAGGCCTCCTCCTGCAGGCTCTCAGCTCTTCATTAATCACACCCACAGCGAACTGTCACTCGCTGTGAATTCCCGCCCTGGGCCCGGCATGGACGATACGTGGAGAGGTGTGGTCCCTGGCCCCCTGCAGCTTCCGGTCTAAAGGAAGAAGCCAGAAAGGGGCCCGTTGTCCGGCAGCCGCTCAGGAGGAGCTGTGAGCGGCGAGGAGGCCGGCGTGGGCAGAGGCCGGGCGCGGGAGCGGGGAGGTGCCCCCGCGCGCTCTCCTCCCCTCCGTGGGAATGGGGGGCGGTCGGGCTGGGCCTCCAGAAGGATGTGGGCTCCCCCCGTGTCCGCAGCCTGCGGGGACCGGCCCTCTCTCCTGGTGCCGGTCTCTCTGCAGAGCCCTGTGCCTCCGTGGCTCTCGGCTCGTTGCTCCCGGACAGGTGTGCGGGGTGAGCAGGCGGCCGGGGAGGGTCGTGTGTGTGGGGCAGTCCTCCAGCTGTTGGGATGGATCGGTGACCCCCGCCGCCCTGGGATGGGGGGTGGGGGGGCTGACGGGGTACGGGGAGCTGGCAGGGGTGGGAGGTGGGGGGGGAGGGCTGCGGGGCTGGGATTGGGTGGCCGAGGGCCAGGGGGCCAGAGGCAGTGACGAGCCTGCCCCAGAGGGAGCTCACCCACCCCAGCACCGCTGTGAGCCCGAGGGAGAGGGCCTTTGTCGTGTTCACCAGATGTGCCCGAAAGGGGGTGAGGGGCGACCCTCGGGGCCCCTCTGAGGTCCCTGGCTCTGGCGTCAGGTGCCCCGCAGCCTCCCCGTCCGGGGCTCCCTGCCGCCTCGCTCGCCGCTGGCTGTGGGTTCACCGTGCGCTTTGGTTTAGAAACTTCTGCAGTTTCCAGGTTGCCTGTTGGATCCCAAAGCAGGCACTTCTGGCTGCCTCCCCGACGTCCCTCTCCCCTTTCCCCCCTCACACATGTTCTTTTTGTGGCTCTTGTCTCTCACAGACATTCCTTCTCTTCCTCTCGCTCTCACTCCCCCTCCCGGCCCCCCCTCCCCTCCCCCCCCCCCGAGGAAGGAAAAAATTCAGACTCGCACAAACAAAATAGCTGCCATTCCATGAGCGCGCACTGAGGCCGGAGCCCAGAATACCCCGGACGCCGCGCCAGCGCGAGCTGAAGGCCCCGTTGTTGGGCGGCCGGCGCCCGCCCTTTGATGTCCCGGCTCCGTTTATGCTGGGCCGCTGCCCGCCCCTCTATGGGGCGCCCGCCCCTCCCCGCGCCCGGCCCTGCCGGCGGGCCGTGGCCGCTCCTGCCAAGCCCAGGTGGGCGGCGGAGGGCCGGCCGTCTCCACACGGTGCCCGGGACATAAGCCCCTTTGACAGCTCCCGGGCGGCCGAGGGGCCGTGTCCGCGTGGCCGGCCGGGCCTCGCCGCGCAGCCTCAGGTGCCGCCGCCGCCGCCGCCGCCGCCGCCGCCGCCGTCCTCGGCCCGGGGAGGTGGTGCCCGCGGGCCCGCGCCAGGGCGGCCCGGGGGTTCGCTCAGAGGGCAGCGTGCCCGCCGGCCCGGCTTCGCGTTGCTCCCTCGGCGAGCCGCGTGGGCCGTGGCCTGTGTGTGTGGCTGTGTGTGTGTGTGTGTGTGTGGCCGCGCGCATATGTGTGTGTGTGTGGGGGGGAGGGGTGGTGGCCGTGTGTGGTGTGTGTATGTGTGTGGCCTCATGTGTGTGTGTGTGTGGTGTGTGTGTGTGGTGTGTGTGTGGGGAGGGTAGGGGGGGTGGCCGTGTATGTGTGTGTGTGTGTGTGTGTGTGTGGCCTCGTGTGTGTGTGTGTGTGTGTGTGTGTGGCCATGTGGTGTGTGTGTGTGTGTGTGGCCGGCGCCTTTCGGGGGACCCTGGGGAGCGGGTGGGCTTCCCCGTGGGGTGGCATCGGCCGGAGGGTCCCTCCCTCCTTGGGTTCGAGTTTCCCAGCTGAGAAGCAGGAGGAAGCGCTGACTGGAGTCTAAGGTGACAGACCTCCTGCTTCTGGCGGGACAGTCCCGACTTTTAACCATCTGTCCGCGTCCCTAGGCATTTTGGTGATTTTCTTTCCAGAAATCGGGGCTTTTTAAAAACGCCGCGGGACGGGGACAGATTGTTGAAAGTCGGAACTGTCCCGCCAGAAGCGGGACGTCTGTCACCTTAGTGTAGCCCAGCAGCTCCCTGGTGAATAGAGACACTCCCTCAAGTCACCTGTGCGTCTGTGCGAGACACCGGGGCCCTGCCTTCGGCCAGGCGCACGTTTGCTCGGTCGATCGATCGATCGCGTGTGGTCCTCGCTCTCGTGGTGCTTCCCCTCCCGCGGGAAGTGTTTTTAAAAACAGATCTCACCGTCCATGCGGTGATCTCTGTGCCTCAGAGGAGAAGTCCGGGCGCTGAGAACATCTCACGGGGGTCAGACCGTGTGGGGTGGCTGTCCGTCCCACAGGTCTCCGAGGCGCTCGGGGTGCTGGGGGCCCTGAGGGACAGGACACCGCTCCTGCCTCAGAGGCCGTGGCGCTCTGTGGACCCGACGCTCGTCTGCCTCGCGCTGATTTTTCTTGCCTGATTGCGTTGGCTGCCATCTCCCGTGCTGCTTAGTAACCGTGAGAAGCGATTGATGCTCGCAGCTTGTCCGCCTAAGAAAGCTTTCTTCCACGCCTGGCTTGCTAAGAGCGTGTACAGCGGGAATGCCTGTGGCATTTTACGAACGGCTGCTGGGGTGCTGCTGGAGGCGGCCCTTCTTCCCAAGCGTAGGATCTGTACGTGTGATGGGCACCGCTAGGCTTCCATGCGCTCAGCTGTCCGCACGCCTAAATCCTTGTCACGGGAGAGCGCTGTTTTACAATGCTTCTGTGTTTGAGCCGATAATATGTCACGTTGGAGTTTTGGTGTGGAAATTCATGTTAGATCCGTGGTCGGCAAACCGCGGCTCGAGAGCCACATGCGGCTCTTTGGCCCCTTGAGTGTGGCTCTTCCACAAAACGCCACGGCCTGGGCGAGCCTGTGTGGAAGAAGTGGCGTTAGAAGTTTATGTTTAAACCATGTGGCTCTCCGAAGAAATGTCCGTCGTTGTGCTGTTGATATCTGGCTCTGTGGACCGGTGAGTTTGCCGACCACTGGGCTAGATGGTTTGGCTTGTAACCTGGAAAGACGGATATGGAGCAACCAAGGGCCTATGAAGGGGCGACTAGAGAGACATGGAGGGTCTGGAGCCACAAGTGGCAGCTGTTCTGGTGTCAGAGGTGGTCTCGAAGGGGCGGTGAGTCAAGTCCAAGGTGAGCGGGGGCGGAGCTGCGGGGAGCAAGGCCGGGGAGGGAAGGGGACAGGCCCCCCGAGTGCCTGCGGGGTCGGCCGGCAGCGGTGCACCTGAGACGCCGATCGAAGCTCTGCCCCTCGTCTGCAGTAGTTTCCTCACACCCTCTTTCTGCTCTTGACCTCTCAGGAGGGAAAAGCAGCAGTGTCCAGGTCAGACCACCCCGTGACCGGGCTCCCTCTGCAAGCCAGACGTGGAGGGGCGCCCCAAGCCAGCGCCCCGAAGCTAAGGGGACCAGACGTCCCGATTTTTAACCATTTGTCCCACGACCCGAGGCGTTTTTAAAGAAGTCCGATCTTTGCAAAGAGGGCCCTGGCAGCAGGTGGCAGGCCAGCCACACAGCCTGCCTCCTGCCCACCCTGCACCAGGGACGGAGCCAACCTGCCAGGCATGTGCCCTGACCGGGAATCGAACCGAGGCCTCCCGGGTCACAGGCCATTGATCACCCGTGAGCCGGGGTCCCTGTCCCTAAAGCCCTCTGTCCCAGCGGATGGGGACCCGGTAGGAAAGCTGGGGGCAGGGGGACTAGGGTGCAGGCCGGGGGCAGGGCCCGGGCGGGGATGGCACTCCCCGCCTGTGGACTGCGGATCCAGCACGTGGCCCGGTGGAGAAGCTGGCACAGTTCCTGGCTGTGCCATGCTCTCAGGCGATGCCCGTCTCTCCTATGCCCTGCCCCATGGCTGTGGCTCCTTAGACCTGCTAGTGGCCTTGGTGCCTTCGGACAGCCATGGACACCCGGCCCCGCCCCCATGGGCTGCAGGCCCCGCCTCCTATGCCCGGAGGAAGAGACCCGCACAACTTCCTGTGATGGCGGGGATTGCCTGTCAGCCCCGCCCTGGGTGGGAGCTGTTAGCCACCCGTGGCTCCGAGCACTTGGAACTGAATGCAGATGTATTTTATTTAGATCGGCGTGGCTGTCCATTTACATAGCACAGCTCTTGCCCTGACCGGTGTGGCTCAGTGGATAGAGCATCGGCCTGCGGACTGAAGGGTCCCGGGTTCGATTCCGATCAAGGGCATGGACCTGGGTCGCGGGCACATCCCCAGTGGGGGGTGTGCAGGAGGCAGCTGATCGATGTTTCTCTCTCATCGATGTTTCTAACTCTCTATCCCTCTCCCTTCCTCTCTGTAATAAAAACGCAATAAAAAATTAAAATTAAAAAATTCTTAAAAATAATAAATAAATAGCATAGCTCTGGGCCAATGGAGAAGATCCTGGCATCACAGCGCCGCTGGCTAACCCTGACCCTACCATAACCCTAACCATAACCCTAACATAACCCTAATCCTAACTGCACCCCAACCCTAACCCACACCCTGACTAACCGCAGCGCAGCTAACCCCCCTCCTGAGGGCCGACCGAGGGGGTGCCTGCACAGGTGGCGGTGGGAAGAAGGCCCTGCCCCCCGGGAAGCCCTGGGTGTGCCCTCTGGGTGCTTCCCGGACCAGCTCCTGGGGGTCCCGGCTCTGCTCCGGCGCAGAAGGAGGCAGCCCGGCGGGTCACCAGTGTGTCGGTGACGGGAAGGGTCCTGGGGCACCTTCTCCTGGTGCCACAGACCGGGGCCTGCTGACCTGGAGGTGCTGCGTGGCACCTGCCTCTGGGTGCTGGGTGCTGGGTGAGGACTCGTCCCCTTGGCTGTGGTCTGGGCGCTGCAGGCAAACCCCCGGCCGGGGCTGGGGCTGGAGCTGCGTTGAGGGGGCCGGCTTTTCTCCCGGCGGGAGCTGGCGTGTGTGCGCTGAGTCTTCCCCCTTCTCCTGCAGCCTCCCACCTCAGAGGGGCCTGGTGGATCAGGGCAGGGCTTCTCTCCCGGGATTTGGAGTGACTGACCGTGATATCTGTGAGCCTCGGTTTTTCCATCTGGGTTGCTGGGACGGATGTAAGACCTGTCGTGCGCTGTGTGCTGAGCACGGATGTGGCTGGAGGTTGTGCCAGGACAGGGGTTTCTGCACCGAGGGCTGGTCCTGGCGGCCTTCGCGGGGTCACGGCACACCCTCCCGGCCGCCCTGCGGGTGTCCGGCCGCCGGGGCCCGGCTGGGCTGCGATGGCATCGCCTCCCGGGGCCACCCTCTGCGGGAGAGCCGGGAGGGAGGTGGGGGCGGGCGGAGGGGCTGCCCGTCGGCTGCCGGACACAGACAGTGGGTTACAGGGGACCCTCAGGGACTTGGCCGGAGTTGGTGACACGGGGACCGCGCTCGGCCTCCTTCCAGTAACAGCACCACATCCCCTCGGAGTGAGAGACGCTCCGAGGCTCCTCCTGGGGGGGAAGATGGAGAGGCCGGTGGGCGGCGTAGCGGGGGCCCTGCCCGGAGCACCAGGGCTGAGTGCGTGGCGGCGTTTGGGGCTGGGAGTGTCAGTGCCTGAGACCGGTCCCTCCTGCTCGATAGCCCCTCGGCGTCACTCACACGCTCCCACAGCACCTGCCCCCCTCCCCCTGCGCCTCCCGAGGCACCCCGAGCCTGCGGTCCAGGCTCAGCTCGGAGCCTGGAGGGCTCATCTCCCCGCCCTCCATGAAGAGCCATTTCCGTGACTCAGTGAGTCTTGTGTCCCCCTGCTCGTGGCAAGCCCCCGTCTGAACACACGTGGAGGACTCCATGGCCTCGGGTTGATCTGTGTTCAGCCAGGCTGCTCCTACGGTGCCGTTAGGGTTTTACAGAATCACACGCACTCCTATGTAACCCCAGAGCGACTTCCCGAGACCGCAGGGGCCGGGCGGGGCGGGGCGGGGCGGGGGCCTTCCCACACTCTCCCGCCTCTCCTCCCTGCGGCCTCCTCCTCACCCTCGGGCCCTTTTTCGGGCACCGCCCCCTACCCCAGGGCCTTTGCACATGCTGTTCCTTCTGCTTGAGATTCTCTTCCCAGCACTCTGTGCCCGGTTCTCCCCCCGCTAGTCCGTCAGGATTCAACGTCCACATCACCACCTCCAAGCAGCTTCCCGGGGCCTCGCTCAGAACCAGCTTCCTTCCTCCCCGTCCCCGTCTCCATCCCCGACCCTGTTCCCCTCCCCATCCCCATCCTGTCCCCATCCCCATCCCCATCCCCATCCCCGTACCCGTCCCCATCCCCGTCCCCGTCCCCGTCCCCGTCCTGTCCCCATCCCCATTCCCGTCCCCATCCCCGTCCCCGTTCCCATCCTCATCCCCGTTCCCATCCCCGTCCCCGTCCCCGTCCCCGTCCTGTCCCCGTCCCCATCCCCGTCATCCTCAGGTGCTCACCGCCCGAGCTCATCGGGGATTTATCACGTGCTGGTTGAGTGACAGCTCACTGCGGGCAGGAGGATTAGCCCGGTGGGGTGGGGCGGGGCGGTTACCCCGAGCTCCGGGCTGGTGCTGGGGGGCACGTGCCCCGGACTCCGTGCAGAATGAAGCTGCTTTGCTATAGCCTTTGGACGGGGCCCCTCCGCGCTCTCGGCTGAGCCATCCTGTTTGTAAATGGGGGGAGGGGGGAGGACCCAGGCACCTCTAAGGTGCTCCCCTCTTGGACTTCTCTGGGAGTCACCCTGGGCTTTGTCCTGGCCCCGGGGGTCACTGGGAAGGTTGGCCGTTCAGGGTCACGTGCCCCACCCCTTCCTGTGTGATCTGGCTGGACAGGCTTGGGGGGTCTGCTGTGGGGACCCGGAAATAGCAATATTCTGTGTCCCGGCTGGTGTGGCTCAGTGGTTGAGCGTCAGCTTAGGAGCCAGGAGGTCAGGGTTCGATTCCTGGTCAGGGCACATGCCTGGGTTTTGAGCTCCAGTGTGGGGCGTGCAGGAGGCAGCCGATCTAGGATTCTCTCATCATTGATCTCTCTCTTCCTCTCTTTCTCTCTCTCTCTTTCTCTCTCTCTCTCTCTCTCTCTCTCTCTCTCCCCCCTTTACTCTCTGAAATCAATAAAAACACATTACTAAAAGTAAATAAGTCTTCTGCGTACCCACTGGTCCTTCCCTCAGTGTGGGTGCTCAGCACCCCAAGGTTCCTCTTGTCCACCAGCTTGGGCGCAGCCCAGCACCGGGGCTTGAGCGAGCCTGCGTCCGGCAGACGTGGGCAGGGATCCCAGAATGCACTGACTGCCGGGCAGAGGGGGACACTGGGCTCTGGAACCTGCCACTGGTGTGACCTTAATCAGCTTTCCCAACCTCCGAGGCCTCAGTCTCCGTTTGAGATGGGACTGGAGCTGCCCTGCCTCCTGGGGCTGGTGTGTGAGCCCCCAGGCCTTGCCCGCGCCCCCGTGGGCGGCTCCGTCCGGTAGGCGAGGTGCTCCGTCCAGCTGCGCTGCGACAAGGAATGACATTGCTCTTGGGAGGGAGGAGGCAGAAGTCTTTCTGGAATTCCCCTGCCCCTGTGGAAAGGTCTCTGTGACTTCCTTCTGGAAACCCCCTGCCCTCAGCACCACCCTCTCCCCGTCCCTCCACTGCCCTCCTGCACTCCGTGTGGCCACCAGGTAGCTCATTGGTTAGTCCAGGTGGAGGGTTGCTATGGAGACTTCCCAGCGCTGCATCTGCCTGTGGATGGGTGGATGTCCTGTCACCGCCCGCCCTCCCCCAGGGGCTACGTCTGGAGTCTAGACCTTACACACACACCCCGCCCCCCTCGAGCTGCCCTGCGGGGCCCGGCAGTGCTCTCCTGGGTCAGAGCAGAGCCCGCCTCCCGGACCTCCCTCGGGGCTGCCTCGTGGCGCGGGGCTGGGCGCGGGTCCGCCCTGCAGCCCTTTGGGGCCTGAGACCCGGGGTTACCCCTGGGCGCCGCGCTGAGCCCCCTGAGCGAGCTCCTGTGCCGCGGGTGACCTGGGGCCTTCTCCAGATCACCTCCCTCACCCCGTGACGGCGCCGGCTCAGTGGGTGCCCGGGTCCCTGTGGGGATGGCCAGGCCCGCCGCAGCCATGGGGACGCAGAGGGGAGGTCAGGGTGCCGTTGGCACCGATGGGAGCGGGGTGCCCCGCTGCACCAGCGACAGCTGCCAACTATCTGTATCTGGGTGCGGCCCCAGAGTCTCCTTCTAACACACACACACACACACACACACACACGCACACATATAAACGCACACGCACACACACGAGTATATGTGTACACATGTGTGTTTACCGATGCATGTGGAATGTTGCATGTGTATTCATACCTAGACATTCCTAAATGTTATTTGTGCCTTATCCCAGCTTTTTGAAGTAAACATCCTCGCTCCCATTTTACAGAAGGTAAAAGTGAGGCCCTGAGGGACAAGGTCCCTTCTTCCGGGTCATGGGTATCAAGTGCTGGATCTTTGTTTTTCTTTTAAGTCTATTTTTATTGATGTCAGAGAGGAAGGGAGAGGGAGGGAGGAGGGAGGTAGAGAGGGAGGAAGAGAGAGAGAGAGAGAGAGAAACATCAATGATGAGAGGGATCATGGATCAGCTGCCCCCTGCACGCTCCTCACACTGGAAATGGAACCCACAACATGGCCACGTGCCCTGACCGGGAAAAGAACCGCTGTCTTCCGGTTCATAGATTGACACTCAGCCCCTGGGCCCCCTGCCCGGGCCGGAGCGCTGGGACTTGACACTGGATCCTCACTCAGGACGGCCCTGCTCCCTCCGCTCCCCATGCCCTCTCCGGGGACTCGGTGCTCCTGGCCTGGGCATGGGAAGCTGGGGTGCATGAGTCACCCTCCTGACGGAAGGGGTGCTGCCCACCCCAGGCAGGGCCTGGGAGGGAGAGTCTGTTTGCACTGGTTGACATTTCTGCGCGATGCTGGGCCTCCTCACCTCGGGGGGGAGGAAGGGGGCTATATTTAGGGTTCCTCGGCTGGTGGCCTGTTTCTGGAAAGCCTCCGTTCTGTTCCTCCGCTGCTGCAGCCAAAGCTCAGGCCCGGCCGGGGGTCTGTCCTTCCCCGGACTCCGCACACACGCTGGGCCTGAATCGATCCGGCCGAGTTCAGCAGCAGCCGGCGTGCGGGCCTGGTGTCGGTGGGGGGATGGGGGTTGGGGGTGGGGGAGGCCCTCGCTGGGGGAGCAGCGGCCAGGGGGCCCTCCCCGGCGAGCAGGCAGGGGCCCTCCGGCGGAGGCGCCGGATTTGCTTTGGCACCGCTGAGCGAACGGCTCCCTCCCCCTCTGCTTCGGAGCCTGTGAAAATAAAAACTTAAAAGACCCTCAGGTTCCAACAGTAAAACCAAATACACGAAACCAAGCTGCTTCCAGGCGGCAGGGCCCCGGCCGAACACCCAGGGCTGAAACTTCCTCCCGTCGGAATTTATGGACGGCTTGGAAACTTCTCCTTCCCCTCCGCACGGCGGGCTTGGCTCGGGCGTTCTTTAAAAGCAGCGTGGGCGCTGCTCACAGCTTGATTCCGTGCGTCCCGAGCACAATAGTGACTTCTGAGCCGCTCCCTTCACAGCCGAGCTCCTTTCCTGACACCATCCGCAGGGTGTGTGTTCCTCCCCCTTCAGCCGAGAAGTGTATTCTAAGATTTACCAGATCCGCCCCCCCCCCCCCCCCCGCCCTCCCCCTGTAACCCAGATTCTCTCTCGCTGGGAGTGGAGGAAGCTGGCTCAGAACAAGTTCTTTGACTAGGGGCTCAGAGACGGGGGACCAGTCCTGGGCGAACATCAGCTCTGAAAGATGCAGCAGTGGCCTGGCTGGTGTGGCTCAATGGTTGAGCATCGACCTAGGAACCTGGAGGTCAGGGTTCGATTCCTGGTCAGGGCACAGGCCCGGGTTGCGGGCTCCATCCCCAGGGTGGGGTGTGGGGGAGGCAGCCGGTCTGTGATTCTCTGCCATCATGGATGTGTGTCTCCCTTCCTCTCTGAAATCAATGAAAAAAAAAATTTTTTTTAAATTAAAATAATAGCCGAGGCCGGTTTGGCTCAGTGGATAGAGCGTCGGCCTGAATACTGAGAGATCCCGGGTTCGATTCCGGTCAGGGACGTGTACATTGGTTGCGGGCACGTCCCTGGTGGGGGGTGTGCGGGAGGCGGCTGGTCGATGTTCCTCTCTCATCGATGTTGCTGGCTCTCTGTCCCTCTCCCTTCCTCTCTGTAAAAAAATCAATAAAATATATTAAAAAAAATTAAAACAATAAACTAAAACAAACATAAAAGGTTCCACGGCGCCCAGAGGCTGGGCTCACGAGCATTTGCTTTGTAGACCAGACCCTCTGGGCTGGGGCCTGGGGCAGCAGCGGGAAGGGAGTTGGGTTTGGGGGAGGAGCCGGGGCTGATGGGGGTGCAGACCTTGGGGAGGGAAGTCTGCCTTCCTGCCAAGGGGGGGATCTGGTCGGTCAGCCGTGTTCACAGTCCCCCCCAGAGCTAACTGGGGTCCTCGTGGTCTCCGCACACAGACCTGGTGTGTGTCTCAGGTCTGAGGACTCCTTCCTGGCTGTGGGGCTGAGTCCCGCCTTTAGGATGCTCGGGGGCTCCCTGCTGGGGAGCAGGCCCTGTCCTGTCTCCTCCCTCCCACCCCCCGATGGAGCCGGGGCTCAGCTGAGGACCTGCACATGTGGTTCTGGCTCCTACAGGATAAAGTAATTGTTTTTAATCCATTAGTTGCCAGCATTTAAAGATTGGACATTTTACATAAAAGTCCAGATAGGAGAGGATGGGAGAACCGCAAACACCGGGCGTATGTGTCGGCGTGGCCACCAGGGGGCGCCATGTGGAGCAGGGTTGCTCAATGGGAGGAGAGGGCGCTGGCATTCGGGAGACATTCCTTGTTATGCTAGCCTGGCGGGGGGCGGTTACTGGTACCTGGTAGATGGAGGTCGGGGTGCTGTAAACATCCCGTGGCACAGGACGCCCCCGCCCCCCCCGCAACCCCCACATCCATAGTGCCAAGGCCATCGGGTTCCCCTTGGCTCCAGAGCTTTCCAAACCCACTCCCGGCTTCTGGAAGATCCTGAGTTCCCGGGATTGGTTGCTAGCTCCTCGGCTTATTCCTGCCTTTTGTTCAAAGTTGAGACGAATTGCCCACCCCCTCCAGCAGCTTGTGAATAACTGTTTCCCCCCAAAATAAGTTCTTAGTCCTGATCAGGGTAGGAGGCATGGCTGAGCACCCGGGGGTCTCAGCGCTGACGTGTACGCGGAGCCTCTGGGGGCTGCGTGTAGGAGGCAGGCTGAGCGATGCAGCCGGGGGGTTTTCCTGCATTGCTTTGGCCTTGAGCTGCCCCCCGGCAGGAGGGTTTGTTCTCTAGACTCATGATTTTTTCCCCTTTCTTCCCCTGATGTGGGCTGGGTAACCCTGGTTGTTATCTATACCAATAAAAGCGTAATATGCTCATTAGACCGGGCGTCCTTCCGGACAAAGCCGGGCCGGGAGGGAAGCCCGGGCCCCGGGTGCCAGAGGGAAGCCGGAGCCGGCAGCTGGGGGAAGGAAGGCTAGTCGGGCACGGATTCTGTGCATCGGGCCTCTCGTAGCAAATACAGCTTGATACTACGGCGGCTGAATACATTAGCACAGGGGGCGGCACACTGCGGCTCTCCAGCCACAGGCGGCTCTTTGGCCCCTGGAGTGTTTAGCAAAGGCCGGCTCAGGAGGACCCTCATTAAGTTAATAGCAATGCACCTGCCTACATAGTTTACGTTTAAAAAATGTGGCTCTCCAAAGAGATTTCAGTCGTTGTCCTGTTGGTAGTTGGCTCCGCGGACTGCTGAGTTTGCCGACCGCGGCCCTAGGATCGTACGTGTGCCTCACACCTGTCCGAAACAGGCCTCCTGGCGGGAAGGTGACTGCCACTCAGGTCCCGGCCCCCTCCATCTTCTGGCTCACCCATCGGCCAGGGCTTCTGAGTCCTCTGCCTGGAGCTGATGAAAGGGGAATGGGAGAATGGGAAATCTCTACCCACTTCTCATCATCCCTGGGTGCCAGGTGGCGCGTAGCACCTCGTCCCATGGCCCCGTGATGCAAGGGGTGCTGGGAAATGTAGTCCCATCCGGGCAGCCCCCTCCCCGTGACCGCCCGCACTGTGGAAGGGGGAGAGTGAACAGAGTGAGTGGCTCAGGTACCTAACGCCGCCCCAGCCCCAGGGCGAGTCCCGGGATGGGTGCAGCCGCCGCCTCTTGCATTCACTCCCCACGGGTACCACACCGATGCCGCGCGGCCCTCTCTGCCTTGGCAAAGGTGTTGTCTCCTTCCAACTCCTCGCAGAGATTTCGAGTCCTCCTTGCTGTGTGGGAGCCCTCCCCCCCCCACCCCCCCCCCCGGCCACTTGCTCAGAAGCAGCTGGGTTGGGAGAGCTGGCGGCCCGGCCAGCGCCCACTCCCTGCGGTCGGCGTGTGGCTCTGGGCACTTAGCGGGCTGCCACAGAGCCCGTGGCCTGTGTTTCTGATCCGGGATGCTCTTGGTCTGCTCTGCAGCCCCGGTCCGCGGCTGTGTCTCCGGGGCTCGAGGAGTGGGACCTGGAGGAGGGGTGCAGGGGGGCGGAGGGGGGGCGTTAGGGTTAGGGTTGGGGGGGATCGTGCAGAGGGAGGCTGCCAGCTCGGTCGCCCTGAGCTGAGCGGGTGGGAAGATGTGCTTCCTGCCCAGCGATGCTTCTGTCTCTCCGCCCAGCCGTAGCGAGGCCGCTGCTGGACCAGATGCCAGCCTGGATCTGGGGAGCTCCCCGGGATGCTTCTGGAGGCCGGAGTGCATTGCCCGTCGAAGGACGTCTCCGCTAATTAGCCCATTAGAGGTGACGGGGCCTCAGATCGAGAATCGGGAGCTGTCTGCTCATCACGCCTCGGAAGTGATTTCCGCTAAACGATTGAGGGCCCTCCCGGGCCTCTGCCTGAGCTCCTGCCAGGGTGCGGCTCCGGCTCCGCTCTGTCCCGGGAGAGACCTGCTCCCCCTGGGGCCGGGGGAGGCTGGGTCTGACAGGTGGTGTCTCCAGACCCCAGTCTTTGCAAAGAGCGTGGGGGCCTCACACCTTCCAGCCTGGGGGTCCTTCCCCGGCTCCCCGGCAGGTCAGGCAGGCTGCTGCCTCCAGGAGGTGCCGCTCTGGAGAACAGAGAGGGGTCCTTTTCTTGTTGTTGTTGTTGTTCCCTTTCTTTCAAAACTGGCCTTTCCAGAGATTTTGTTCCAGGGCGGGCAGACCTGTCGTGCGATTCGGATTTGGACCAGGCGGTGCCGGCCACCGTCCGGGCGCTGAGGGGCCGAGGCCCTCGCTGGCGTTTGTGCCGAATCTGGGACCGGGGCTGGACAAGGGCAGTTTCAGGCTCGTCCGCTCGGGAGCCGGCGGGGCTGGCCGGGCCGGGGCGGGAGCGGAGACGGCGCCCAGCAGCTGGGCTCTGTCAGCCGCTCGGAGACGTGGTCCCCGCGGCCGAGGAATGCTGGGCCCGAGCTGAGATGAAGCTGCCTTGGACGCACATCCCGGGCCCTGGAAGGGGCTGAGCACCCCGGGCAGCGGGCCGAAGGGGGACTCGGGGCCGGGATGCCGGGAACTGCGAGCTGGCCTGACTTCTGAGGCCGGGCTGGCTCCCCAGAGGCCTCCTGCCTCCAGGACCCGCCGTTAAGCGCCAGCTCAGGCGGCCGCCCCTCCTCCCCGCGCTCCTCGCCCCCCCCCAGCCCTCACTGCAGGCGGCCATCCCTCATCCCTCATCCCTGTCTCCGTGCCTCAGCCTCTGCGGACTGTTGGGTTTGCCGACCACGGCCCTAGGATTGTACGTGTGCCTCCGCTCCTCCCCCCGGGCTGCATCGGGAAACCACGGGCACCGAGTCCTCTCCCTTCTCTCCGGCGAGAACCTGCGATGGTAAAACCAGAGCAGCCGAGCGGCAGGAACGGCTGCCGGGTATCCACACACCCTCAGGTTCCGTGTTTCCTCCCGCCGTTGGCTGCTGGACGCACACGCCCAGGAGGCTCTCGGCGCCTCCGTGGGGTGTTTATCGGATGGGGTCAGTCCGCCAGGCCCTGACCTCCGTCCTCCTGCGGCTCAGGCCACCCCGAGGCCCCCGCCCGCGCACAGGACCGCGGGCCCGCCTCCCGGGACCGCCGGCCTCCGGGGCGGAAGTGCTGCGGGGAGCAGGGCGGTCATCTGTGGATCCGAGTGTGTCCTCCAACCAGGCTGGACCAGCCCCGCACGCTGCTCTCCGGGCCAGCGTCCAGCCCCACAGAGACAGGCAGCTCCAACTCAGAAACGGCGAACAGCGCGTCCGTCCACAGGGTGCGCGTTTATCGGATGCGGCCCCACTGTGCGCCCGGCTCTGTGGTGCTGGCCCTGTCCTCGTGCGATCGCTGCTCACAGTCAGGCTCCAGAGCACGGCGCCCCCTGCAGGCCTGGCGGGCGCCCCGCGGGGGAAGCCGAAACACCCACACGTGTTCATGCCTCCTGCATGCCAAACTGACACGCGCTAGAGGCATTCCCGCGGGGTCATCCCTTTTGGGGGGGGGGAGGTCACCCTGCCTTTCTGTTAGTCTTCGTGCACTTCCCACGAGCGTCGCACACACACGTCTAGAGCGGTTCCGGCCAGCCAGGCGCTGTCCTCAGTGCCGTGCGAGTGTCACCGAGGCCCGGCCTCCCGCCGTCTCCATGACGTGGGTGTTGCTGCCCTGTGCCGCAGGGGAGGAAACGGAGGCAGGGGGAGGGGAACACCCTGCCCGGCATCACACACAGAGCCAAGACCCAAACCACAGGCAGCCCGGGGCGGACGCTGGGCCCCAGGCCGCTCGGCGATGCTGCTGGCTCCCTGCGGCCCCACTGTGCGCTCACGGCCGTCAGCACTCAACCCGCTGTGCGGGTAAGGCCGTGGGGTCCTCCCTGGCTGCTTCAGGCAGCGGTGTGTCCGCCCTTCACTCCGCGCACGTGTGGGTTTGCCGTTTCTGAGCTGCGTGTCTCTGTGGGGCTGGACACGGGCCCGGAAAGCAGGGTGCAGGGCTGGTCCAGCCTGGTTGGGGGACACACTTGGATCCACAGATGACCACCCTGCTCCCCGCAGCACTTCCGCCCCCGAGGCCGGCGGTCCCGGGAGGCGGGCCCGTGGTCCTGTGTGCGGGTGGGGGCCTCGGGGTGGGCCGAGCCGGCAGGAGGACGGAGGTCAGGGCCTGGCGGACTGATCCCACATAGGCCCCTGGAATCCTGTCGGAGCAGAAAGCCTTTGCAGACACCCCCTTGCCCTGCCTCCTCCCTCCTGCCGGGCGGGGAAACTGAGGCACGGCGCGGGGCTCCTCCCTATTAGCTCCAGTCTCCCAGGAGCAGGCCTGGAAGGGAGGGCCAGACCCCAGAGGGGGCTGAGCTGGTTGGACGTAGGGAGCCGGTGAGGGCTGCGGAGCAGGGAGGGACCCTGTGAAAACAAGGGCGTGGGGTGGGTGTGAGCCGAGGGGCTGGGGTGGCAGAGTTCTTCGGGAAGCCACCCTCAGGCTGCGGGCCTGGCTGGACCAGGACATCAGCGGGGAGGCTGCCCCGCGGGGCCAGACAGCCGCGGGGGACGGGGCCCAGGCACCCCAGGGCCCGCGGTCTGCTCCCGGGCGGGCGGAGCAGCCTGGCCTGCGTGCGGCACTGCCCGGGGCGGCCCGGCTGCAGAGGCCCCTGCACCTGTCCGGTTTGCATTCTGGGCGGTGACTCGGCCGCGGGCGACGCCGGGCTGTGTTTTGAGGGGGAGCCAGGGCGGGATGCCGGAGCAGACAGCCGGCCGGGCCAGTCGTGTCGGCCCCAGATCAGTGGCAGCCGCCACGGCCAGCGCACGGCCAGCGCACGGCCGCCATGGGCGGGGCCTCGCGGGCGGCTGGCCCCGGGGTCCCCAGCTCCGAGAGGATTCTCAGCGAGGCCTGGTCTCCCAGGGCGGCCCTTCCCCTACTAACCCCTGCCCGTCCGTCCCCGCTCGGATCCCGGTCCCCGCTGGGCCGCTCACCCTGGCCGTTCTTACCCCGGAGAACACACGGGGCCTGCGGGAGGAGGGAAGGGGGTGGCGTGCGTTTTGGCCGCGTCTGTGTTAGACGCTGTGCCCGCCCCTGTCCCCGATGAGTTCCTCCAGGCACGTCGGGCGGCTGGCGATCCACAGTGACAGAGCCGCTGGGCGCTGGGGTGACCGTGGCCTGCGCAGGCGGCCGGGGGCACGCTTACAGAGCCGGGGCCATCACAGCGGAGGTGGGAGTAGCCATCAGGAAGTGGATAGGAGAGAAGCAGGGGAGCGCCTGGGACCGAGGGCAGGATGGGGAGGGAGAGGGATGGAAGGAGCTGGCCGTGGGGGAAGGTGGGGTTGGGCAAGTTGTAGGCAGGGCTACTGGTGGGCCACCGGCCCATGACAGCCCTGGTCAGTTGTTTTTTTTTAAATATATATTTTTAAATCAATTTCAGAGAGGAAGGGGGGGCGGAGAGAGAGAAATGTCAACGATACGAGAGAATCATGAATGGGCTGCCTCCTAAACATCCCACACTCGGGACAGAGCCCAAAACTCAGGCCTGTGCCCCAACCGGGAACTGAACTCCTGGTTCAGAGGTCGCCCTCCCCCACTGAGCCACGCCTGGCTAGCGTGTCCCCTTCCACCGCCCCGTTTGGGCGATAAAACACACGGACACCCAGTCCCAGGTCCCAGAGTCTCTGTTTCCCGCCCGGGGACATGGGGGCGCTCCCGGAGACTGCGTTAGGGGGCAGGACCCTGGGTGAGGGCGGGGCGGGGCCTGTCTGACCTCCCAGCCCAGCCTCCGCCATCGCCCACGCCGCCGGCCCCAGGACCGGTATGTGCAGCCGGACTGTCTCCGAGCGCGGGCTCTGTGCCCACGTGCTGCCAGGGGTGGGTGGTGAGAGGAGGCGGACTGGGCAGGGCCCCTGCAGCCATTTGGTCGTGCGTAAGAGAAGAGCAGCGCACGCGGGCCCGAGCACGGGGGGCGCGCTAGTGGTTCGTGTCCTCGGAAGGCCCAGGGCAGGGCTGGCAGACTGCGGGCCTGGGCCAGGCAGGTGGCCCTGTCTGTGGGGACCCTATGCGTTGCGGGGCAGATGACAGCGCCGTCTGTCCCAGCGGCCTGGCGCCCGGCCACCCTGCTCAGCAGGGCCCACACGCCGGGCCCTGGCAGCAGCGCCAGGCCTGTGCCCGGGCCAGGAGCCGCTGGCAGAGGCAGTGCCGGCTGCTCGGAGATGGGAGCCTGTCCCAGCCCCCGTGGCCTCTGCCGTCACCACCGCGCGGCCGGGCGGTGCGGGAGGCGGCCGGTGGCGGCTGGCTGTGTGGCGGGCAGTGGCGGGGCGGGGCGGGGTGTGTGGGCCAGGGGCTGGGGCAGGAGCCGGGCTGACCGTCAGACCCCCGAGCCGGTCACCTCCCTTCTGGAGGCTCCTCGGGGGAGAGCACCGGCTCCCAGGCCGTCGGAGAGCTTGGCCGTGACCTCCGGTGCCGAGCTGGGCGGGCGCGGTCCAGGCCCTCCCTGAAGGAGGGCAGGGTGTCCTCACCTCGGGGCCGTTGTGTCCGTGACCTCGGTCACTGCCACCAGCCCGTCCGACCCTGCTTCCCGCCCGGGCAGCTCGGAGCGCCCGGCGGGGAACCCCGGTGACGCCCGCCCCCGGGCCGCCCGCCCCGGACAGCCTGCCTGGCGCTGGGTGGTCCAGCTCTGAGGTCCCAGCGGCTGGAGGGTTCTGGGTGACGCCAACCTGGCCCCTTTCCTTCGGCGCTGGCCGGTCTCCCCCTGCCCAGCGATCACATTCTGGAATCGGGTGCTGGGAGCCTCAAGCGCCGTCTCCCCCTCCTCACCAGGTGCTGCCCCTTACGGCCCCCCTTCCGCACCCCTTCCCACCTGCTGGACCCAGCCCGCCGGCTCAGGGTGGGTGGGGGTGGGGACCTCCGTGCTGGACCCTTCACAGCGCCTGGCTCCCCGAGCGGGCCCAAAGGACACGGCGTGGGGGATGGTGGGCGGCCCGCGTGTTTCAATCCTCACCCAAGCGCATTTCCGCCGATTTTTTATTTTATTTTTGAGAGAGAGAGTGGAGGGGAGGAAGGAGGAAGAGGAGAGAGAGAGAAACATCGATGGGCTGCCTCCTGCACGCGCCCGGGCCCGGGCTAGGGACGGAACCTGCAACCCAGATACGTGTCCTTGACCAGGAATCAAACCCGGGACCCTTCAGTGCTCAGGCCGATGCTCCAGCCACGCTGGCCGGGGCATGTGATATTATTATTATTTAAAAAAAAAAACCCCACTAGGACCGCACACACCTACGGCTTCACCCATCTTATTGCTTATGGCAAGAATTTTTTTTTTTTTTTTAGAGAGAGAGAAAGAGAGAGAGACCCCACGGTGGCAGCCCAGATGGGACCCAGCTCTGGGGCGAGGGGGAGCTGGGCGGAGGGTGTGTGGCTGCTGCCTGCTCTGCTCGCTGGGGGGCTGCCCCGGAAGCAGACTTTGCTGGCCGGGCTGCCTGTGGCCCCAGGGCGGGAGCCCTTCCTGCTAAGCTCTGCCGTCCCCCCCCCCAGGCCCACCCACCTCCAGGCAGACCCTGGAGTCCAGAGAACAAGTGGGGCTGGGCCCCCGGGTGCTGGAGGCTCCCCAGGACCAGCGGCTGCTCTGCGGGGAGGGGAGTGGGGAGAGCTCAGGAGGGGAGGGGGGAGAGCTCGCCAGGAATGTCCTGGGGTGGCTCCAGGGCAGGCTGCTCGGAGGGAAGGGAAGGGAAGGGTTTCAGGGTGGCCGTCCTGCCTGCAGCCTCCGCTCCCCGCTGGCCGGCCCAGCCCTGCGCATTCCTGGGGCCTCCGAGCCGAGCTGGCCCCGTTCTGCGGGCACCCGGAGTTTCCTTTGAAACACGGGCACGGACATCTGGTAGCTCTTAGCGCGCAGAGCGGCTGACAGAGCGCCCGGGCGGGCGGGGGAGCCGTGTGCTCCGGAGGACGGAGCCAGCCGCGGAGACAAAGGGGAAGGAGCCGGCTGAACTCCAGCCCGCTCCCCGAGGCCGCTTTGATGTGGTTCCCGTCCCCCGAGGCCTTATAAGGCGTCGTGCCTGCGCTGTGGGCCGGCCTGGTGCTGGCTGCACACCCGGAGGCCAGCCCAGGAGCTGGCCCCTCTCTCCCTGGGCCCTGTGGCCAGAGAGGCCCCCAAGCCCGGCCACTGGGGGCCGGGGGGAGGCAGCCGGGCACCAGGCTGGGGGGGGGGAGCGGGCAGAGGGTCTGGGGGCCCAGGGGGTCTGGGGATCCAAGAGGCTTCTGATGAGAACGTGGAGCAGAGGCTGAGGCTCTCTGTCCTGGCGGCCAGAGCAGAGCCGGCCTGGCACCAGCGATGGGGGGCTGGGCGGGGGGAGTAGGGGGTGGGGGGTGGGGGTGAAGGGCGTCGGCGCTGGACCCAGACGGCCTGCCTTCCCTCCTGGCTCTGACACCAGCTGAGTGGCTGTCTCACAGGCGCCTTTGGCCGTGCAGCGAGCGGCCGGGGCGGCCCCGCAGCTCCGGCGTCCAGGTGCCCTGAGGACAGTCCCGGCTCCTGGAGGAAGTGCCGCCCGCCCGTGGCCAGCCTCCGGCGGAGGGAGGCGGCACCGCCCTCCCCGGCGTGAAAGATGGGCCCCGCTCGGCTGACAGCCTGCCCCTGAGCGTGTCCCCGGCCTGTCACCAGCTCCCGCGCCCCTGTCCGTCCGGCTCCGTGATCACAGACAGACGGTCCACACGCCCAGGACATGGTCGGGGGTTGGGCCATGGTGGGGGGGGTGGGGGGTGGGGGGATGGCGGGGGGCGGGGGGGGGAAGTCCTCCTGGGCCAGGAGGCAGGGCTGGTGCTGAGCCAGTGGCCACCTTGCAGCCACCTTCAGGGAAGAGAAGGCAGGGCCCGGGCGATGTGAAAGAAGAAAAGGGAACAGACCCTAAAATGCGAGCCGTGTCCCCTCCCAACAACAGCAGACAGGAGGGGGGCCCTGGCTGAGCCCAGTGGATAAGACGGAGGGACCCCGAAAAGTGATTTTAAACTTTTAATCATTTTTTTTTTGTTCATCGAGAGGAGCACTGGTCTTTCTTTCTTTCTTAAAAAATATATATATTTTATTGATGTTTTACAGAGAAGAAGAGAGAGGGACAGAGAGTTAAAAACATCGATGAGAGAGAAACATTGATCAGCTGCCTCCTGCACACTCCCTACTGGGGATGTGCCCGAAACCAAGGTACAGATCCTTGATCCTAATCGAACCTGGGACCCTTAGTGGGCAGGCTGACGCTCTATCCACTGAGCCAGACCGGCCAGGGCAGCACTGGTGTTTCTGTTGAGCATCCGAGAGGCAGGACTTTCCCCTGACGTTCTCGGAGAGGGCGCGTTTCCTGTTCCTTTTGATTCTCGGAAGGGAAGCTGGGGCAGCCGCTGGGTCTGGGCTCCGTTCCTCGCTTGCCGCTCCGTGCCCGCAGGGCTCTGCCGTGTGCCCCGGTGGGCACCGGGAGCGGTGAGGTCGTGCAATCCCCCAAAAATCACCGCTCCCGGCCAAGAGGGGCGTTTCTCAAAGGGGGTCCCGCAGCCGCTCCTGAGAAATAAGCCTCGGGGTCTGGCGGGTTCGAGGGATGCCACGTGAGGCGGTGGTGCACGGTGCCCGTTGCCATAGTGCGTCCTGCAGGAAGGGACCTGGTTTCACTTGGCTTAGAACCATCTTTTTTGATCCCAGAACGCCTCTTGGCGGAACACCAGTGAGTACAGAAGACAGTGTGACAGCTCGTCTCAGCCTTTGGTCTGGAGTCGTCCTACTGGGCTGAGGCCGAGACGTGACCTCTGTGGGTGTCCATCCCCATGGGGGCGGAGGTGGGGCGTGGATGTCCCCGGCCATTGCCCCGCCTGAGGACAGACCACGCTCCTGGCCAACCCAACCAGCTGAGAAAACGTATCCCTTACACAGCAGTGTGACGGTCAATTAAAAAAAAAATTATATATATATATATATATATATATATACACACACACACACACACATACACACACACACACACTTTTATTGATGTCAGAGAGGAAGGGAGAGGGAGAGAGAAACATCAATGATGAGAGAGAGTCATGGACCGGCTGCCTCCTGCACGCCCCCCACTGGGGATGGAGCCCCCAACCAGGCAGGTGCCCTGACCGGGAATTGAACTGAGACCTCCTGGTTCATAGGTCGACACTCAGCCCCTGAGCCACAGCGGCCGGGCTGATGGTCAGCTTTTCAGTGGATGGGCCTGTCCCATTGGCCCGCTTTCCCATCGGGACAATCGCGGGGGGGGCGGCTTCCTCACCACCAGGCAGGCACATGCTCACATGATGCCAGGCGCCCTTCATACCCTGTCTTCCCTTCCCCCAGGAGCTGGTGGGCGAGGTTTTCAGAGAGACACTCAGCGAGGAGGAGGAGGAAGACTTCCGACTGGAAGGTACTGGCTCCATCGCTTTCTTCCCCCCAGGGGGGTGGGGCGGAGGGGGTGGGCCATCTGGTCTACCACACGCCCTGCACACCCTCCAGAACTCCGGGGTGCGGGGGAGAGGGCAGGGCTCCGGGGGAGGGCTGGGGAGCACGAGGGAAGTGTGGCTCCCACAGTGCAGGCCCCGAGGGGAGCGGGGCCACGGGGGTCCCCTGCCCGGCCCGGCCCTGTGTGCGCTGTGGGGCTTGGATGGGCTGTTTGACCTCAGCTGCCCCATAGGGAGTGAGCGTAGTGGCTCCTCATGTCCCTTTCAGCTCGGACAGGGGTGGGGGAGGGTGGGAGGAACGTGGTATTTTTAGCCCAAAGAAGGCTCCCCCCCCCCTTCTGTCCCTGCCCCAATCACCCTCCATCACCCAGCATCAGGCATGCCGAGAGTGCTCCCTCCCGGAGCTGTTCTGATCCCCACTCTCCACCTGTCCACTCCCCTGGAGCACACACACGTGGACTCTCTCTCCCCACCCCACCCCCGTTTCACCTCCCTCCTCTCCTCGAGGGGAGGCCCTGCGGGGAAGACAGAACAGGACCCAGAGGATGCTTTGGGCCGGGTGGTTCTGGTCAAGCTGTTCGGCTCCTTCCTGCAGACGCAGGCTCACACAGGCGCCCGGGCCAGACGGCCGTTAGAGCAGAGACACGCCACGTACAGACAGACGGCTGGCGATCCTGTGTGGGGCAAGGGCCGCCCGACACCGTCCCTGTGCACACGTGCAGATGCTTCGTGTGTGCTGCTGAGGAGCTAGAGGCCGAGACACACGAGCAGCCGCTCCCGGGCACGGGAGGAGGAGCCTCGGGTGGGGGTGGGGTGGGCGGGAGGAGAGAATGGCGCAGGGGACGGTAGCGCTGGCTGTGACCGACGGGGTAACTTTTACAAGAATGCCGTCCGCGTTCCTTGTGACACGCAGGGCGGAGGACGGCTTTGAACAGGGGACACAGAAGTCAGTCCGGCCGTGCGAGTGGCTGCTCGGGCTGGGCCCTGTGCGGGCTGTGGCTCCCTGACGCCCATCCCCGGGGTGAGGGGGGCGGGCTGTGGCCGCAGGAGGCAGGTGCTGCGGTGTCCGGCCGCCGGGAGGCACCCACCTGGCCGGGGCGGGTGGGGGTGGGGGCGGGAGTGGTGGGTGTCCCCCGCGTGCCGGCCCGGAGGCGCGTGGAGTCCTGAATCTCCTCTTTGTCTTCCCATTGGCCAAGCTCACGGCAGCTTGGCGGCCGGAGGGCTGTGCAGGGAGGAGGAGAGGCCCTCTGAGGCAGGAGATAAAAGGAGCCTTTAGCCGTCCCGGGAGAGGCGGGCGTTCGCTCCCGCGTTGTCTGTGAAGCCGGCCCTAATCCGGCGTCTTAGCGGCCGTAAGCGGCCAGCTGGGAGCACGCGGGAGGGGAGATTAAGGCCGGGCTGGGGCTGGGGGCATGGCGGGCTGCAGCTCCCTTTGAACCGCAGGGAGAACAAAGTCAACATCAAACGTCCGAGCCCGGCCGGTGGGGTGGGGTGGGCAGCACGTGGGGCTCAGGGGAGCGGGCCCTCCCTCGGCTGACCGGCTGACCCTGCCCCGGGTGCGAGGCCAGGGGGAGGCCAGCCCCACGCCTCCCTCCGGCGCCGGCCGGACTTCCCAGCCTCCCCGGGGGTGGGGGACAAGGATGGAGGGTGCAGCCTGGGGCCGGTGGCCTGTGGCCTGAGGTGCAAAGCGGGGAGGGGGGGGCCTGTGCAGAGAGTGAGGCCATTGGCGTGCAAGCTCGGAGGACAGCCTGGCTTGGAGGGAGCGCCCCGCGGGTGGGAGCTGTCCTGGTGCGTGTTGTTTCGGGGGTCCATCTTCCTTTCTTTTTTTGGTTAATCCTCACCTGATGGATATTTTTCCCATTGATTGTTAGAGAGCGGGGAGAAAGGGAGAGAGGAGACAGACACGGATGGGTTGCCTCCCACACGCACCCCAACCGGGGCTGGGGATCAAACCTGCAACCCAGGTACGAGCCCTGGGTCAGGAACTGAGACAGAACTCCGGCCTCGGGGTCCTCATCCGGGTTCCGGCTGGGCGCCTGCAGAGGGTGGGGGCCCGGGAGCCTGAGGCAGAGAGGTGCTCGCTGGGGAGCACCCGCACGGCGGAGATGGCGGGTGTGAGGTCCCGGGGCGCACGGAGGGTGCGGGAGGGGGGTGCTCCCGGCTTCAGGAGCTCAGGGTGAGGTTTTAAACTCGAATTTCATCCCAGCTTTCAGCTCGGGCGGGGGTGGGGGAGGGTGGGAGGGACGTGGTATTTTTAGCCCAAAGAAGGCTTTTTTCCTCTCTCTCTCTCTCTCTCTCTCTCTCTCTCTCTCTCCCTCTGCCCCAGCATGTCCCCCTCCTGCCCCAAACACATGTCCCTTCCCAGCCCGATCTCAGTGTCACAGCCAGAGGCCACACACCTGATGCTGCAGGAGAGAAAAAGGCCGGAGAGCGTTTGTGGGGAGGGCTTCTCCCGCCTTTTTTCTTAAAAAAAAAAAAAAAGTTTTTATTGATTTCAGAGAGAGCGGAAGGGAGAAGGGGAGAGAGCAGCATTCATGAGGAGAGAGAATCATGGATCTCATGGACCGGCTGCCTCCTGCACGCCCCCTGCTGGGGATCGAGCCTGCAACGGGGGCCTGTGCCCGACTGGGAGTCACACCCTGACCTCCTGGGTCATAGTCGGCGCTCAGCCCCTCAGCAATACGGGCTGGGGTCGAGTTTGCTTTTTTTTTTTTTTAATATATTTTATTGATTTTATACAGAGAGGAAGGGAGAGGGATAGAGAGCTAGAAACATCGGTGGGAGAGAAACATCAATCAGCTGCCTCCTGCACACCCCCTACTGGGGATGCATCCACAACCAAGGCACATGCCCTTGACGGGAATCGAACCCGGGGCCCCTCAGTCTGCAGGCCGATGCTCTATCCACTGAGCCACACTGGCTGGGCTCGAGTTTGCTCCTTAAGATCTGTCTCGCCTTTGGTCAGACGCGAGCAGCCACAGGCCCCGCGTGGCGTCGGCGAGAGGAGCCGGTGGGATGGCGTGGTCCTGGGTTGCGAGAGGACACAGCCCTCGGCCGGGCGGATCTGTGCGTCTCCGGGACCCCGCTCCCCGGGCAGAGCCTCCCGCCCCGCACGCGAGAAACCGTTTGGCCGGAATGCGCACGCGATACCTTTCTCCTTTTACACCCGGCAGATTAGCCGCCTCATTATATTTGGCACCGGCTAATATTAAACTCATCTGCCTCCCCTCCGACAGCTGCTGCGGGGGGCTGGGGCGTCAGAAACATCCCGGCGATCCAGCCCGGGATGGAGGTATTTGTGGCAGGTCATCTGCGCGAGGACCGTTAAAAAGGTCGAGTGTGCGGAGGCCAGCGAGGAGGCCGGCCGGCCGGCGGGAGCTCTGACGGGGCTGGCTGAGCGCATGCCGGGCTCCTGGGCCCGCAGAGGTGCCCACCGCGCCTCGGGGTGCCCTGGTCACTTCTGGTCTTTGCCGGGGCTCACGCCGTCACTGCCCCGTGTTCTCATATGCGGCTTCTTCCAAAGTTTAATGTCAACAAGGCCTTTGCTGTACCATTCAGGGTCTAGATTTAAAATATACAGATACTAAAGGCTCGGTGCACGGATTTGTGCACCCATGGGGTCCCTCTCGTCCTGGCCTGTGGGGATCCAGCAGAAACCTGCTCTCCGACATCCCCCAAGGGGCCCCAGATTGCGAGAGGACACAGGCCAGGCTGAAGGACCCCACTAGTGCACGATTGGGGCCGGGGAGGGACTGTGGGAGCGCTCCAGGGCGTGTCAGGCTGGTCTCACCCAGTCCCGATCGGCCGGACCCCAGCAGCAAGCTAAGCTACCTGTTGGAGCACCTGCCCCCTGGTGGTCAGCGCTCGGCATAGCGACTGATCTAATGAATGGTCGGACAACTTAGCATAATTGGCTTCTATTACATAGGATATTTTTATTGGTTTCAGGGTGGAAGGGAGAGGGAGAGAGAACCATTGATCGGCTGCCTCCTGCACGCTCTCTGCTGGGGATGGAGCCTGCAACCCAGGCCTGTGCCCTGACCGGGAATCGAACAGACTGTGACCTCCTGGTCATAGATCGACGCTCAGCCCCTGAGCCACGCCGGCTGGGCCGGCGTCTGGATTCTAGCCTACGTGCAGGACTCAGGAAGAACCTACCCCTTACCCCATGTCCCCTTTCCCATGCCGGTCCCAGGCTCGGTCAGGCCAGGCTTTGTGGTGTGCTTGCTGTGTGGCCTTCGCCGTGTCCGCCTGGGGGTTTGGTGCAGTGAGCGCACCGTGGTGGTGGTGGTGGTGGGGGGGGTGGTGGTGGTGGTGGTGGGGGGTGGTGGTGGTGGTGGGGGTGGTGGGGTGGGGTGGTGGTGGTGGTGGTGGTGGTGGTGGTGGGGTGGGGGGGTGGTGGTGGTGGGGTGGTGGTGGTGGGGGTGGGGTGGTGGTGGTGGTGGTGGTGGTGGTGTGGTGGGGTGGTGGGGGGGGGGGTGGTGGTGTGGTGGTGGGGGGGGGTGGTGGTGGTGGTGGGGGGGGGTGGTGGTGGTGGTGGTGGTGGTGGGGGGTGGTGGGGGTGGTGGTGGTGTGGTGGTGGTGGTGGGGTGGGGTGGTGTGGGTGGTGGTGGTGGTGGGGGTGGTGGTGGTGGTGGTGGTGGTGGGGGTGGTGGTGGTGGTGGTGGTGGTGGTGGTGGTGGGGTGTGGGGGTGGTGGGGGGGGTGGTGGTGGTGGTGGTGGTGGTGGGGGGGGGGTGGTGGTGTGGTGGTGGGGTGGGGGGGGGGGGTGGTGGTGGTGGTGGTGGTGGGGGGGGGGGGGGTGGTTGGGGGGGGGTGTTGGGGGGGGGGGCGCGCGGGGGGGGGGGGGGGGGGGGGGGGGGGGGGGGGGGGGGCTGTCTGCGCTGGGCCCGTACGGCCCAGGCCGTCCACGTGGGCAGCCCGGGGCCGGTGGCCAGCAGCCGCAGCCCTGCAGGCACTTTGCTCGTGGCTGTGTGGACGGCTGGCCCCTGCGAAGCCACCGGAAGACCCGAGCCCAGACCGCACGGGATCGAGTGCTGGATGGGATGAGTTTATTTACTTACTTTTAAATGCATTTTTCATTGATTTCAGAGAGGAAGGGAGAGAGAGAGAGAGAGAGAGAGAGAGGAAGATCCACGATGAGAGAGAAACCACTGGCCACTTGGGATTGCGCCCGAACCCCGGGCTTGTGCCCTGACCGGGAATCGAACAAACTGTGACCTCCTAGTTCACAGGTCGGCGCCCCCCCCACTGAGTCACGCCGGCCCAGCTCGACGGGCTGTGTTTGGACAAAGAGCGTTTGTGCAGATCGGGAGAGGGGCCCTCCCTCCTCACACCTTTCACCGTCTGTTCAGAAATGTCCCACACCGTCCGCAGGTGGGCGCCGACAGCACGGGCATGCGCCGCCCGGAGCTGTACCCGCACGGCCTGCTGGGCGCAGCCAGGCTCCCCGTGACCCCACAAGGCTCCGTCCCCGCGGCCGGCCGGCGAGGGAGGACGAGCCTGCTGAGGAGGGTGGGGTGGGGCAGACGGTTTCCTCTCACAGCCCTCCTCCCGCCCTGCTGCTGGGTGGTGCCAGCTGTCAGCACCTCGGGCTGGGTCGGCCGGGCCATCCTGCTCCCCGGTCGCCGCTGTGCCAGGGCAAACAGTTCCCGGAAAGTGGCCGTGGCTCTCCCGGCCTGCCGTCCCCCTCCCGGCCTGCCGTCCCCCTCCAGCCGGGGGCCCGCGGGGGGTGCAGGGACGGTGTTTACACCCGGCTCAGCCGCTCAGCCTAGCCATGTCCCCCGGCCTCCTCTCTGTCCCCGTGTCCCCGCCCTCTCCTCGCTCCCCGTCCTCCCTGTCCGCCCGGCCCCTCTTCTTCTTAAACGGGGGGAGGGGCGAGGGAAGGGGCCGCCTTTGATCTCCGTGGAGGAAAGAAGTCTGTTCTGTTCAGGCTTTTGGCGAACACAACAAACAGTGTTTAAAATTTAACTTTGCTTAATTAATTAGTAATTCTGTTTAATGCCGTCTGATCTCCCTCCAAAAGGTATTCCGGAGCCCGAGAAAGGGAACATCAAAGGGAGCGGGTGAGGATGGTCAAGTAATGCATTTAATCTGGCAGCCGCCCGGGGTGGAGCGGTGCCAGGCTGCGGGAGCGCGGGGCGGCCTCGGCTGGTAAACACCGCGGCTCCGCTCCTCTCCTCAATCTGCTCCTCTCCCCATGGCCCGGAGTGAGGAGGGACAGAGAGGAGGGACGGGGAGCCGTTTGGGAAGAAAAGGAGCCCCGCCCGGCCGGTGTTGCTCAGTGGTGAGCGTCGACCTATGAACCAGGAGGTCATGGTTCAGTTCCCGAGCAGGGCTCATGCCCCGGTTGCGGGCTCGACCCCCAGGAGTGGGCGAGCAGGAGGCAGCCGATCTGGGATGCTTCTCTCTCATAGATGTTTCTCTCTCTCCCTCTCCCTTCCTCTCTCTGAGATCAATAAAAACGTATTTAAAATACTTAGAAAAAGAAAAGGAGTCTCCCCTCCCCCACCACCACTGTGCCAGACTCCTCTGAGCTGAGAGCGGGTTCGAGGGAGGCAGCGCCGACATGTCTGTCCCTCCAGGCTGTGTGCGTGGCTGGGCAGGTGTGCGTGCCCCAGGCTCCGGTGGGGCAGGTGGGACCCAGCCTGCACCCTGCGGGCCCGGGTACCCGGAGCGGGTGAAGGCTGTGCTCCCCTACAGCGCGGTCACAGACTTCTCTGCAGAGGGCTGGGGGAGGGGGAGGGGGATGCACGTTAGACTCCGTGGACCGGACCGTCTCTGTTGCAACGACTTGACTCTGCCATGGTGGAGGGAAGCAGCCGTACACAACGTGTGTCCGAGCGACTGTGTCCCAATAAAACTTTATTTATGAAAACAGGAGGCGGCCAGGTTTTGGCTCATGGGGGCCAGTCCTGTTCTTCGTCACCCAGGGGAACTCCAGAGGGAAGAGACAGGCTTTGCTTTCCTCCTACTCTGTCCCTTTTCTCCCCTCTCCTCCCGCTTCCCCCTCCTTCACATGAGCAGTGTCTCTGTGGCTGTGCCTTGCCATGGGCCTCCATGCGGTCGTGCCCTCCAAGAGATCATCTCGGGGAAAACAAGTCCCCGAGCTGAACAAGGAGGAGGGCGAGACAGAGAAGGGGCTCAGAGTCTGGTGCCAAAGCCCGTCTCCATTAGGGTTTTGTCCCTGAGGTTGGACCCTGGCAGCCTGTTGGAGGCACCGTTCTCCCTTCTCCAGCCCACCCGCGAACCAAATGATGGGTGGTGGGTGGATGGACGGATGGTGGATGGTAGATGGATGGATGGATGGATGAATGGTAGATGGATGATGGGTAGATGGATTGATGGTGGGTGGACGGCTAGATATAGATGAAGGATGGATGGATGGTAGATGGATGGATGGTTGGATTGTGGGTAGATGGATGGATGGTGGATGGGTGGATGGATGGATGATAGATGAAGGATGGATGATGGGTAGATGGATGGTGGATGAGTGGATGGATAGCTAGATTGGATGGATGGATGGATGGGTAGATGGGTGGGTGGGTGGAGGGTGATTTGTCCTGCACGGGGATGGCTGGGGCGGGTGCTGGTTTGGCCTGGTTTGGTTCCAGAGGGTCCATGTGGATGTAGAAGCATGACCCCTGAGTCCTGCCCTGACCCTGGCCTTGGTGTCTGCAAGGCTTTCACCGGTGGGTTCTCGGACACCTACCTCCTCCAGCCATTGGATGGGGACAGTGAGAGGGTGAAAGGCCACCTTTGGTGGGGCAAAGGGGGCACTGACTGTCCTTGTTCCTGGCCCCTGGCCCCTGGCCCCGGGCGGGATGGCTCCCAGTCCTGCTCCCCTGTGTGCCCGGCCCCTGCTGAGAAGGGCTCCCTCCAGGGGCAACTGGCTGGCTTTCTGAGCCAGGATGGGGTGAGGCCTTGCTGATGGAGGACAAGCCAGGCCACCCCGGTCTTCAGAGAAGATGTGACGTGGGGGCGGGGTGGGAGGGGAGAGGGGAGGAGAGGCTCGGGGACCTGACTAGGACAGCGGTTTCGGCTCGGAGGGGAGAGGGGGCTCCCGCGGCGGGAGCCGGGACAGAGGTTTCTTTTCTTGGGTTTTATCAAGTGGAACTTGAAAGGCAACATTGAACCTGAAGGTGGTTTTCTGATAACTTCCCTTTGAACTTGGAGTTCGGTCTCGATAAGCCTGGCCCCTCACATCTCCAGCCAGGACCTGCGCGCGGGAGGCTGCCGCTTTGAAGACGGAGCTGGCCTTTGTCTCTCTTCTTCCCTTCCCTTCCCTCCTCTGCGGCCCCCACCCGCCCCCAGGGGTGTGTGTGTGTGGGAGGGGGGTCAGGGGGGCATAAAGGATGTTGCAGGCCATGACACAGCCTGTCCCTCGTGGGCAGAGGATGGGTGTGCCCTGGAGGGGCCCCTGGAGCCGCTGGACAGCCCGGAGGGCAGAGCAGCTTTGGCTCCAGCAGGCGGGCCGGGGCAGGGAGGCCAGCACGAAGCCTCACGCGTCCTCCCTGCCTCCCCGCAGTGGCCCTGCCCCCCGAGAAGAGCAGCGGGCTGGCCAGCGGCGATGGGAAGAGGGTGGAGGAGCCGAGCGGACCCTGTCCGGGCTCCAAGAAGCAGCTGAAGCTGGAGGTGAGTTTCCTTTCCGGGCGCTGGGCCTGGGGAGGGTGGTTTTCTCTCCTCCGTGGTGCGTCTCTTCTAATTCTCCTCCTCCTCCTCCTCCTCCTCCTCCTCCTCCTCCTCCTTTTCCTCTTCCTCCTCGTCCTCCTCCTCCTCTTCCTCCTCCTCCTCTTCCTCCCCCTCCTCCTCTTCCCCTCCTCCTCTTCCTCCCCCTCCTCCTCCTCCCCCTCCTCCTCCTCCTCCTCTTCCTCCCCCTCCTCCTCCTCCTCCCCCTCCTCCTCCCCTTCCTCCTTCTCTTCCTCCTCCTCCCCCTCCTCTTCCCCCTCCTCCTTCTCTTCCTCCTCCTCCCCCTCCTCATTCTCCTCCTCCTCCTCTTCCTCCTCCTTCTCCATATTTTTATTGATTTCAGAGAGGAAGGGAGAGAGAGAGCTAGAAGCATCCATGATGAGAGAGAATCATGGATTGGTTGCCTCCCGCATGCTCCCTACTGGAGAGAAAGCCCGCAACCCGGGCACGTGCCCTTGACTGGAATTGAACCTGGGACCATTCAGTCTCCAGGCCGACGCTCTAACCGCTGAGCCACACTGGCTAGGGCTCAGTGATGCTTTTGGAGGAGGAAGCTGAGGCCTGGCCAGATGTGGAGGCCGCTCAGCTCCTCGTGAGCAGGAGAGGGAAGGCCCGGGCCTGGACGTCCCGTGTCCTGGGAGACAGGAGCCGGGCAGGCTGCCTGCCGGGACTGTCCGTGTCCATGGGGAGCGCTCCCGTCAGAAGTCCAGGAGGAGGGGGTGGCAATAGCTGCCAACCTGTCTCCGAACCTCAAACCTTTGGAGCTCAGCAGAGGGCCAGGGAGAGGGAGTCAGTTAGACTCTATGTGTGCATGCATGAGTGTGTGGGCATGCATGTGTGTGTGGACACGTGCAAACACACGAGTGTGTGGGCGTGTATGAGTAGATATGCATGTGGACATGCATGTGTGCGAACGCATGTATGCGCACACGTGTGTGCATGTGTGTCAGCATTTTTGTGTAGGTGTATGTGCATTCATTTGTTTGCTTTCATGTGTGTGAGCATGTGCGCATTTGTGTGGGCATACGTGTGTGTGTGTGAGAGAGAGAAAGAGAGCAGGTGTGTGCGTGCCCGTCTGTAGGTGTGCATGTGTGTGCGTGTGTGTGCGTGGGTGTGCGTGCCCATCTGTAGGTGTGCATGTGTGTGCGTGTGTGCATGTGTGTGTGTGCAGGTGTGTGCGTGCCCGTCTGTAGGGGTGCGTGTGTGTGCGTGTGTGTGCCCATCTGTAGGTGTGCATGTGTGTGCGTGTGCATGTGTGTGTGTGCAGATGTGTGCGTGCCCATCTGTAGGGGTGCGTGTGTGCATGTGTGTGCGTGTGTGCAGGTGTGTGCGTGCCCGTCTGTAGGGGTGCGTGTGTGTGCGTGCGTGTGCAGGTGTGTGCATGCCTGTCTGTAGGAGTGCGTGTGTGTGTGTGTGTGCGTGCCCGTCTGTCGGGGTGCGTGTGTGAGTGCCCGTGTGCGGGGGGAGTGCGGTGCCGCCTGAAGCACTTCCTCAGAGCGGCGCGGGCACTTGGCAGGCATCAGACGGACGTGCCACAACTGAGGGAAGGGCGGCTTTGAGCTCAGCGTGGCTGCGGCTGCGGAGCGGGGGGAGCCGGCCCGCGCTGGAGGCCGGGGGCAGGGCGCGGCGCTGGCCACGCTTCCTCTAGCGACCGGGCCGGTGCCACCGCCGGGGTGGCCGAGCTGCCGCGTGCCCCCGGCCGGGCAGGGCGTGGGCAGGGCGGGCCGGCCTCTGCCGGTGCTCACAGAGCTTGTGGACCTTCAAGGCCCTTTCCCGACGCTCTTTCCCAGCCAGCCGTCCTTCCAGACTCTGTGTCCAGCGGCCCGGCACTGCCCGCCTGTGCCAGCGCTCACCATGCCCGACGCCTCGGGCGCGGGCGGCTGTGACGTCACTGTACTGGGAACCCTGACCAAGAGGAGCAGGCCCCGCCTCTCACTGGCCGGCTCTGTGTGCCAACCCGGCTCCACTACCCGCCCCCAGCCCCCCAAGCAGACGAGACCAGGGTCCGGGGGGACAGGCAGCAGGGAAGGAGGGGCCAGCGAAGGGAAAGGGGGGGGCTCACAGCTAGGGCAGAGGAGGCTCCGTCCCCGGGTGCCCTCAGGTTTGTCCTCCGGAGGGGCATGGAGCCTGGGGTCCCCCCCCTTCGCCCCCGCCCTGGGCACACAGTCCCTGGCTTTCCCTCCCGGCTGCCCTCGCTTGGAAGCCAGGGGCTGGAGGTGGGAGGTGGGACCTGCCCCCCCACGGCCACGAGGAGCACCGAGGGCGGAGGGCAGGCCAGCGGCTGCTCCCAACGCGGCTGCAAGGGCGGCACCGCCGTTTTCTGTAACTCACACAGGGAAACTGAGGCGCGGGAGACACGCCGGGGGAGGGCACGCAGCTGGGGCCACGCGGGCTGCCGCCTGAAGGACCTTTAGTTCTTTGTGCCCACCCTTCCCCTGCCTTCTGGTCAGGGGCCACCCGGGAGCCGCAACACAGCTTCCCGCCTTACCGTGCCTGTGCCTGTGTGTGTGCGTGTGTGTGTGCGTGTGCGCGCGCGCGTATGTGTGTCTGTGTGTCTGTGTCTGCACGCGCGCGCACAAGCAGGTGCAGGTGTGTGTATGTGACTATGTGCACACACACACGTGTGTGGGATGCACACATGTATAGGCACGCATGTATGTGTACAGGTGCAGATGTGAACACACAGACGTGCATGTGTGCACATGTGTGGGTATGTATGTGTGTGTGTGTGCAGGCATATGGGAAGGGTAGCTTCTAGCCCTCGGTCCACGCTCAGTCTTTCCGAGGCCACAGAGCCCCTCTCAGACCCTGCCCGGTGTGCCCTTAGCCTGTGAGGTCCCGGAGCCCGTCTGACACCCTCCCCAGCAGCATCCCTCCCCAGCCAAACCTCCCGGCCGGCCTGGCCGCTCTCCCTGGCCAGCCGCATCCTGGCCCTTACTCTGCAGGGGCAGCCCTGTGGCCTGGCCCCCGGGTGCTCTGGCCGCTGGGTGACGGCACCGCGTGCTGTCTGTCTGTCCGTCCATCCAGGAGCTGCAGTGTGACGTGTCCGTGGAGGAGGACAGCCGGCAGGAGTGGACCTTCACCCTGTACGACTTCGACAACAACGGGAAGGTCACGCGGGAGGTGAGAGTGCCGCCTGACCTCTGACCTCGGGCCGGGCACAGGGCGCGGTGCCCTCTGCTGAGGCCGGGCCGGGCCTCCAGGGGGGCTGGGGCGGGAGGCAGGGGGAGCGGGTGGTGGGAACGGGGCGAGGCGGGTGCTGCGCGCCGAGGCTGCTGGGAGGAGGCACACACCCCTGCTTCAGACGGCGTGGTCCCCCGCCCCCAGGACATCACCAGCCTGCTGCACACCATCTACGAGGTGGTCGACTCCTCCGTCAACCACTCCCCGGCGTCCAGCAAGACGCTGCGGGTGAAGCTCACGGTGGCCCCCGACGGGAGCCAGGCCCGCAGGAGCCTCCTGCTCCACCACCCGGGTGAGGGCGGGGCGGGGGCGGGGCTGTGGGGCCCTGGGAGGGCTGGGGCTGGGATGGGAAAGGGTTCCCGTCGGAGGGCCGGAGGGAGCACCGCAGGGCTCTGTGGCCGGCAGCCGGGGCGGAGGCTGTGTGTGCTGCGGTGGGAGGACGGGCCGTGGAGCCCAGCCCTGCAGTGCGGGGAGGCGCTGAGCAGGAGGGGTGGGGTCCCTGGGAGACCCCCAGCTGCTGGCCGGCCCCGGAGGCTGTGGGGAGCAGGACGGAGCTGCTCACCGGGCTGTGTCTGGGCGGGACTCAGACCTGCAGAGCGCCAGGCCCCGAGCGGAGACCAAGCCGGCGGAGGAGCTGCGAAGCTGGGACAAGAGGCAGCGGGCCCCGCTCAGGTACAGCGGGCAGGGCGGGGGTGGGTGGGGGGAGGCGGGCAGCCAGGGCACCGGACCAGGTACGCGCCAGCTGTGTGCCCGCGTCTGAGGGATCCCAGCAGGCGGCTTCCGTCTGCGCTCCCTTCAGGGCCAGCGGTTTCAGACGGCAGGCTCACGACGTTTGATTTTTAAAAATAACCGAGTCTTGCCCGGCCAGTGTGGCTCAGTGGTTGAGCGTCAGCCTATGAACCAGGAAGTCACAGTTCCATTCCCGTCAGAGCACAGGCCCGGGTTGTGGGCTCCATCCCCAGTGTGGGGCGTGTAGGAGGCAGCCGATCCAGGATTCTCTCTCATCACCGATGTTTCTATCTCTCTCTCCCACTCTCTTCCTCTCTGAAATCAATATATATTTTTAAAATAAAAAATAACTGAGTATAGGCCTGCATCGCTTTATCCAAAAGCTTCAGGCCAGAGAGGGTTGGCATTTGGCGTTGGCTGGTTTGCAAGGTGCTCACAGTGACCCGTGACCCCTGCTCTGGGCCTGTTCTTCCCGGGAGGCCAGGCGGGGTCTGTCTCCACGGACCGCTCCCTCCCTCCCACCGTCCCCGGGACCCAGAGGGAAGCAGCAAAGGGTCCGGGAGGATTGGTCCGTGGCTTCCCAGGAGGCTGTGGGCCCCCCTCCCCTCCTCAGCGCCCCCCGCCAGCACCCGCCACTCACTCGCCTTCCTGTGACAGGTTCCAGGGGGACAGCCGCCTGGAGCAGCCCGGCTGCTACCACCCGTGCGTGGATGAGAACATTGAGAGGAGAAACCACTACTTAGACCTCGCTGGGATAGAGAACTACACGTCCCAGTTCGGGCCTGGTAATGGGGCTGAGGGGGGCGTGGCCGGGCTGAGGGGTGTAGCCAAGCCAAGGGGGCGTTGCCTGACCGAGGGGTGTGGCAGGGTTGGTGGGCGTGGTAGGGCCATAGGGCGTGGCTGATGGGCGTGGCCTGGCTGAAGGGCGTGGCCAGGCCGCAGGTGGGTCAGGTGGGTAGTGGTCACCATCCCCCCTGGGCTGGGGGAAGGCAGAGCTTGGGTGGGTCAGGTTCAGGATGTTATTGGGGGCAGTGACATGAAAAACGTGAAAAAAAAGTAGAGCGATGCTGGCTGGTTTGGCTCCGTGGCTGAGCATTGACTCATGAACCAAGAGGTCGCTGGTTCGGGTCCCCGTCAGGCACATGCCCAGGTTGTGGGTTCGATCCCCGATGGTGCAGGAGGCAGCCGATCCATGCTTCTCTGTCATGGGTGTTTCTATCTCTCCCTCCCTCTCCCTTCCTCTCGACCTAAAGACCAATAAAAATATATTAAAAAAAAAATAATGAACGCGTGCACAAAGTGAACCAAATCAGAGAGTATCTGAGAGCTTGTGGCACAGGGAAGACCAGTCGCCCCACACCCACCCTGCCCTCCTGCCCCGCGCCCCTGTCCGCCCCGGGGAGGACCCCACTTCCCTAAGCTCCGTCTGTGTCAGCTCTGCTGCCTCAGCTCTCGCTCAGACCAATGAGAACGGAGCTCAGATAACGGCACCCGCCCCTCCCCGCCCCCTCCATGCTGGTTTTCTGGGTTCCCCTGGAAGTGGAGGAGCATGCCTGCAGGTCTCCTTCATGCCCACGACCCCACTTGGGCACCCTCTCCGACCCCTCTCTTCCACAGCTCTCAGTAGGGAGGGGAGTTCTGTCTAAGGGCCCACGCAGACACAGCCTTCCCACCAGGCAGACGGCAGGGTTCCGCCGCAGGGCACTGTCCCCGAGGCCAGGGAGGGGCGGGGACAGGGGACTCTGATAGAGACCAGCCGGCCCGCCAAAACCCGTTTGGCTCAGTGGATAGAGCATCGACCTGCGGACTGAAGGGTCCCAGGTTCGATTCCGGTCAAGGGCATGTGCTTTGGTTGGGGGTGTGCAGGAGGCAGCTGGTCGATGTTTCTCTCTCATCGATGTCTCTAACTCTCTATCCCTCTCCCTTCCTCTCTGTAAAAAGTCAATAAAAAATATTTTTTAAAAATTAAAAAAGAAAAAGAAAAGAATAGCCGGCCTTCCACGGTCCCGGCGAACCGGGGCGGAGGTGATCTGTGGGGCGCACGCGGCGCAGAGCTGCGCATAGTAGGTGCTCATGAAGTGCCTGTTGCCTTGGTCCCCAGGCTCCCCGTCCGCGGCCCAGAAGTCAGAACTGCCCCCCCGCGCCTCCAACCCGACGCGGTCTCGCTCCCAGGAGCCAGAAGCCGCCCACGCCGCCCACCGGAAGCCCGCAGGCGCAGACCCCGGCCCGGCCCACGGCCCGGACGCCCCGTTCGCCAAGGCCCCGGAGGCCCAGCAGCGGCTCCGCGGCGCCCAGGACGGGAGCAAGCACTTTGTGAGGTCCCCCAAGGCGCAGGGCAGGAACGCGGGCGTGGGCCACGCCGCCAGGGGGGCCAGGGGCAAGCCCCCTCCGGGCCCGGCCGTGCCCGCGGCGTCCCCGGCCGCCCACCTGGCCGCCGGCCCGGGCCCCCTCCCCGCCCTGGCACCCCTCGGGCACAGGAAGCACCGGCACCGGGCCAAGGAGGGCCCGCCGGGGGGCCGGGCCTTGCAGGCCCCGGGCCGGGACCACGTGCGGGAGCTGCCGGCCGCGGTGGCCCACGACGGCCAGGCCGGCCAGGCGGTCCAGAGACATGAGCACCACCACCACCACGAGCACCACCACCATTACCACCACTTCTACCAGACATAGGCCCGGCCCCCGCCGCCACACCAAGGACCCTCCCCCCACCCCCCCCCCCCCGGCATTCTTATCCTATTAATTATTGTTATTATGGCGACTATTGTTATTAATAATTATTGTCACTCCACTCATATCCAGCTAGCCTCCGGGCGGACGACCCATGGACACACAGAACTAACCCTTATTTATATGCCGTGCGGACTGCGGGCCGGGCCGCGGCCGGGACAGGCCGGAGGCTCCCTCAGGTTCCAGCTGTGGTTTCTCGCAGGCCCACGCCCTTCCCAGCCCCCTGCCCCCCTGCCCCCGACCCCCCACTCCGCCCCGGAGCCCCCGGGCCAGCGCCCTGCCTCGCCCCATGGCTCCCCGGAGAGACAGCACCCTGCCCGGCCCGGCTCCCGGAGCCCCTCCAACTCTCCGAGAAGACACACAGCTGCTACCTCTTGGTTTATTCCTACGAGCTCCTTCCCTTCCTTCCTGCGGCCACGCACTCCCAGGACCCCCGAGGACAGCGGGCCCCGCGCCGCCCGCCCGGCCGCTGTGTGTGTGTGTGTGTGTGTCCACCCAGAGGCCCCCGCGGCCCGTTCTCTGGGATTGCTCCCGAAGAGACGCGTCTCCGCTCCCCCTCCTCCCCCTCCCCCTCCTCCCCCCTCCCCCTCCTCCCCCTCCCCCTCCTCCTCTCCCTCCCCCTCCTCCCTCTCTCCCTCCTCCCTCCCCCTCCCCCTCCTTCCCCTCCCCCTCCTCCCTCTCTCCCTCCTCTCCCTCCCCCTCCTCCTCCCCCTCCCCCCTCCTCCCTCTCTCCTCCTCTCTCCCTCCTCCCCCTCCCCCCTCCTCCCTCTCTCCCTCCTCCCCCTCCCCCTCCTCCCTCTCTCCCTCCTCCTCCTCCCCCTCCTCCCCCTCCCCCTCCTCCCCTCTCTCCCTCCTCCCCCCTCCCCCTCCTCCCTCTCTCCCTCCTCCTCCTTCCCTTCCTCCCTCTCCCCCTCCTCCTCCTCCTCCTCCTCCTCCTCCTCCTCCTCCTCCTCCGCCTCGCTTCTTCGGGAAGATACGCACACCGTTCAGACTGCCCTGAAACCAGACTTCCGGCTCTGGAACCCTCCGGGAGGGAGCCGGCCACGTCAGCTCCCGGGGCGCCCCCAGGCCGGGCCTCGGGGTGTCACCGGTGAGGGAAGACGCGGGAACCTCAAGGTCCGCCCTCCACAGACATCCACAGGGCCCAGCGCGGTCCCTGCCGGCTCTCTGTACCCATAGCTAGACGCCGCCGTCCGTTCCGATGTATCTTTCTATAAATATACACTCTCAGGTACCTCCCCCGTGTGCCCGCGTCCCTGCTTGCCCTGCCCACACCCCTCCGCGCCCAGACGTGGCCCCCCGTGCCTCCCGCGGAGCCCCATCCGATGCCAACAGCCGCTCGCCTGTGCCCGGGGTCCCGTCTGCGGTCCGGGGTCAGAGGTTCGGACAGGCCTGCTGGGGCGCGGGAGCAGCGAGGCGGGGGCAGTGGCCAGAGCCGATGGGGCCTGGAGGGGCCGCTCTCAAGCCATCGGGACGCTCACTAGGCATCGCTGAGGAGAGTCTGATGAAGGAGGGAGCCACCCGGGGCGGGCAAAGCTGGCAAGAGGGCAGGGTGCAGGCCAGCGCTGGGGCCACTCCCAGCCTGCAGGGGGCGGGGAAGGGGGTCCCCCTGAGGAGCAGTGAGCCATGCCGCCAGGGACCCTGCAGGGACCTGCCACCCGGCCTCCCTCTCCTGCCCGCCCTGCGTCCTGTCGTGCTGAAGCCATGGGGAGCTGGAGGGCGGGGGGCTGCTGATGGGGTTCCCCTGCAGGTGGATGGGGAGGGGGGTCCTTCCAGGCGGAGCAGAGAGGGCAGAGTGAGCCCAGCTGCCCGCCAGCTGCCACCCCTTTTCCAGCCTCTGGCTTGGGCTCCAGGGGGTTGGCAAGGAGTTCTTTTTGAAAATACTGGGCTTAGTTGTTGTCCCCAAGTAACTGGGTTAGTGACCCGTGTGTGTGGGCATGGGTTAATACAGTTCATCCTCAGGACAACCCTCCGAGGCAGCCAGCGGAAGCGCAGGGAGCTGGAGCTCAGAGAGGTTGAGTGACTCACCTGAGGTCACACAGCAGGTGGCAGAGCTGAGATCCTCCCCCGAGGTCCCTTAACCACTGCGTCCGGGCTTCTGAGAGTCGGTATCCAACACAAACTGATGGGAATGTAACCAAAGCCCGGAAGGCAGGGAGGGAGGAGGGGGGAGGGAGGAGGGAGGAAGGAGAGACCCTCCCCCCAGCGTGTTGTGTGGGGGCTGCCAGCTCTCTGAACCTCACAACCAAGTGGGAAAGGATCTTACACTAGGCCAGTGGTCTGCAAACCATGGTTCGCGAGCCACATGCGGCTCTTTGGCCCCTGGAGTGTGGCTCTTCCACAAAACACCACGGCCTGGGCGAGTCTATATTGAAGAAGTGGCATTAGAAGAAGTTTAAGTTTAAAAAATTTGGCTCTCAAAAGGAATTTCAATCGTTGTCCTGTTGATAGTTGGCTCTGTGGACTGATGAGTTTGCCGACCACTGCACTAGGCGAAGCCAAAGAGAATATTCTGATTGGCTGGGCTCAGAGCTGGTACCCATCTCTGGGCCAATCACTGTAGCCCACTGGGGTCACGTGATCAACCTGTGGCAAGGGGCGGGGTCTGCACAGCAGAGGAAGGATGCTGAGCAGACCTGTGCTCCTGGTCAACCAGGCCCAGAAATGCTGCAACCATGGCAACGGACCAGGTACGGGGTCCTCGCAGGGAGCCTCCCTGCGGCCTGGCGGCTGGGGAGCGGCTCCTTGGCCTGAGAGGAGGTCCCGGCCGCCGGCCCCAGCCCCACAGCTGTCAGGAGTCTATTTCCTGGTCACTGAGCTTTACTTTAAAAACCACTTTGAGAAATGGTGGCGTGCGCAGCTAAAAGACCCAAAGAGCCCAAAAAGGTGTGCGTGGGAAGGACCTGCTTTCGGCACCCCTGACTCCCTGCTCTGGGTGAGCTCGGGGGGTGCTCCGTGTGACCTGGTGGCTGGAGCATAGACCCGGGGCCAGGCCGCCTGGATTCAATCCTCTCTGAGTGCTCCACGTGGGATCGGGGCCTCTCGAGCCTCAGTTTCCCCTTCAGGAAAGGGGGTCAGAAAAGACTCCCCCACGGAGCTGGGTGAGGATTCACTGCGCTAAAGCTGCGGTTGGAGCACGTACATGCGCTCGCTGCCGTGCACAGGAATAAATGCATTCAGATACGGTATCTCCCATGTGAAGTTTGTTAGCTTTTTAAAAAGGCGCTGTTTTTTGTGGTTTTTTTTTTTTTTCAGAGCTGTGTTAGGTTTGTAACAAAATGGAGAGGAAGGGACAGAGTCCTGATACCCTCCCCCCGCCCCCCTCAGGCACAGTTTCCCCGCTGTCACCATCAGTCCCCGGAGAGGTGCATTTCTGAAATATATGTTCTTATTGATCTCAGAGAAGGAGAGAGAGAGAATCATCAATGAGAAGGAATCACCAATGGGCTGCCTCCCGCACACCCCTGACGGGGGATCAGGCCTGCAACCCGGGCATGGGTCTTTGATCAGAATGGAACCCTCAGTCTGCAGGCCATTGCTCTATCCACTGAGCCAAACCAGCTAGAGCCAGAGTGGCGCTTTTTTTTTCCCCCAAGAATGATCCTACATGGACACATCATAATCACCCAAATCCACAGTTCGCCTCAGGGCTCAAGGCCGACGTTCGTTGTAAATCCCGTTCGTTGTAAATCCCGTGGGTAGTGACGTGTATCCATCATTAAAATATCACACAGAATGTTTCCACTAAATACTCTGCCCATTCATCTCTTCCTTACTTTTGTTCTTTTAAAAGTATTTCTAACACAATTTTGTAACAGAAAACATTGTGTCCCAGCGACTCTGACCTCCCCCAGCTTTCCAGAAGCGGCCTTTGCGATGTTTATTTGGGATCTATTTTTTAAGGAAGAAAACATGGCAGCCACGGCCTCATCCCCCTGCCGGGCCCAGGCCTTTATTTTTACCCGAGCGGGGCCGTGTGTGTGAGCTCGGCCTGGTCTCTGTGACCTCATGTCTTTGGCGACCTGGCTCCGTGGGCCGTGCCCCCTGGGGCCCTTCTCTCCAGCAGCTGCTCAGACTCCAGGCCGCGACCCCTCCCCTCCCTGCAGGCGTGCGGGGCTCTCCCTGGGCTGGCCAGGGCCCCTGGCTTACCCCGGTGCCCACACGTGCCTTCCATTCGGATGCTGTCGTTCCTGGCCCCCAGAAGAAGCTGCACCCCGGGATTAGCAGTGGAAGGAAGAGGAGAGAGAGGAACGGAGGGGGGACCACAGGAGGCAGCAGTGCTCCTGGGGAGGCTCTGAGCACATGCTCCTGCAGGCTGGGGTCGGGGGCTTTGTCCCATGTGCGAATCGGCCCCTGACACCTCCCCCCTCCCTGCCCCGTACTAGAGCCTGGCCTGGCCCCCAGCTCTGAGCTCCAGCGCGGGGCCCTGAGCTGTTGTTGGGGAAACTGGACTCCTGCCTCACCCACAGGCACTTGCCGGTGCCCGGAAGCCCCGTTTCCGCTGACCTGCCGCCGGGCACGAGGTGGCTGGGAGTGTCCAGGTGAGGCTGGCGGCTGCCGTGGGCCACTCCCATCTCCTGGGGCCTGGGGTGCACTCCCCACCCAGCCGTGCCGATTACACGCTTTGGCAAAGGAGATAGCAGGGAGCAGGGTGTCAGAGAGGTGTGGAGAGCCCCTGAAAGGCCATGAACTTGGTCTAAACAGGCTTCCCAAGAGCACGGCGTCCACGAAAGAGAGAAAAGAATGGAAGGACAGCTGGCGTCCTGTGGAAGAAATCACTAAGAAATTGTTTAAACAATAATAATATGAAGTGACAGGAACACATAGCGACGTTTCAAAACATACGGGAGACCCGAAGTGCATAACTATTGATAGGCGGTATAGGGGGCCCCTGGAAACATAAGAAATTAAAAAATCCACTGTTCCTAACTCATTCTCCAGTTGCCCCCCTTTAACATCAAACTGCCCCCCCCCGGGGGGCATGTACCCCACACTGGGAACCGCGGGCATGGACGGTGACATGCAGCCACTCAGCAGCCATGTTACATGTGAGAGTTTGACAGAGCAACACAGCCTGGGCAGCTTCCAGTCTCGCTGACTGAGAACAGAAAATAGGGGAAAAGTGACCTCTTACTGAGCAGAGAGGGAAGGAAACCCCCCGGGACTGGGCTCGGCTTCAGAGCAGGAGCCCTCGCTATGCGCTCTCGTCCTCCGCCCTGGACTCCGGGGGGGCCTGGAGGAGGTGCAGGGCGCAGGGCACAGGCCCGGGGAGCTGAGGACGTGGTCCGGGGAGCTCCTCCTCGCCTCTGAGACGGGAGAACTGAGGCTTCGGGGGGCGGAGAAGGAGTGGACACTCTCACCCCACCCGGAGCTGAGCCCAGACCAGCTCTCAGGCCCCTCTTGCAGGCCGTGGCCTCCGCTGCCCCGGGGACAGGCGGCTAGGCCGGCACCTGGCGCCCAGATGCACACAGCGGGGCCCTGCACGGCCACGTGACCCCGGCCCTCAGCTGGCACCGCTCCGCTGAGGGCTCCGAACTCCCGCTGCCCGCGCCCTGAGTGCGGATTGGGGTTCCGAGGAGTCTGTGACAATCAGGGGTGCCCGTGTGTACGTGTTGGGGCCCCTGATGGTTTGGTGAGCATCTGTTTCCGCCCAAAGTCATCGCGGTCCTTAGACGGCCTGGCCGACCCCAGCCGCAGCCCAGGCAGGTGCTCCAGGGCTAAATACCTGCCGACGAGGCCCGAGCCAGGCGGGCACGGCTGCTCCGGGCACAGCCCCGCGGACGGGGTTCACGGAGACTCAGGGTATCGGGACAGCCCGGAGGCCAGGGTGCCAGGGGAGCCGGGCCCTGGAGGAGGAGGGACGGGCCCTGGGCGCCCAGCGCAGGCCGGGTTCCGTGGCTCTGAGTGGCCCGCTGCCCGGGCCAGACCCTCCTGATGGAGAGGCCCCCGGCCCTCTTACCCCGAGTCACCTGACCCCATTTCCTCTGGCTCCGTCCTGGAGAGGCAGCAGCAGATCTGATTGTGATTTGCCTCGGAAATTTCTGGCCAGAATATTCTAGAGCGGCCCATGTGACCCCTTTTCCCGCCCTCCCTTCCCCCTTCCCTCCCTCCCTCCCCCTCTCCCCTCCTCCCCTCTCTCCTCCCTCCCCCCTCCTTTCCCCCTTCCCTCCCTCCCTCTTCCCTCTCTTCTCCCTCCCTCCCTCTCTTTCCCCCCATCCTCCCCTCTCTCCTCCCTCTCCTCTCTCTCTCTCCCCTCATCCCTCCCTCCCTCTCCCCTCCTCCCCTCTCTCCTCCCTCTCCCCTCTCTCTCTCCCCTCATCCCTCCCTCCCTCTCTCCCCTCCTCCCCTTTCTCCTCCCTCCCCTCCTCCTTTCCCCCTTCCCTCCCTCCCTCTTCCCTCTCTTCTCCCTCCCTCCCTCTCTCCCCTCGTCCCTCCCTCCCTCTCTCCCCTCTCCTCCCTCTCCCCCCTCTCTCTCCCCTCCTCCCTCCCTCCCTCTCCCCCCTCCTCCCCTCCCTCCCCCCTCTCTCCCTCCCTCCTCCCTCCCTAAGAGTTGGAGTATCTCATTCAGATTCGTGCTGTGCCCTTTAGTTCCTGTGAGTGAGTTCCCGGAGTCTGTCCACTCCCTGCTGATCGGGAGCTGCCCAAACAGAGTTTGCCGGAGGCCTGGGAAGAGCACAGGGTGACCCCCACCTGGCACTCGCTGCCCAGAGAGGTCTGCTCGGACCCGCTGGCCTTTCTGGGCCACACCGATCATCCCAGACCCCTCTGTCCACCACACTTTCCAGTGTTCGCTGAGCAGCTACTATGTGTCAGGAGCCCGGCTCGACACCAATGAAACAGACACCTCCCTCCCTGCCTGCGTCCCCAGAGCTTTCAGCCCGGTGGTGTGTGTGTGTGTGTGTGTGTGTGTGTATGTGTATGCGTGTGTGCGTACGTATGTGTATGTGTTTATGTGTGTATGTGTGTATGTGTGTGTATGTGTGTGCGTATGCATGTGTACGTGTGCGTATGTGTGTATATGTGCGTATGTGTGCATGTGTGCATGTGTATGTGTATGTGTGTATGTGTATGTGTGTACGTGTGTGTATGTGTGTATGTATATGTGTATGTGTGTATGTGTATGTGTGTGTGTGTGTGTGTGTGTGTGTGTGTGTGCGTGTGTGTGTGGAGCGGGAGCTGTCACACAAACGTTACGTTGTTACCAACTGTGACCACCTGGGATGGGGAGGAACTAGCCAGGTGGAAAGCGAGAGGACAGCTGGTGCAAAGGCCCTGAGGCCGGCGGTGACCTGACCGCCTCGGAGGCCAGCAGGCTGAGTTCGGACAGCAGGGGGGGGAGGGGGGGCAGGTGAACTGAGCCCGGGGGGCCACAGGGCGAGTTTGCGCGTCATTCTGGGGGAAGCTTCCAGAAGGTGGAGGGTCGACAGGGCGGGCAGGACAGGACGTGACCGTCCGGCCACTTCGGGGAGAACAGGCTGGCAGCAGGGGCCTGGCCAGCGGCGCCCAGCGGTGCCTGTAGGGTAGACGTTGCTGATGACATTCCTGCCCACAAAACTGCCGGGGTCCCGGGGATCCGAGATACCCTCCCCGCTGCTGAATAACATTCCTTTTCTTCTTCTTCTTCTTCTTCTTCTTCTTCTTCTTCTTCTTCTTTTTTTTTAAAAATATATTTTATTGACTTTTCACAGAGAGAAAGGGAGAGGGACAGAGAGTTAGAAACATCGATGAGAGAGAAACACCGACCAGCTGCCTCCTGCACACCCCCTACTGGGGATGTGCCCGCAACCAAGGCACATGCCCTTGACCGGAATCGAACCCGGAACCCGTAAGTCCGTAGGCCAATGCTCTATCCACTGAGCCACACTGGTTTCGGTCGAATAGCTTTCTTCTGGATCGGGGGAAGGTGTGGGAGTGAAGCTGGAAGGCGAGAGGAGACAAAGGCAGAGAGAACCAGGCCTCGGTTTCCTGCCAAGTGGGGAATGCCAGGAGAGGAGGAGGCGGGCCCGGCGTTGACGGGATCGCGGGGGACTGAGAAGGCCCCCTGTTCCCACTCGGAGCCCCGCGTCCCACAGACGCCCGCCCGGGGCCTTTGAAGTCGGCGGGCCCAGCGGGGAGCCGGGCTTCCGTGGAGACAGGACGCTCGGGGGCGGGGGCGGGGCGGGGGCCGAGCACGGGGGGCCGCTCCCCCCGCAGACAGGCAGGGCCAATGATAATGTACATCTGTTTCGGGGAATTTATAAGCTTTGAACATTTTTTATGGGCAGATAAGTGGGTCCTTTTCTTACCATAACTTGGAACTTCAAAGCGGAGTGTGTGGATAATGCAAATTGCTGAAACTGGAGCTTTTCCCCAAAAAGAGGTTCCCGAAGGGGCGGGGGGCAGAGAGGGGGAGCGGGGGTGGGGGGGGGGGAGACAAAGGAGGCTAATTGATGCCGCGTCTGCCGACATCGATTTTTATGGAATAAGACACGGGCCGGCCGTGCGGGGGGGAGGATTGTGGAGGAGGAGGAGGAGGAGGAGGAGGAGGAGGAGGAGGAGGAGGAGGAGGCCAGGAGGCAGGAGGGCCTGGGACTGGCCCTGAGGGTCAGGCCAGGCTGCGGGTCAGCCCATCTTGGAGGCCTCACCCTTAAAGGGGAAGGCAAACAAATGGACAGCAGGGACACTTCTGAGCCAGCCGAGGCCCGGCCAGCCCGGGGCCTGGTCCATCAGAGTGAGGCCCTAGGGCCGTGGTCGGCAAACGGCGGCCCTTTGGCCCCTGGAGTGTGGCTTTTCCACAAAAACACCTCGGCCTGGGCCAGTGTGTGTGGAAGAAGCGGCGTTAGAAGGAGTTTTCAAGTTTAAACAATGTGGCTCTCCAAGGAATGCCCATCATTGTGCTGTTGACATCTGGCTCTGTGGACGAATGAGTTTGTCGACCCCTGGGCTAGGGGCTTAGGGGCTGGGGGAGCCCGGAGGCCTGGGGGCTCAGGAACCCCCTGCAGGCACGATCCTGGCCGGGGGGGGTGAGGGGGGCATCCTAGGTGGTGAGACAGCTGGGTCAGGCGCCCTGCGTTCTGCCTCTGCCGCCTGCTCGCCAGCCCTGAGGCTTCTTACCGCCCCCTCTCCCCCCTCCAGCAGGTAACCTGTGAGCTCCTGGGGGGCAGGGACACAGGGAACCCTCAGTATGTGCTTGTGGACGCATGATTGAGTGAATGAACAACTGAATGAATGAATGGATAACTGAATGAATGAACAGTTGAACGAGTGAATGATTCAGTGAACGAATGATTGAGTGACTGAATGAGTGGTTGAATGAATTAGTGATGGGATAAGTGAATGAGTGAATGAATGAGTGCATGGAGGGTCAGCCAGCTCTGTTTCTTCCCCATTTTCACGTCCGCAGCGGAAGATTCAGACGGGAAGGGGAGGGAGGGTGTGTTTGACCTTGTGCTCTGTGGTTGACCCCAATACCCCTTCTGCGCCCGGAGGTGAGTCTAACCAGTCCGCATGTGGCAGTGAGAGGGAGGATGGTTCTCACCAATGCCTGCACCGGGCAGTGATGGGGCGGCATGTCCTGGCCAATGGGCTGTGTGGGGCAGTGATGGGGCGGCATGTCCTGACCAATGGGCTGTGTGGGGCAGAGAGGGCGTGGCTGGTCCTGGCCAATGGGCTGTGTGGGGCAGTGAGGGGGTGGCTAGACCTGACCTATGGGCTGTATCGGCCAGTGAGAAGGTGACTCCTCCTGATTAATGGGCTGCATCTGGCGCCAAGTGATCCACCTGCCCGCCCAGCCCCTCCCACCTCTGCCTGCACCCTCTACCCCCCTCCTCCACCCCTGCCTGCACCCTCTACCCCCTCCTCCACCCCTGCCTGCACCCTCTACCCCCCTCCTCCACCCCTGCCTGCACCCTCTACCCCCTCCTCCACCCCTGCCTGCACCCTCTACCCCCCTCCTACACCCCTGCCTGCACCCTCTACCCCCCTCCTACACCCCTGCCTGCATCCTCTATCCCCTCCACCCCTGCCTGCACCCTCTCCCCCCTCCACCCCTGCCTGCACCCTCTCCCCCCTCCACCCCTGCCTGCACCCTCCCCCCAATCCCGCACCCCCCCCCCCATCCTGCACCCTCCCGCCCCGATCCTAGGGCCGCCCGCCCAGGACGCCCGGGGCCCCCGCTCCGGGCGGAGGGCGCAGCCTCCCTCTCATTAGTCGCTCTGACGCTCTTGTCGCCCACCAGGGAACAAGCAGGGCTTTGATCGCAGCACGAGGAGAGGGGCCTGAGGCTCGGCCTGTGAAGGCGGGCCCGCGCCAGGCAGGGAGCCGGCCGCAGCGCGTTCAAAGCGGAGCGGCTTCCAGGCTGCGGGCCTGTCGTCTGAGGGCTGCTCAGGGCCCGCCCGGCCCGGGTTTAAATGGGCCAGGAGCCCCCGGTGGGGGAGGCGTCCCCAGGGGCTCCGGGGAGCGGAGGGGGCTCCGGGGGGACACCGGCAGCCCGGACCCTGAGCCTCAGGCATCAGGGGCTGTTGAAGCCGAATGGCCAGCGGGTCCTGTGGCCTGGCTTCCTGCCCCGGCCTCACCCCCACCCGCCCCACAATCTCCCTTCCCGCCCCTCTGCCGGAGCAAGCATGGGTCCCCGCGGGCACAGGCCGCCTGCCCCAGGGGGTGCAGGGTGCTGCCTTTGTCGAGTGCCCTCATCCGCCCGGCTGCAGGACAGGCTGCGGATCTAATTCTCGGGCGGGGGGGTGGGGGGGTGTACAGGTGGGGGGATAAGATAAAAATGGGGGAAGCCGTTCTGAAAGCCTCGCAAATCCCCCAGAGCACGAACCCTTCAGGGTGCGGGTCCTGCACAGCCACAGAGGCCAACCGCCCACCAGCCCGCCCTGCCAGCCCCTCTCTCAGGCCCGTGGTCGGCAAACTCATCAGTCCGCAGAGCCAAATAGCAACAGCACAACGATGGAAATTTCTTTGGAGAGCCACCCTCACGGGGCCAAAGAGCCCCGTGTGGCTCTCGAGCCGCAGTTTGCCGACCACGGCTCTAGGCGGTCCTGAGGACCGAGGGGGCTGGGCAGGCGTGGGGAGTGGCAGGACAGGAGTTTGGATGAGTCAATAAGAGTGAGCTGGAGGCCCAGCCCGTGGCTCCGTGGATGAGCGTGGACCTGCGAACCAGGAGGTCCGGGTTCCATTCCCGGTCAGGGCACGGGCCAGGGGTGCAGGCTCCATCCCCAGTGTGGGGCGTGCAGGCGGCAGCCGGTCCGTGATTCTCTCTCCTCCTTGACCGTTCTCTCTCTCCCTCACCCTTCCTCTCTGAAACCAATAAAATATCTCTCAACTATATGCCCCACACAGAGCACGTGGCATGGAAGTGCCACCCAACAGAGTATCACCAAAGCCCCCTCCTCCCCTCCCCAGAGACTGAGAATAGATCCCCGCCCTTCCCGTGGCCTCCTGCCGCCCCTCCCACCGCAGCCCTGCCCTGCCCAGCGGACAGCCACTCCCTGGAGGTCACAGGGACCGCTCTGCTTTTTTTTTTTTTTTTTTTAAATATATTTTATTGATCTTATACAGAGAGGAAGGGAGAGAGATAGAAAGTTAGAAACATCGATGAGAGAGAGTCATTGATCAGCCGCTTCCTGGGGATATGCCGGCAACCAAGGTACATGCCTTTGACTGAAATCGAACCCGGGACCTTCAGTCCCCAAGCCGACGCTCTATCCATTGAGCCAAACAGGTCCCGGCTGCTTTTTTTAAAAATATATTTTATTGATTTTTTACAGAGAGTAAGAGAGAGGGATAGAGAGTTAGAAACATCAGTGAGAGAGAATCATTGACCAGCTGCCTCCTGCACACCCCCCACTGGGGTTGTGCCCGCAACTCAGGTACATGCCCTTGACCGGGATCGAACCTGGGACCTTTCAGCCCGCAGGCCGACGCCCTATCCACTGAGCCACACCGGTTTCCGCCCGCTCTGCTTTTTCCTTCTCCTTGCCCTGGGAGGAAGCATCCTCAGCCAGTACCCCAGCGTCGCCTCCTCCCCAGCGCTATCAGGGGGCGTCCTGCCCGCTGCACTTCCTGCGTCTGCCCCTTCGCTCACGCCCGCGGGTGGGACCCGTCCTTCCCCCAGCACACGTCCTTTTGGGGGCTGCATACTCTCCCCCTGGCGCCCAGACCACTGCGCTCACCCGTCTCCTGGCCCCTGGGCGCTGGGGTGTTCCCAGCTGGGGGTCGTGGTTGGACGCCATCCTGCTCTAAAGTTCTAGTCCGGGCTTTGGGGTGAGCGTCTCCCCGTCTCCCGGTGGGGGACCTTCCAAAGAGGGGGCGTGCTGGGTCCCCACAGAGTCCTAAGTGGTGGCACCAGTTCGCACCCTAACAAGCAAGGGGTGCTTCTCCATTATCCCTCCCTCCTGCCCCCCACCCCCTCTCCCCCTTCCAACCTGGCTTTACCCACAGTCTGCACCGGCTCAGGTGTGCAAAGGTGGAAGCGCGTCCAGGTGTGCGGCAAGGAGCCCTGTCCCCTCCCCAACTCCAGGGAGCAGATGGAGGGGGTCCCCTCTTCCCCTCCTACCCCTGTCCCCCCCTACCACCTGGGTCCTCAGAAGCTGGGGGGTGGGGGAGGTCTGGGAGGGGCGTGGCGCCCAGAGCCTCCCTCCTGTTGGAGAAAGAACCCCCCCCCCATGAGGAGGGGGGGTAAGCGAGCCCCCCCGCCCCCGCCCCCGCCCCCGGAGCAGCTGGCCGCCCAGGGGCACCAGCCTCCTCCCGCCTCTGGGGCCTCCGGGCTGCGGGGACGAGGCTGGGGAGCGGACACGCAGGCGGTGAGGTCCTGAACCCCAAGTCCTGGTCGCCCGGGACCCCGAAGCCCTGGCTGTGGCCGGCGGGCGGGTGGGGGGTGTGTGTGAAGGAGGCAGCGAAGCATCAGCGCCTTCCCAGCACAGCTTTTAACCTCCAGCGCTGTTTCAAACCGCCTCGAGCAAACGGGCTCGCAAAGTCTTTTCTTTTTCGGGAAAAGCTGATCCCCTAACGGTTCCTCCCTTCCTCCGCTCCCGCCGCCCGCGGAGCGCCGGAGCCTGCGCGGAGGCAGCGCCCTCTGCCGGCCGCTTTGCAGGCTTCAGGAACGGATCCAGCTCCTGGATGCCGCCTCCCTGCAGAAGGGCCGGAGGGAAAGGGGAAAAGGAAGCATCTCAGCCGCCTTCAGGGACCGGAAATGACCAGCCAGCCCGCGGAGCTCGCCAGCAGCGAGGCAATGCCCAGCGAGCCGCGGCGTTCGCTGCTTTGTTGCTTGAAATGAGGAAACGGGACCATTGCAGGCCGGTTCACACCAGCAGGGCCGTGAGACCGAAAGGATCCCATGAAGCCAGAGGCCATGGCGGGGAGGATACTATGTGGCAGGGACACGCTGACGGCCTATGATACAATGTCACCACACTTCAACCTGTCACCCTCCGACACGCGTGAACGGGGGAGGCATTTAACCCCAAGGGCGACCCCATGCAAACTGCGGGCTCTGCGTGATCACGAGCCAGTGTGGTCTCATCAGATGCAACCCTCTGGCGGGGATGCTGATCACGGGGCAGGGTGTGCATGTGGCGGGGGAGGGGGGCCGATGGGAAACCTCTGCACCTTTCCCTTCCTTCCGCTGTGAACCCAAAACTGCTCTAAGGAAGGAAGCCTAGTGCATCTGCAAAGCAGATTGCAGAGCAGCGGGAGGCCCGTTCCTGCTGCAGGCTGGCTGAGCCGGTGGTGGCAGCTGCGCTGTGGGATGGGGTGCTCCCTGCCCGGGGAGGGACTCGGGGTGCTCCCTGCATCCCCTCCAGAAGAAAGCTTCTCCCGACCCCAGCGGGGCCTCTGGGGTTGCAGACAAGGAAGCCTGCGAGGCCGGAGCTGCTGCGGCCATCCTGCCCCCGGAGGAGAGAGAGCAGAGCCCAGGGGAAGCAGAAGTGACGGAGGAAGTGAGAGTGAGGGAGCAGGGCTGGGTGACACAGCTTCACGCTGGTTCCTCCTGGGCTGCTCCGAGGAGCAAGCCCTCCCTGGTCTGGTAACCCGGCTCTCCTTCCGCTCAGCGGGTTCAGCCAGGCCGGGGCCGCCTCCTTTCGGGGCCCGGCCTGCGTCCCCAGGGCTGGAAGAGGTTCCCGCCTCAGCACCGGCTTTCTGCTTCCCCTCTGCCCACCAGCTCCCGTGGCCGCCTCCCGAGCGTCCCCCGTGGCTCCCTCCCACGCCTCCTCCTCCTCCGAGAAGCCCTCCCTGGCCATTGGGCTGAGGGGTTGCTGGGTCTGCTCCGCCGCCGGCCACGGCGCTGTGGTGTGGACAGCTGCTCTGGTCCTGGCGCTGCCCTGTCTCTGTGACCCCGAGCGAGTCCCCTCTCCAGCCGCCGTGTCCCCGCCTGTAAACAGACACAGGCGAAGAGACCTAAAGGGTGCCGCGGGGTGGATTGCCTGCTCTGCTCCTTGTCGGCTGTGTGGCCTCGGGCAAGTCATTTAACCTCTCTGGGCCTCTGTGTGCTGCCCGTTAGAGGAGGCGGCCACTGAGATGCTGTTTTCCCACGGTGACTCAGGGGAGGCCTGTCTGATCCCGTCCGGGGGACCTCAGGGCAGGCGGGAGAGGCTGCAGCAGGCTGCTGTCTGCAGGAGACCCCAGGCTCTGGGGAGAGGGCCCAGCGCGGCTGCCAGGTGCGAGGGAGCTGGCCTGGGCCACCAGCTGCAGGCTCCTGGCCCTGCAGAGGCAGGCGTGTGGGAGGGGCTTAGGCGTGTGGGAGGAGCCTAGGTGTGCGGGAGGGGCTTAGGTGTGTGGGCGGGACCTAGGTGTGTGGGCGGAGCCTAGGTGTGTGGGAGGGACCTATGTGTGTGGGAGGAGCCTATGTGTGTGGGAGGAGCCTAGGTGTGTGGGAGGGACCTAGGTGTGTGGGAGGAGCCTAGGGGTGTGGGAGGAGCCTAGGGGTGTGGGAGGAGCCTAGGTGTGTAGGAGGAGCCTAGGTGTGTGGGAGGAGCCTAGGTGTGTGGGAGGGACCTAGGTGTGTGGGAGGAGCCTAGGTGTGTGGGAGGGACCTAGCTGTGTGGGAGGAGCCTAGCTGTGTGGGAGGAGTCTAGGTGTGTGGGCGGGGCTTAGGGTGTGTGTGGGGGGCTGGTAGGCAGGCAGACTGATGGGGAGGAGGCAGGTGGAGCGGATGCTGCTCCTCAGGTACCTCCCACTTGAACTTGCCTACCTCCTGCTTTCACCTGTGCAGACAGGAATCACCTGTGAGGAAGGGGCGGGAGCTTGTCCTGTGGGTTCTAACTGGGTGAGTCTGGGGTGGGGCTGAGGTTGGGCATCGCTGAGCAGCTCCCAGCTCCCCGGGAGGCTGATGGTCCTGGTCCCGGGCCGGGCTGTGGTGGGCCTGCGGAAGGCGCTCTGGAGGAGGCGGCACAGAGCAGAAGGGTTGTTCCAGGACCTAAGACGTGCGTGGTCCTTGGCTTCTCCAGCAGCAGGGAGACGCCCGGGGGAGGCGGCGTGGGTCCTCCAGGCCCTCAGACGCCTGTGAGGGATGAAGCCTGGCCATCAGCCCCGGGGACCTACAGGCCACAGCTGCCAACCACCCGGGAGGGCGGCACCGAGTGCCCCCGGACAGGCGGGTGAGCAGCCCCTTAGGAAGCCCGGGTAAGTCCTGCCTTGGGCCCTGATGGGGAACTCCCTGATATGACTCTGTAGGTCCTCTCCGCCCCTGTACCTCACACATGCACCGAATGTGTGATATTTTGAGGTGCACACGACCCCCACATCCGGCATCTGCTCTCGCCACTGGCCTGGTCCCAGGCTGACTTCCTTTAGAGAGAGTCGGCTTTCATGGTGCCAGGTACCTGGCCCCAGCTCACCCCACCAACCCCTCCCACTGTGCCAGGACCTCCCTGTGGAAGAACCGTGGCCACGGGGTGTGTATCCAGACCCCATCCCTGCAGTGCAGATTCTAGGCGATCCCCACCCCCACCAGTGTCCTGTTAGACTCCCGTGCCCCTCGTGGTCCCTCTGCACCCAGCAGGCTGGTGCCACCTGGAGCCTGACCTCCGGGGCCCACTCTTAGCTCACCCCGCTGGCTGCCCGGATCTTCTACTAAACTCCCCCGCCTCCTGCTCGGCTTTCTTTCTTTTTAAAAAACGTATTTTTTATTGATGTCAGAGAGGAAGGGTGAGGGAGAGAGAGATAGAAACATCAATGATGAGAGAGAATCTGGGGATGGAGCCTGCCACCCAGGCCGGTGCCCTGACGGAATCAAACCCTGACCTCCCGGTTTTCATAGGTCCACGCTCACCACTGAGCTACACCAGCCGGGGCTGGGCTTGTGGTTTTAGATCAAGGGAGCCTGGCATCGAAGGGACACAGGGAGGGGTGGGGGAGAGGAGGGGAAGTTGGGGGGCAGGGAAGGGGGCTCCGCTGGACGCAACTGGGGAGATGGGGGACGCTAAGCGGCCCCACGTGGCTATTGCATCCAGGAGGCGCCCCCGGGCCGGCAGCTTGCAGCGGCTCAGTCCAGGTACTCGCGCACGGCCAGCTCCTTGAGCGTGAGGCCCCGCGGGCCGGGCCTGCGCAGCTGGCAGTCCTCCAGGCGCCGCTGCAGGGGCGCGCAGTCCCGGCCCAGCGCGCGGGCCAGGCGCACCATGGCGTCCAGCAGCGGCTCCAGGTAGCGGTGTCCGTCCCGCAGCCGCGCCAGCGCGCGCTCGCCCGCCGCGAAGGCCTCCAGGGGGCGCTCGAGCTCGCGCAGGCAGAGCAGCGCGGCGCAGAGCGGGGGCGCGGCGGCGGCCGGCCGGTGCGCCGTGAGCCGCGCCTGCAGCGGCCCCGCGCGGCCCAGCGCGCCCAGCGCCCGCGCGTACTGGCCGGCGCGCAGGCAGCCGAAGGCCTCGCGCAGCTCGGGCCGCGTCAGGAAGTCCAGCAGCTCCCGCGAGCGGCGCACGCAGCGCAGGGCCGCCAGCTGCCGCAGGTACTCGGCCAGCGCCCGCGAGCGCTCGGCGATCAGCGCGGGCGCCAGGTTGCCCAGCAGCCGCTTCCCGGGGAAGGCCACGTCCTCCATCTCCTCCGGGAAGGCGCGCAGCAGGCCGCGCTGCAGCGCCTCGAAGTCCGAGTAGCGCCGCTCCAGCACCGCCTTCGTGCTGTCGTAGCTGCCCGTCTGGATGACCACCACCTGGTACATCTGCGGAGCGGGGAGAGAGAGAGGTGGAGAGATGGAGAGAGAGATGGAGAGAGAGAGAAATAGAGGGGGGGCGGAGAGATGGAGAGAGAGATGGAGAGAGAGAGAAATAGAGGGGGGGCGGAGAGATGGAGAGAGAGAGGGAGAGATGGAGAGGGATGGAGAGAGAGATGGAGAGGGATGGAGAGAGAGGGAGAGAGAGGGAGAGAGAGATGGAGAGAGAGAGATGGAGATGGAGAGAGAGATGGAGAGAGAGAGGTGGAGAGATGGAGAGAGAGATGGAGAGAGAGAGATGGAGAGAAAGAGGGATGGAGAGAGAGATGGAGAGAGAGAGAAATGGAGAGGGATGGAGAGAGAGAGGGAGAGAGAGGGATGGAGAGAGAGAGAGATGGAGAAAGAGAAATGGAGAGGGGGGTAGAGATGGAGAGAGAGAAAGAGAGAGAGAGAGAGATTGAGAGGGGTGGAGAGAGATGGAGAGAGGGATGGATGGAGAGAGAGAGAGAGAGAGAAAGAGAGATGGAGAGAGAGAGAGGGATGGAGAGAGAGAGATAGGGAAAGAGAGAAAGAGAGAGATTGGGAGAGAGAGAGAGAGAGAGAGAGAGAGATCATTGGAGTGCATCCCAAGGAGGGTCTGAAGGGACAGAGCCATCCTGGCGACAGGAAAGAATGATGATGGGGAGTGAAAGCACACCCTGAAACTGGGCTCATCTTCAACCCGAGGCTATGTTCCCACTGGTCTCTGAGAGAGCGTGGAAGAGGGAGGGAAAGAGAGAGAAACACGGACGTCCACGGGTTGCCGTCTGCACGCGCCCAGAGGAGCCTTTGCAATCCAATGGGGACCCTCCGTGGGCGGCTGAGGCTCTGCCACTGAGCTAAAGCGGCGAGGGTGGGCTGCTCTCTGCGGTTCTGTTTTAAAGGCGCTGGAACCATCCTCCCCGCAGAACTGACCCTGGAAGGGGAGCCCTTCCAGGCCCGCGGACCTGACCCCTGACCCCTGACCCTGACCCTGACCCCGGGCAGGGGGGCGGTGCTTACCACAAACCTGCACGGCGTGCCCTCCGCGATGCGGGCCGAGGCGATGTCGAAGATCAGCCTCACGGGCTTGCGGTCGCCCTTCTCGCCCCTCCAGTACTCCTGCAGCTCCCGCGTGGTCATGCCGGAGTGGGCGCCCGGGCTGCCGGCGGCGGCGGCGGCTGCGAGAACAGCACCGCGGCCTGCGACCGGGCCCCTGCACGCGGGGCCAGGCCTGGGGGGCGGCTGTGTGACTCCCCTGCCCCCGTCCCCCCAAGAACGGGGCCAGCCGGGCATCAGCCCGACCCTGGGCCCCCCCTGCTGAACCCATCCTGCCCTGGACAGACGGGCGGACGGACGAACGGACAGACGACCTGACGTGGCCCTTCCTCCCCAAGCCGCTGTGGTTGCAAATGCAACGTGCGTCGCCGGCTCCTCTTCCCACCTGCCGGTGGGCCCGCGCCCGGCTCCGCGGCTCCTTGGGGCTGAGCCGGCTAAGAGAGGCTCCGGCTGTCGCGTGGCATCTGCTGAGGTGCCCCCACGTGTTTCGGATGTCCTCCCACCTCCGTTCCCCCGCCCCCGCCCCCTGCCCCCACTCACCGGGGTCCCCTTCAGGCCCCGGAGCGGGGAGGCCAGGGCCAGCGGCCGGCGCCTCCTGCCCCGCCCCATCCTCGCTTGGGGCGGCGAGTCCCGCCCATCCGGGGCTCCAGGGCTGCTGGGCACTGGCCATGCTTGGGGCTGCCAGGGGGACGGAGAGAACAGTGAGCTGAAACCGGTGTGGCTCAGTGGGTAGAGTGTCGCCTGTGGACTCAAAGGTCCCGGGTTCGATTCCAGTCAAGGGCATGTACCTTGGTTGCGGGCACATACCCAGGAGGGGGTGTGCAGGAGGCAGCTGATGGATGATTCCCTCATCGGTGTTTCTAACTCTCTATCCCTCTCCCTTCCTCTCTGTAAAAAAATCCATAAAATATATTTTAAAAGAGAGAGAGAGAGAGAACAGTAAGTGCCTCTCTGGGGCAGGAGGTGAGGGGGTGGGTCCTGGGAGGCCTGGGACTGTCTCCTGGTCCCCACTGCTGGGCCGCCCTGCCCACCAGCTGCCTGCCCCCCTGCCGGAGCTAAACCAGGGCCCACGGCCGAGCAGGTCCTTCCTTGTTAGGATCCTTACGTTGCCAGTTTATGCTCTGAATTTCTTATTTTATTTAATTTATTTTTTCCAATATATTTTTATTGATTTCAGAGAGGAAGGAAGAGGGAGAGGGAAAGAGACATCCGTGATGAGAGAAAATCACGGATTGGCTGCCTCCTGCCTCCTGCCCCCTACTGGGGATGGAGCCCGAAAACCCCGGAACCCGGGCCTGTGCCCTGACCGGGAATCGAACCTGCAACCCTTTCATGCCCAAGACGATACTCCAACCCACTGAGCGACACCGGCCGGGGCCGCCCACCACTTCTTCCCCCACTTCCTGGTCCCCCAGGTTCTTCACACCCACTGTCTTCTTCACGCCCCCCCACCCCCCCCCCCCAGGCCTGAGGAGGCCGGCCCAGGGCCCATGGCTGGGGACTGTGTGCCCCACGAGCCGAGCCAGAGCTGTGAGCCCCGCGGGCCTCTGCCCGCAGCGCCCGCTCCCTCCCTCCCTCCCCCCTCCGCGGGAATCCCCCGCTTTGTGATAGGAACCGAGACTTCAGAGCGGTCGGGGGCAGGCAGGGCATGGGGTGGGACAGAAGGTAGCCTGTCTGTCTGCAGGGTCCTTCCACCTGCTGGGGCGGGGGGCGGGGAGGGGCGGCGGGGGGAGGGCGGTGACCCTGTGAAGGAGCTGCCCCGGTGCCTGGCACGTTCCTTACCTTCTCTGTGCCTCAGTTTCTTTTATAGAAGCAGAACCCACTCCCTGAGGCTGGCGTCCATGGGCAGCATCGCCCAGACCCCCCTGCTCCCCCCCCCTCCACCCCGGCACTGTCTAACAGTCCCGCTCTTTATCAGACATACGATAGATGCTTCGAGAACTAAGTGAGAACCAAAAGCTCAAACCAAGGTAGCAGCTGGAGCAGCACTGTCGGCGCCTGAGACGGATCGGAAAGGGGGACAGAGAACACGTGGGCAGGAGCTCAGAACACAAAGGGTGCAGGCGGCTGGGTCTGCAGGTGGGCCCGGGTGGGGCTGGGCGTGAACGCTGGCCTGTCTGACTCCAGGCCCGGTCTGCACCCTGTGCCCCTGTGGCCTGGACGGGGTGGGGTGGGAATGGGGGGGGTGGTTTTGCTGCCGGAACAGCCCCCGCTGCTGCCAGAGCCTCCTCGGTGGAGGGTGAGGGCTTGGAGAGGGCAGAGTCCCTGGCTCCCGGCACCAGAGTCCAGCCCAGCGGGTCTGCGGGTGGGCCCCGGACTCCCCATGGTACACAAGTCGCCCAGAACCAGGCCGGTGCAGGGGTTCCCTGGCACCACTGTTTGGGAAACACAGGTGTGGCGCCGAACCCCCAGGTGCAGGAGGGGCTGTGGAAGGAACCCCCACAGGAACCGAGGCCGCGGAGGGCTGGGGAGCGGCTCCCTGGGCCGCCCCAGGGTGCACCGAGGCTGCCACCCGCCCTCCTGGGGCCCACCCTTCCCCCGGCAGGTGCTGAGGGTGGGTCCCGGACCGCCGGGCTCAGGCCCCGGGGGCTGGGGTTGGGGGGCAGGAGACACTGAGCTTGGGATCAGGCACTGACCTCTGACCTGCGGCTGCTGGCCCCGTGGAGTCCAGGGGTCCGGGAGCGGGGTCATGGGCCCCCCTCAGCGCTGCATTCAGGCTCCGGGCCGCGGCCGTGCGCAGTTCCCCGTTTGAAAACAGGAACTAGGCCGTGTGGCCTGCTCCGGGCGCCCAGCCCATTGGCTGCGAGGAGGGTCTCGCGGGGTGCCAGGCAGGGGGGCAGAAACCAGTGGCCTGGCCGTCCTTCCGGGTCCCGGACACCCTCTGGCCTCCGAACCTCAGCTCCCACAACTCTGTTTTTTAAAAATCCTCACAAGGATGTTTCCCATTGATTCTTAGGGAGAGTGGGAGGGATGGGGAGAGACAGGGCGAAACGTCGATGTGAGAGAGACACATCGATGGGTTGCCTCCTGCACCAGCCCTGACCGGCGCCCGGGCTGGGGAGGAGTCTGCAACGGAGGTCACGTCCCTTGGCTGGAATCGAACCCGGGTCCCTGTGGTCCTCCGGCCGCCACTCTACCCACTGAGCCACACTGGCCAGGGCTGTTGCCACCTTCCTGTTCTTTTTGGCGAGGCGTCTGTTCCAGTCCCGTGGCTCCCTTTGTTTTGTAAATCCTCACCTGAGGATATTTCTTTCCATTTATTTTTAGAGAGAGTAGAAGGGAAGGAGGGGGAGAGAGAGAGAGGGAGTGAAACATCGATGTGAGAGAGACACATCCATCGGCTGCCTCCTGCAGGTGCCCCGTCCAACATACAACTCAGAATCCGTGCCCTGGACCGGGAATCGAACCCGAGACCCTTTGGTGCCAGGGCTCTAACCACTCACCCACACTGGCCAGAGCCGTGGCTCACCTTTTGGTCAGGTCATTTTCTTCGGCTTGGTGTGGAGGGAGGCTGAGCACGCTCCCCCTCCTTCCTGGACTGAAGCTGCGGGACGCCAGGGAGATGGACAGCCCTCCTCTGCCATCCTGCCAGCCTCGCACCCGCAGCCAGCAGCCCCGGCAGAGAGAGAGCGGGAGTCACTGCTCCCCGGGGGGGGGGGGCGGGCAGGGGGCCCTCTGTGGGAACCCCGGACGCAGGGCGTCTGGCCGGGCAGCGGGAGCCCAGCTGGCCAGGGGGCCGCCAGGAGCTGGCTTCCCGGCAGCCCAGGGGGGGTGAGTGCTCCACGTGCCTAGGAGGCAGGCAAGGCCCCGCCGCCCTGATGGGGGGTGAGGACTGGGGGACCCCCTGGACTGCCGGGGCCGGACGGTGAGGAGGGGGCACCGAGGGGTCCCGGGGGCTCTTATGTAAGGTGACCAGACGTCCCGCTTTTGGCGGGACAGTCCCGCTTTTTAACCATTTGCCCCGCGTCCCTCGGCATTTTAAAAAAGATTTCTGGACTTTTTTATTTTTATTTATTTTTTTAAAAGTATATTTTATTGATTTTTTTTTTTACAGAGAGGAAGAGAGAGAGATAGAGAGCTAGAAACATTGATGAGAGAGAAACATTGACCAGCTGCCTCTTGCACACCCCCTACCGGGGATGTGCCCGCAACCAAGTACATGTCCTTGACCGGAATCGAACCTGGGACCTTTCAGTCTGCAGACCGATGCTTTAGCACTGAGCCAAACCGGTTTCGGCAGATTTCTGGACTTTTTTATTTTATTTTTTATTTTTTTTAAATATATTTTATTGATTTTGTACAGATAGGAAGGGAGAGAGATAGAGAGCTAGAAACATTGATGAGAGAGAAACATCGACCAGCTGCCTCTTGCACACCCCCTACCGGGGATATGCCCGCAACCAAGTACATGTCCTTGACCGGAATCGAACCTGGGACCTTTCAGTCTGCAGAATGATGCTCTACCACTGAGCTAAACCGGTTTCGGCAGATTTCTGGACTTTTTTAAAGTGCTGTGGGGATGGGGGACAAATTGTTAAGAATCGGACTGTCCCGCCAAAAGCTGGACGCCTGGTCACCTTACTCTCACGGAATTCAAACTGGACCCCCCGTGACTTCTCCTTCTCCGGACCCCACCCGCGCCTACGCCCTCCCCGCACACTGCGTGGGGTCCCCGCTGAGCATCACACTGAGCAGTGGGCCTGCTCTGTCCTCAGCCACGCCCGGCCCTCCCCGGCCCTGCCTTCAGCCACCGTGCCCGCCCTGGCTTCCTCTCTCCCGTGCCGGGTGCAGCGTGCTGGTCCCCCACTTTGTGGCCTGCCCTGGCCCCTCTGTCCAGACCTGCGTTGCGTGGCTTATGTGTTTGCTCTCTCATTGCCGGTCCCCCACACCAGGACGGCGGGGACTCTGTTGGCCGTCTGTTCCTGTGGCAGGACCTGCCTCGGTGCCCTGCTGTGGGCACGAAGGAAGGAGCCCTCGGGGGGATGAATGAGTGAAGGAATGAGTGAATGAATGCATGAGTGCATGAGTGGGTGAATGGATGAATGAGTGCATGCACGAGTGGGTGGTGCAGAGGGTGGTGATCGGGGCTGGGCTCCAGCTCAGCCCTGACTCACGGGGTGCCCGGGGGAAGCCACCGCCCCTCTCTGGATGCCAGCTTCCGGAATTGCAACATGAGCTCACCCAGGATCCTCCCCCACCATTGAGCAAGCAACGGGAAACTGCACCCCCGCTCCCCAGCGCCCCAGGTGTCTGTCCCACAGCTGGGAACCCCGATACTCACACACTTTTTTTTGGGGGGGGGGAAGTAAATGACGCCCCACATGGGGGATGGAGCCCGCAGCCCGGGCCTGTGCCCTGACTGGGAATCGAACCGTGACTTCCTGGTTCCTATGTGGATGCTCCGCCCCTGAGCCAGGCCGGCCGGGCACCGGTCAGTGGTCAGTTCTCTTAAGCGGCCTCCTAGGTGGGGCATCGAGGAGGCTCTGGCTTTTCACGGGGGCAGCGTCAGTCCTTCTAACCTGCGGGGTGCTGCCTGCGCAGGCATTCACTGGAGGCAGTGTGCGTGTGCGTGTGCGTGTGTGCATGTGTGTGTGCGCGCGTGTGTGCGTATGCATGTGTGTGCGTGTGTGCATGCCTGTGTGCGTGTGCGTGTGCGTGTGTGCATGTGTGTGTGCGCGTGTGTGTGCGCATGCATGTGTGTGCGTGTGTGCATGCCTGTGTGCGTGTGCGTGCGTGAGAGAGAGAGAGAGAGAGAGAGAAAGAGAGAGAGAGAGAGAGAGAGAAAGAGAGAGAGAGAGAGAGAGAGAGGACGGGAAGGGGCTTGTCCTGGGGGACTCTGGTTGCCTCCAGCTGGAAGGTGGCCCAGGACGGGGTCACACACACGGGGCCGGGGTCACGCACACGGGGCCGGGGTCACACACACGGGGACGGGGACACGCACACGGGGACGGGGTCACGCACACGGGGACGGGGTCACGCACACGGGGCCGGGGTCACGCACACGGGGCCGGGGTCACGCACACGGGGCCGGGGTCACGCACACGGGGCCGGGGTCACGCACACGGGGCCGGGGTCACGCACACGGGGCCGGGGTCACGCACACGGGGCCGGGGTCAGGCGCCCAGGTGGCCAGCGCTGCAGGCAGGGAGCTGGAGGCTGCAGGGCGCGGTGGAGGCTGCAGGGCGCGGTGGAGGCTCCGGGCGGGAGGGGCGGGGCCGGCGCGGGCGGGTGGGCGTGGCTAGCTCGGGGCCGGGGTGCAGGGAGGCGTGGCTGGCGGGGCCGGCGGGGAAGGGCTGAATGCAGGAGCCTTGGGATCCTCCAGACGTGGCCCCGACCACGTAGAGGAGGAATCGGGGCGCCCCCCACCCCCCAGCTGCGTGCTCCGGGGCCGGCGCCGGGAGAGGGCGGGCGCCCAGGTCTGGCCCGCAGGACGCAGACACCGGCTCCTGAGCCCGTCTGGCCGCCCCCTGGGCAGAGGACGGGCTCCCCGGTTTCCCCCGGAGGTCCCCGGATCTAATGGAAGGTAGGGAGCTGGAAAGGGGGCATCGGAGGTGGGGGAGCCCCAGGGGGGCTGTGACTCCTGAATAAGAGGGGGCTTGGGGACAGGGCTCCACGAGGTGCAGAGAGGGGTGGGGACCTGGGGGTGGGGATCTGTGTGGGTGTGGGTGTGTGTGGGTGTTGGGGGGACCCTGGGATGTGAAGTCCTGAGGCTCAGGCGCCCTGGGCATGAGGAGGCCAGGCTTCAGGGCCCAGCGGGGGCTCCTCGCTCCTCTCTCCCAGCCTTAGTTTCCCCGTCTGTCCCGCCTGCCTGTGAGTGCCTGGAGGAGCCTTGCCGCTGGCGTTTACAGCAGCGAGCAGCGGTCCCTTAGGGAGGGAAGGATGCGGAGAGGAGGGTTTTAGGGACAGTTTTTATCAAATAGGTGATGAGCAGGGAGCTGGGGGGCTCCCCGAATAGGACCCAGTCAAGCGGACAGAGAGGAAATTCAGCTGCCGGGAGGAGGGCAGGGAGGAGGGCAGGGAGGGAATTCAGAGCGTTGGGGCGCCCCGGGGCCTTGAGGTGGGGGCGTCCAGGAGGAGGGGGAGCCGTGAGGATGCGTGCCTTTGGAGGAGCGAGTGGGATGAGGGCTGAGGGCCAAGCCATATGGGGCTCGCCCTGAGGTCAGGGGTGACCAGGACAAAAGCAATTTGGGGGAGAGGGGGATATGGGAGACCCGATGGGAAGGGCTGGAGCGGCCGGTCAGGACAGCAGACAGGAGTCCTGGGAGATGGGACTGGCTGTGAAGGGGGGAGTCAGGGTCTGTTTGCAGGTGGAGGCAGACACTGTCCTAGAGAGGAGGGATGAAGGGGGGACCGGGAGGGGACATGGCTGGGGAGGGGAGAGGACCGAGCCAGTGCCCCGGGGAGGAGGGACCCAGCTGAGGTCCGGACCGGCCTCCCTCTCCTGTCCCCCAGGCCCCGCAGCTGGGTTTCACCCTGAAGCAGATCAGCTGCCCAGGCCCCAGGGACCCAGGCCGGCTGCGAGCTGGGAGGGAGGCAGCGGCAGGGCCTGGGCGTGGGGACTAGGGAGGGTCTTGGTGGGCTGCCCTGCCCCTCGGCCCTGTTTCAGCGCCCAAGTGCCCCTTCCTCTGAAGCGGAGAAGAAAAGGCACTGATGACTCCCAGCTGGGTTTGGCCTGCAGAGGGGACGCCGGGCAGGGGGCAGCTGGGCAGCGGGCAGGGTTTGGGGGACAGTTTTTACCGAACAGGCGATGAGCGGAGATCTGTGCGCGTGTGTGTGTGTGTGTGTGTGTGTGTGTTTTCCCTCTGCCCGTTTACAGTGGAGCAGGAGAGACTTAAGCTAGACCTCGAGAGGGACTTCCTGAGCTGCTTAGTGAGGACAGCAGCCGGGCCAGTCCTCCCCCTGGACGGTTCCGATGGAACAGCCAGGCCCGCTTGCAGACAGGGAACCGCCGAGTGGGTCCTCGGGGAATCTCCCGGCTCGGCGGATGCTTCTGGAACAGGGCCTGGGCAGAGATGGGACTTTCCGGCTGCTGGTAGGAGGGCAGAGTGACAAATGCGATGGCCTTGCCCTGCCTCTCCTCCCTCCCTGCCCTGCCCAGGGCCCTGCCATCGCTAGGTGGACGTGTGTGGCTCGAGCGTCCGTCTGTCCGCTGCCCCAGCCCCGGTGGCTGTGGGCGTGTCCGTGGGTGTGTCACAGGTCCCCGGGGTCTCTCCCTGCGGGCCACGTGGGCCACGTGGGCCACGTGGGTGCAGGAGGCTCTCCGCCAGAACTGCGGGCGTTACCTCGTTCTGCACAACTGGCCGGCCAGCCCTGGCTTCCGCCCTTTCTTTCGGGGTTTCCCCTGGTGACGCTCGACCTGCCCGCCCTGTGTCGCCCGGCCCGGCGGTTCCTGCTCAGGGCCTGCCCGGGCTGCTGGGCCCTGCCCCTGCCCACGCCTGCCGAGCTGCATGCGTGCATGTGTGTGCGTGCGCGTGTGCGTGCGCGTGTGCGTGTGTGTGTGCGTGTGTGTGTGTGTGGTTATCACCCCAGGATACTTTCCCTCTGGCTTTTTTAGAGAGTGGAGTGAGAGGGACGGGGATAGACAGAGAGAAACAGCCGTGTGAGAGAGACGCGTCGATGGGTCGCCTCCGGCGTGTACCCAAACCAGGGCCGGGGATGGAGCCTGCAGCTGGGATGCATGCCCTTGACCAGAATGGATCTCAGGACCGTTCAGTCCACAGGTCAACACTCTAGCCACTGAGCCACACCGGCCAGGGCAAGCCCAGGGAGCTCTGATGAGGGAGCGGCGGTCCCGGCTCTCGGGATGCGGAGGAGAGAGCCGCTGTCCACCCCGGGGGAGAAGCGGGCCTTGCCTGTGCCGTGTTGTGGACTTGGCTAATTCCCAGCTGCCCACGTGCCTCCAGGTGCCGGTCGGAGGCAGAGCACCCGCCCCATTTCCGGGCTGTTCCCCGAGGGAGGGGGTGGTTATCCCCCGGCTCTGGGCACGGGTCCGGGGCTGGTGTTTCCACAGCCGAGGGCCGCTCCAGGGCTGAGCCCCACGCTCTTCCTGCGCCTCCTGTTCCCGCTGTCTCTCTCCGCCTCCACCCTCTCCGCACCTCTGCTCAGCCCGGGGAACGGGGGCGCCTGCGTGGCCAGGGAGAGCAGGTTGGGGTCCCGGTTTGCTGTACCCCCTGCATGGGGGGTGCCCTTACCGCGGCGGGCGTGTGCCAGCCGGCACGGGCTTCTAGCCGGAAGGTCCTCCTCCCCCTTACCGGGCGGGCGTGTGCCCATCCCCGTGCGGGTTTCTGATTCACCCCCACCGTGCTCTCAGGGCTCCCATGCCAAGGTGTGCCAGCCCGGGCTTGGACGTGGGCCAAGAGGGACAGGGCACACACACAGCCCACAGCCCACAGGCCCCCATGCCCGCCGCCTGAGCGCCTGGGAGGTCCCTGATTTAGGAAGGCCCGGGCACCCCTCCCCGGGCCCAGGGTGCTGCCCTTTCGCTCTCACCAGCCCGCACCCCGGGACCCCGTGCCCTCTGACAGACTCTCTCCGCTGCTCGGGGGCGCCCCCCAGGGCACGGACCTTTGGGAAATCGCTTCCGCTCAGCTCCCAGACCCCAGAGCCGAGGGCTGAGCCCAGAGCCAGCCCGGGACAGGGGTGACAGCACGCGATGCTCATGGTGCGGGCAGTGAGGCCCGGGGCAGCGGGGAGGGGCTCAGTGCTCCCTGCACCACTTCGTTTGCACCCCGACTTTTTGCTTCGCTGGGCTTGGGGTCTTCATAGCAGTGTCCTGGCTCCGCCTCTCGGGGAGCAGAGGGTTACCTGCACAGGCGTGGGGTCCCGGGGTGGGAATGAAAGGCATGCTTCTGGAACCCTTGTGCAGGCCGCCCAGCCGCTCAGTTTTGCCGTCTGTGAAATGGGGCTGCCCACAGCACCGGCTCCAGAGGGGATGGAAGGGGTGAAGGAATTCCCGCAGGAAACGGCCTGCGGGGGCGCCTGGTCCCTTGTAGGTGCTGATGAACAGCAGCCATTATTATTATTTTTTAAATATATTTTATTGATTTTTTTACAGAGAGGAAGAGAGAGGGATAGAGAGTTAGAAACATCGATGAGAGAGAAACATCGATCAGCTGCCTCTTGCACACCTCCCACTGGGGATGTGCCCGCAATCAAGGTGCATGCCCTTGACTGGAATCGAACCTGGGACCCTTCGGTCCGCAGGCCAGCACTCTATCCACTGAGCCACACCGGCTTCGGCCAGCAGCCGTTATTGAAGGGAACACTGCTGTGGCCAGAACCCGCCCGGCATGGAGGGGCCCTCCGACGCGCCTCAGAGAGGATTCATCTCTGGATTCCTCGGGGACCATTGCTCTTACGACCGGCTCCGATGGAGCCTGATTGAACTCCCACCGACTCCAATCCCTTTCTGGCCTTCTCTGGCCTCAGTCTGTGCATCTGTACAATGGGGGCCTGGGACTGGGGAATGTCCGAGGGCAGGGCCATGGCGGGCTTGGCCTCCGGAGGGCTGACTGGCCCCTCCCTGGCCCCCGCCCCTGCCCCTGCCCCTGCCCTGCACGCCTGCCTGCTGACCCTCTCTCCTCCCCAGGCCGGGACCCATGCCCACAGGAATGCCCGCAGGAGTGCCTGCAGGAATGCCCGCAGGAGTGCCCGCAGGAATGCCCGCAGGAGTGCCTGCAGGAATGCACGCAGGAGTGCCTGCAGGAGTGCCCGCAGGAATGCCCGCAGGAGTGCCTGCAGGAGTGCCTGCAGGAATGCCCGCAGGAGTGCCTGCAGGAATGCACGCAGGAATGCATGCAGGGATGCACGCAGGAATACCTGCAGGAGTGCACGCAGGAATGCCCACAGGAATGCATGCAGAAATGCACACAGGAGTGCATGCAGGAATGCCCGCAGGAGTGCATGCAGGAATGCCCGCAGGAGTGCATGCAAGAATGCCCGCAGGAGTGCATGCAGGAATGCCCGCAGGAGTGCATGCAGGAATGCCCGCAGGAGTGCACGCAGGAATGCATGCAGAAATGCACGCAGGGATGCCTGCAGGAGTGCATGCTGGAATGCCCGCAGGAGTGCATGCAGGAATGCCCGCAGGAGTGCACGCAGGAATGCATGCAGAAATGCACGCAGGGATGCATACAGGAGTGCACACAGAAAGCCTTCCGAGCCCAGAGGAGCCAGCTGGTGGGGCTGCTGAGCGCGGGGTCCCAGGAGGGCTTCGAGCAGGTCCTGGACCGGCTGCTGGCCCACGACGTGCTGTCCTGGGAGGACTACGAGGGCCTGCGCGGCCCGGGCCAGCCCCTCTCGCACGCCGCCCGGCGCCTCCTGGACACCGTGGGGAGCAAGGGCGCCTGGGGCTGCGAGCAGCTCCTGGCGGCCGTGCGGGAGGCGCAGGCCGACGGCCGGTCCCCCGAGCCGCGTGGCGGCTGGGACCCCCGCTCGCCCCAGCCGGCCCGGGAGCTGCAGCGCCACCGGCCCGCCCTGGTCCGCAGGCTCCACGGCCACGTGGAGGGCGTGCTGGACCTGGCGCAGGCCCGCGGCCTCCTCAGCCCGTACGAGTGTGACGAGATCCGGCTGCCCATCTTCACGGCGTCCCAGCGGGTGAGGCTTCTCCGGGCGTGGTCGGCCTTCTCTGGGAGAGGGGCCGCCTCGTCACCGTCACCGGACTTCCTGCCCCGGCAGCCGGGCCCGGGGGAGACGTGGGCGGGGGTTCCCCTGAGAAGGAGCCAGGCTGGTAGAAGTTGTTGCATTTTTAAAAAAATGTTTTTATTGATTTTTCACAGAGAGGAAGAGAGAGGGATAGAGAGTTAGAAACATCGATGAGAGAGAATCACCCATCAGCTGCCTCTTGTACACTCTGTACTGGGGATGTACCTGCAACCAACGTACATGCCCTTGACCGGAATCGAGCCTGGGACCTTTCAGTCCGCAGGCCAACACTCTAACCAATGAGCCAAACCGGTTTTGGCAATTGTTGCATTTTTTAAAAATGTTTTTTTTTTTTTTTTTAAGTATATATATATATATATATATATATATATATATTTTATTGAAGAAGAGAGAGGGATAGAGAGTTAGAAACATCGATGAGAGAGAATCATCTATCAGTCGCCTCCTGCCCACCCCCTACTGGGGACGTGCCCATAACCATGGTACATGCCCTTGACCAGAATCGAATCCAGAACCCTTCAGTCCGCAGGCCGACGCTCTATCCACTGAGCCAAACCGGTTTCAGCTAAAAAATGTTTTTATCGATGTCAGGGAGGAAGGGAGAAAGAGAGAGAGAGAGAGAGAGAGAGAGAGAGAGAGAGAGAAACATCAATGGGAGAGAGAGACACATTGATTGGTTGCCTCTCACATGTGTCCTGACCGGAGCTGGGAATCGAACCCGCAACCTTTTGGCGAGCGGGCCAGCGCGCTCTAACCACTGAGCAACACCGGCCAGGGCTGGACTGACTCTGTCATTTATTTTTTTGGACCCATTTTGTTTGTCTGTTTCTTTTGGAGTTATCCACTCTTGGAGTGGCTGTGTGTGTCCAGTGGACACTCCATTGTTGGAGAGGGGACCGACGGGGGCTGTGTGCGGAAGCCTGCAGCTGGCCGCCTTCCTGGCCCCGCGCGGGCGGGAGGGGTGCTATGACGCGGCCGTGGTCGGCAGGCCTCCCACGCCCTGACTTTCGCTTCCCCGCAGGCGCGGCGGCTCCTGGACCTGGCCGCGGTGAAGGTCAGCGGGCTGGCCGCCTTCCTCCTCCAGCACGTGCAGGCGCTGCCCGCGCCGCTGGCCCTCTCTGTGGAAGGTACGGGCCTGCCCCTCCGGGCCCCTCCGCAGGGCGGGACCGGGCCGCGCAGGGGCGTGGCGGAGAGCCAGAGCTTGAACCCCACCTCCTGGCGGGGGGGGGGGGGCTCCCTAAGACCCAGTGTCCTCCCTCCGCTCGGGGGTAGCTCCTCCACTCGCCTCGGGCTCTTGGGGGGACGCACAGGATCGATGTGGGTGATGTCACTATTACAGTATTAGCTCTTATTGTTATTACTTTATTGATCTCAGAGAGGAATCGAGAGGGAGAGAGAGAGAGAGATGGAAACATCCGTGATGAGAGGGAATCACTCTCCGGCTGCTTCCTGCACGCCCTCTGCTTCCCTTTAGAAAGATCCCCCAGAGCCGAGTCACTCTGCCGAGCTGGGTGGGGGCAGGGACTCACCTCGGCTGCCTGGGGTTTGAATGCAGGTCCTCCCTCTCCCCCCCAGCTCCTCCTCCTCCTTCTCTTCCTCCTCTTTTTAATCCTTCCCCGAGGATATGTTCCCCATTGCTTTTTAGAGAGAGAGAGAGAGAGAGAGGCGGGAGGGGGAGAGATAGAGAGAAACATTGATGCGAGAGAGAGAGAGAGAGAGAGAGAGAGAGAGAGAGACAGACACGTCGATGGATTGCCTCCTGCATGGACCCAACCAGGGATCCAACATGCCCTTGGCCAGGAATCGAACCTACGGCCCCTGGCGCTGGGGCCGGGGCTCTAATCCCGGAGCCACACCGGCCAGGGCACAGCGCAGGCCCTCTGACCCAGCCCAGTGCTCCTTCTCATCGGCCGCTCTCCTTACCTGATGCCGCTGGCCGTGAGGGCGCTGGCGGCTCAGGCCTCCCGGGCGCTTCTTTCGTGCCGAGCGCTGAGTGGGGGCTGGGCCTGAAGTGTCTGGACGGACCCACGTAAGCCCCCCAGGAGTCAGCGGCCACAGCCGCCTCACCCGCTTCCCCGGGGGGGGGGGGTGACCGAGGGAGGGTGAGGACGCTGGGGGACCGTCCTCCTCAACGTCCACGGCTCCTGCCTCCCACGTGTGAGGCCGCCGCCCGCCCCCCGCGGCCCTCCCCCCGCCCAGGTGCCCCCGGTCAGCCTCTCCCCCTCCGCCTCCCAGACACCGCCTGCCAGAAGTTCACGGCCAAGCTGCGGTCCACGGTGTCGGCCCAGGCGCGCTTCCTGAGCTCCTACGACGGGGCGGAGAGCCTGTGCCTGGAGGACGTGTACACGGAGCCGGCGCTGGAGCTGCGGGCGGAGGAGGGCGGGCCCGGCGCGGCCTCCCTGGGCCTGGAGGCCCTCTTCAGCGCCGCCGCCCCCCGCAACGCCGACGCGGACACGGTGCTGGTGGTGGGCGAGGCGGGCAGCGGCAAGACCACGCTCCTGCAGCGGCTGCACCTGCTGTGGGCCTCGGGCCGGGCCTTCCGGGAGTTCCTGCTGGTCTTCCCCTTCAGCTGCCGGCAGCTGCAGCGCCTGGCCGGGCCCCTGTCCGTGCGCGCCCTGCTCTTCGAGCACTGCTGCTGGCCGGACCTGGGCCGGCAGGCCGTCTTCCGCTTCCTGCTCGCCCACCCCCACCGCGTGCTCCTCACCTTCGACGGCTTCGACGAGTTCCGGCACCGGTTCACCGACGAGGCGGCCGCCGAGCGGCACTGCTCCCCGACGGACCCCACGTCCGTGCAGAGCCTGCTCTTCAACCTCCTGCAGGGCAACCTGCTCAAGGACGCCCGCAAGCTGCTGACCAGCCGCCCGGACGCCGTGTCCGCCGCCCTCCGCCGGCACCTGCGGGCCGAGCTCCGGCTCCGCGGCTTCTCGGAGGACGGCGTCGAGCGGTACCTGCGGAAGCGCCACCGGGAGCCGGGCGTGGCCGACCGGCTGGTGCGCCTGCTCCGGGCCGCCTCCGCCCTGCACGGCCTGTGCCACCGGCCCGTCTTCGCCTGGATGGTGTCCCGGTGCTACCGGGAGCTGCTGCTGCAGGCCGGCGGCGCGCCGCGGACCACCACGGACATGTACCTGCTGATCCTGCAGCACTTCCTGCTCCGCGCCGGCCGGCCCGCCGCCGCCGCCGCCCCCCCACTGGGCCCGGGGCCCGGCCTGCTCCGGGCCAGGCTGCCCACCCTCCTGCACCTGGGCCGCCTGGCGCTCCGGGGCCTGGGCGCCAGCTGCTACATGTTCTCGGCCGCGCAGCTGCAGGCGGCGGGTGTGGACGGGGCGGACGTCTCCCTCGGCTTCCTGGTGCCCGCCAAGAGCAGCGTGGTGCCCGCCGGCCCGCCGCCCCTAGAGTTCCTGCACATCACCTTCCAGTGCTTCTTCGCCGCCTTCTACCTGGTGCTCGGCGCCGACGTGAGGCCGTCCTGGCTCCGGCACCTCTTCAACGGCCGCCCGCCAACGGGCAGCTCGCGGCTGGCCCGGCTGCTGCCCGCGCTGTGCGTGCGGGGCCTGCTGAGCGAGGAGGAGGAGGAGGAGGAGGAGGAGGAGGAAGAGGAGGAGGAGGGCGGCGTGGAGGCCTGGCTGCGGCGGGCCGAGCCGCACAACCTGCAGATGACGGCCGCCTTCCTGGCTGGGCTGCTGTCCGGGGAGCACCAGGGCCTGCTGGCTGCCTGCCAGGCGTCCCAGAAGGCCCTGCTGCGGCGCCGGGCCTGCGCCCGCCGGTGCCTGGCCCGCAGCCTCCGCAGGCACTTCTGCGCCATCCCGCCCGCCCTGCCCGGCGAGGCCAAGAGCATGCACGCCCTGCCCGGCTTCCTCTGGCTGGTGCGCAGCCTGCACGAGCTGCGGGAGGTGCGGCTGGCGCGCAGGGCCGCGCGGGGCCTGGACGTGGGCCACCTCAAGCTGACCTTCTGCGGCGTGGGCCCCGCCGAGTGCGCTGCCCTGGCCTTCGTGCTGCGCCACCTGCGGCGGCCCGTGGCCCTGCAGCTGGACCACAACGCCGTGGGCGACGTGGGCGTGGAGCAGCTGCTGCCCTGCCTGGCTGTCTGCAAGGCTCTGTAGTGAGTGTCCTGGGCCGTGCTGGGGGGTGAGGTGAGGGTGGCGTCCCCGTGCGGGGGCAGGGGCAGGGGCAGGGGCAGGGGCAGGGGCAGGGGCAGGGGGCAGGGGGCAGGGGCAGGGGCAGGGACAGGGGCAGGGGCAGGGGCAGGGACAGGGGCAGGGTCAGGGGCAAGGGTCAGGGGCAGGGGGCAGGGGCAGGGGCAGGGGGCAGGTGCAGGGGGCAGGGGCAGGGGCAGGGGCAGGGGCAGGGGGCAGGGGCAGGGGCAGGGACAGGGGCAGGGGCAGGGGCAGGGACAGGGGCAGGGTCAGGGACAGGGGCAGGGGCAGGGATAGGGGCAGGTGTCAGGGGCAGGGGCGGGGGGCAGGGGCGGGGGGCAGGGGCAGGGTCAGGGGCAGGGGGCAGGGTCAGGGGACAGGGGCAGGGGCAGGATCAGGGGGCAGGGTCAGGGGCAGGGGTCAGGGGCAGGGGCAGGGGGCAGGTGCAGGGGACAGGGGCAGGGGCAGGGGGCAGGTGCAGGGGCAGGGGCAGGGGCAGGGGCAGGGGGCAGGTGCAGGGGGCAGGGGCAGGTGTAGGTGTGGGGACACCTGTGGGGGCCCAGGGGGTCAGGCCCCGGCCCAGCCTGCAGCCTCTCTGTACAGCCCGGCCGATCCCTTCCCCAGTCTGCGCCTGTGTTTATTTTATTATTTTATTTTTTAAAAAAATATATTTTATTGATTTTTTTTTTTTTTTTACAGAGAGGAAGGGAGAGGGATAGAGAGCTAGAAACTAATGAGAGAGAAACATCAACCAGCTGCCTCTTGCACACCCCCTACTGGGGATGTGCCTGCAACCAAGGTACATGCCCTTGACCGGAATCGGACCTGGGACTCTTTGAGTCTGCAGGCCGACGCTCTATCCACTGAGCCACACCGGTTTCAGCTATTTTATTATTTTAAAAGATATTTTTACTAGAAATTAGTGCATTCGGGATGGGGGGTGGGTTCCCTCAGCCCAGCCTGTGCCCTCTTGCAATCCGGGGGCCCTTGGGGGGATGTCCGACTGCCACGGAGGCAGGAGAGGCTCCCGCCACGGCGGCTGCACTCCTCGCCTGGAGCTCGGTTTCTGGCTGAGCAGCGCTCTGCCTGTGGTAGCGCTCTGACCAGCAAGGGGCAGCTCCTGTGTTGGGCATCTGCCCCCTGGTGGTCAGTGCATTTAATAACAACCAGTCTTTCCACCATTTGGTCTATTTGCATATTAGCCTTTTATCATATAGGATGGGTTTCAGAGAGGAAGGGAGAGGGAGAGAGGGATGGAAGCATCAAGGATGGGAGGGAATCATGGGGTGCACGCCCCTCACCGGGGATCGAGCCCGCACCCCGGGCCTGTGAACAGGGACGCCTGGCTCAGAGGCCAACGCTGGTTCACCTGAGCCACGCCGGCCGGGCTGTTTCATTTTTTATGTTTATTTCAGGTGCACAGCATCGTGGTTAGACACTCGTATAATTAATTTGCATACGTCACACTATTTGCGTATAATTTGCATGTATTGCATAGCGTTCCTGCTGGGCCCGGGCCTTTGTTTAAATCTAGGACAACGATCGCCCTAACCCACAGGACAGCCCGGTGATGGGTGTGCCCTGCCCGCCCAGAGCAACCCCTGTGACCCGCACAGCCACCCGGCCGTCCGAGGGACGCTTTGTCCCCATCAGCCTCACTGAGCTCAGAGACGTGATGTGACGTGACTGAGCTCACGTGGGCAGTGGCGGAGCTGGGAGACACAAGCCCTAACCACCGCCCCCCTTCCGTGGTTACGAGTCCCCGTTCCCCCCTGGCGGCCTATCTGTGGATGGACGGCTCGAGAGCCCCCCTGACCGCCTGGACGCCACCGGCAACATTGTTCACTGTCGGTGCCTGTGTCGGGAGCTGCTCAAACCAAGGGTGATTGTGCCCCATCAGAAACTGTAAAATCCCGACCAGACGGGAATCCTGGGGCCCCAGGGAGACGTGGGACTCTGCCTGAGCTTTTTATATTCTACTAGAGCAGTGTTTCCCAAAGTGTGGTCCGCGTCCCCCCAGGGGTACGGGAAGAGTTTGGTGGGGGTTCGCGTTGCACCGGAGTTTGGTGGGGATATGCCCTGCACCGTGCTTAGCTGCGCCTAATTCTACGTTCTCATGAGTACGAGGGGGACTCAGCATTAGGAAAATTATAGAAGGGGCACACATACATCAGGAGTTTGGGAAACACTGTACTAGAGGCCCGACACACCAAATTCATGCCAGGGGCTCGGCCCTCGCCGCCCCCCACAGCCCTGGCTGGCACTCACAGCCCTGGCTTCGTCTGGAAGGTCATCCGGACAGTCGCCTGCTGTTTGGCCTAATTAGCATATTAGCTCTTTATCATATAAGATATATGTATATATATCTATACATATTTTTATTAATTTCAGAGAGGAAGGGAGAGAGAGATAGAAACACCAACGATGAGAGAGAATCATGGATCGGCTGCCTCCTGCACGCCCCACATGGGCGATCGAGCCCACAGCCCGGGCCTGTGCCCGACCGGGAATCGAACTGTGGGTCAGTCCAGGTTCAAAGGTCAGTGGTCAGCCACCGAGCCCTGCCCGCTGGGCCGCCTGTGCCTTTGTTCCTCATGCCGGGCTGGCTCTGGACGCGGCTCTGGCGTCACCCTCGCTGCCTCTGCCATCTGAGGGCGTGAGTTCCCCTTTGGAAGGTCAGTGCCCAGGCACCGGGGGCCTCTCCCCCCAGCTCGGCCGGGTGAGCACAGAGGGCGTGCCCCTGTCTGGCGGCCAGCATGATGCCAGCTCCCAGCCTCCCTTCCTGCCTCGGGAGGGGCTGTCCTGCTCCCATCCGCAGCCTCTCAGAAAGCGGAAGTTGTGTCTCAGCGCCATCCTCCACTCTTGGCCTCCCAGGGGGTTTACCGGGCCCCAATCAAGGGGCCACCTCTCCGGGGGCACATGAGGTGCCACACCGCCTCGGCCGAAGCAGAGACTTCTTTTTCTTTCTTTAAAAAAAATATATTTTTATTAATTTCAGAGAGGAAGGGAGAGCGGGAGAGGGAGAGAGAAACACCAGTGATGAGAGAATCATGGACCGGCTGCCTCCTGGTCGCCCTGCACTGGGGATGGAGCCCGCCACCGGGGCCTGTGCCCTGACCTCCTCTTTTATTATCATTACTAGTGGCCCAGTGCATGGGTTCGTGCACCTCGAAAGGAAATTCATTAGAAGGAATTAATATTAACATTGCTGTTTGCCCTTGCTCTATGATAGAAGTGTCAACCAAATTCACAATCGACAATGGCAGATCAAAACACACCCTTACGATGGGCGCCAGCGAGAGCTTTATATGTAGCTCACATGCCCAAGTCAGCGTGGATTTTTAAATTGCCGGTGTGCGTCATATTGCTCTGGCTGGTCGATTGAATGGTTGGTTGGTTGGTCGGATGGTCGGTCACTTAGCCTTTTATATATATATATATATATAGATTATTATTGGTTTTCAGCCTTGGAACCTTCTAGGAGGCCTCTCTGACGGCCGTTTCCCTTGCCCACCGCTGGAAAGGGTGCCTCCCCCACGGTCCATGCCTCCCTGAGGAGCCCTGGGTTGTTTAGCAGGAGCGCTGGGTCCCCGGTTCCTGTGCCGTCCCCCACACCGTGCATGACATCAGCCCCTGACCAGGGATGGGGGGGCCTGGCCTCCTGGGGGGCTCCGTCTCGGCGGCATTTCCCGAAGCACAGATGCTGGCGCTTTGGGGCCGAGCGAGCGCCCCCTTTGAGGTCCGGTCCATTCCCCCCTCTCCGGAGCTCCGTGTCCAGCTGGTTTGCTTGGTGTTTGCAGCCTGCGGGACAACAACCTCTCGGACCGCGGCGTCTGCATGCTCGCTGAGCACGCCCTGCGCTGTGAGGAGCTGCAGAAGCTGGCGTGAGTCGGGCTGGGCCGCGGGCTGGGCCGGGTCCCGGGAGCGGCCGTGAGCTGGGACGGGCTGGGCGGGCGTTTGCAGGTGCCTCCGGTCCGGGGGGAACGGGCTGCCCTGGGTTTTCGGGGGGAGGAGGGGGGTCGCCGTTCGCTGTGTCTGGTCTCCATGTCTCTCCTTCTAACTTTCCAGTTTATTCAACAACAAGCTGACGGACGGCTGTGCCCAGGCCCTGGCGCGGCTCCTGGAGTGCCGGCAGAACTTCCTGGCGCTGAGGTGAGCCTGGCCTCCCGGGTCCCGGGCGCTGGCTTCCCCCCAGCTCCCTGCTCCCTGGCTTGGCCCCTGCCGGGTGGGTGATTCCTGCCGAACGCAGAGGGAGGGGAGCAGGGTTTGGCTGATGCTGCGACCTCCCCAGCGAGCCCCGGGCCTGCTGGGCTGAGGGCTGCCCGGGAGGGAGGGGACCCACCTTTCAGAACCTCTGCCTCCTGGGCTCCTGCCCATGCCTGTCCCCCCCCCCGCCTCTCCTGTCCTCCCCCCCCCCCCCGCCTCTCCTGTCCCCGCGCTGCTGGGGAGGGAGTCTCAGAAGCCATAGGCAGTCCCAGCACGGATAGCACACCCATCCTAGCACACACATCCTAGCACACACATCCTAGCACACACATCCTGCAGGCAGGGCAGGCCCCACACGGATAGCACACACATCCTAGCACACACATCCTGCAGGCAGGGCAGGTCCCCGCACGGATCGCACACACATCCTGCAGGCAGGGCAGGCCCCAGCACTGTTAGCATACACATCCTGCAGGCAGGGCAGGCCCCACATGGGTAGCACACACATCCTGCAGGCAGGGCAGGCCCCACACGGGTAGCACACACATCCTGCAGGCAGGGCAGCCCCAGCACACATAGCACACACATTCTGCAGGCAGGACAGACCCCACACGGATAGCACACACATCCTGCAGGCAGGGCAGGCCCCAGCACACATAGCACACACATCCTGCAGGCAGGACAGGCTCTCTACACGGATAGCACACACATCCTGCAGGCAGGGCAGGCTCTCTACACGGATAGCACACACATCCTGCAGGCAGGGCAGGCTCTCTACACGGATAGCACACACATCCTGCAGGCAGGACAGGCCCCACACGGATAGCACACACATCCTGCAGGCAGGACAGGCCCCACACGGATAGCACACACATCCTGCAGGCAGGGCAGGCCCCCCAGGGATAGCACACACATCCTGCAGGTAGGACAGGCTCTCTACACGGATAGCACACACATCCTGCAGGCAGGGCAGGCCCCACACGGATAGCACACACATCCTGCAGGCAGGGCAGGCTCTCTACACGGATAGCACACACATCCTGCAGGCAGGGCAGGCCCCACACGGATAGCACACACATCCTGCAGGCAGGACAGGCCCCACACGGATAGCACACACATCCTGCAGGCAGGGCAGGCCCCCCAGGGATAGCACACACATCCTGCAGGCAGGACAGGCTCTCTACACGGATAGCACACACATCCTGCAGGCAGGGCAGGCCCCACACGGATAGCACACACATCCTGCAGGCAGGGCAGGCTCTCTACACGGATAGCACACACATCCTGCAGGCAGGGCAGGCCCCACACGGATAGCACACACATCCTGCAGGCAGGACAGGCCCCACACGGATAGCACACACATCCTGCAGGCAGGGCAGGCCCCCCAGGGATAGCACACACATCCTGCAGGCAGGACAGGCTCTCTACACGGATAGCACACACATCCTGCAGGCAGGGCAGGCCCCACACGGATAGCACACACATCCTGCAGGCAGGGCAGGCTCTCTACACGGATAGCACACACATCCTGCAGGCCGGACAGGCCGCACACGGGTAGCACACACATCCTGCAGGCAGGACAGGCCCCACACGGGTAGCACACATATCCTGCAGGCAGGACAGGCTCTCTACACGGATAGCACACACATCCTGCAGGCAGGTGCCCAAGGCGTCTGCCCAGGCCCCTCTGTCCCGGCTGCACTGTCCCAGCAGCCCCGGTCCCCACCGCGCCCTCCCCGCCTGCTCTCCTTCCCTCCAGGCTGGGGAACAACCGCATCACGGCGGCGGGGGCCCAGGTGCTGGCCCGGGGGCTCAGGGCCAACTCCTCGCTGCAGTTCCTGGGGTAGGTGGGGTTCTGGGCCTGGGGCTGGGGGGGGGGGGTGTTGCGGGCGGGCTGTGGGGCAGGGGGAGCTCCTGGGGAGGGCGAGGCGGGGAGCCAGTGGGCGGCCCGCGGCCGCCTGGCACCTGCTTCCCCCAGCAAACAGGAAGTGGAGGATGGCAGGGCTGGGGGAGGGCAGTGCCCGCACGGTGGCAGGAAGTCCGGGTCCTGGCTCCTCACCTCTGTCTGTACGCGGGAACCACGGGGGCTCTGAGGCAGCTGTGGCCCGGCCCCTCCCCAGACCAGCTAAGGGGCCGCTGAGGGCAGTGCCCGGAATCAGTCGTGTCCCAAAGCTCCCACCCGGGAAGAGAAGGACATGGGAGAGCTGGCGGCTGGACCAGGTCCTTCAAAGTTCCTGCCAGCGAGGGGAGGGGCGTCCGACAGGCTGGGGGCGGGGATGGGAAGTGGGGAATGGGCAGCCCCGAGGGGAGCCTCCTGTGTGCGGGGAGGCGGCACCCCCAGCAGGCCCAGGCGCCCATGGGCACCGCTGCCAGGAAGCTGACCTGACCCAAATGTCGTGAGAGACGGCGCAGCCACGGGGAGCGAGTTCCCCGTCCCGGAGGGCATGCGAGGGGTGGGTCTCTCCGCCCTGTAAGTCGGGCGCGAAGCGGCCGCGAAGTCGGAGGGAAAGGTTTGGCCATCCCTCCGGGACCACGGGGACAGCCGCCTGGCTGGGAGCCGAGCCCCACGGAGACCTCTCTGGGACTGGGGGGCAGTGGGGGGGCGGGGTGCTGCCCTCGGCGGGCCGCGGAGGGAGGACCCGCTGAGCACTCACGGCCTGTCTAGAGCACACGGCGCGGCCTCCCTGACACTGTCTGTCGCCTCTGCTGGCCTTTCAGGTTCTGGGGCAACGAGGTGGGGGACACGGGGGCGCAGGCCCTGGCAGAAGCCCTGGGCGACCACCAGAGCTTGAGGTGGCTCAGGTAAGCCCCCGGGTCTGTCCCGCCGTCCGGGGGGCCGGCATGATGTGGGTGTGTGTGTTGGGGGGGGGAGGTGGCGAGGGATGGGCCAGTTCTGAAGGTCTCGGAGCTTCATTTTGCCCCCCCTCCCCGCCCCCCGTGCTAGGCAGTGGGGTAAGAAGGAGACGCCATAGGGTTTGGAGTCAGGACACTGGAGTCTTTCTGGGTGACTTTGACGAGGTCCCTTCTCCTCTCAAGGGTATTGCTTCCCTATCTGTAAGTTGAAGATCTTGGGGTGGACCAAATACTTAAAAAAAAATTCTCACCAGAGGATATTTTTTTCCATTGATTGAGAGAGAGAGAGAGAGAGAGAGAGAGAGAAACATTGATGTGAGAGAGACACATCGATTGGTTGCCTGGGCTCGATGGAAAAGGATGCAGCAATCGGTTATTGATGTCTGGAATGGAGCAGAGCAGGAAGTGGGGCTGTGTGTGCCAGGCATCCTGGCTTTAGCTTGTCTCCGAGGCCCCTCCCTGCTCTGACCCAGTCTTGTTCCCGATCGCATCCAGCCTGGTGGGGAACCACATCGGCAGTGTGGGCGCCCGAGCCTTAGCCTCGATGCTGGAGCAGAACGTGGCTCTGGAGGAGCTGTGGTGAGTTTGGGGGAGCCCCTGCTCTGGGGGGCAGACGTCAGCCTCTCCTCACCCCCTGGCCTCGTTGAGAAGCAGTGGTGCGGACGAGACAAAGGTGCATGGCTGAGTGATTGCTTGATTGCACTCCCCTCTCAATGTCCTGGCGAAGGAAGCTTACAGAGTCCGCATAGAGGTGTCCCCCCCACCCCCTTTACATTTAAATATATTGTTATTGATTTCAGAGAGGGAGAGAGAATAGAAACATCGGTGATGAGAGAGAACCATCAACCTGCTGCCTCCCATTCACCCCACTACTGGGGATTGAGCCTGCAACCCGGGAATCGAGCCGTGACCTCCTGGTTCATAGGCCGATGCTCAACCACTGAGCCACACGGGCCGGGCAAGGTGTGGCTCAGTGGTTGAGTGTCGACCTATGAACCAGGAGGTCATGGTTCGATTCCCCGTCAGGGCACATGCCCGGGTTGTGGGCTCCATCCCCAGTAGGGGGTGTGCAGGAGGCAGGCGGTCCATGATTCTCTCTCATCATTGATGTTTCTCTCTAATATATATACTTCTCGCTTCCTCTCTGAAATCAGTAAAAATATATTTTAAAAAAAGAAAAAAAAAAGAAAGAAAAGAAAGAGGAAATGGATATTGAGTCCCTGGGACATGTGGAGAATTGGGTAAATTCTCTCCCCGAGATGTCCCTGGGAGGGAGGCCCACACCTGCCTCCTCTGCTCTTACTTTACCTGTGAGCGTGGATTTGGGGGGTTGGCCTTTGTGAGGGGGCCTGGGCTCTCTCCGTTGCCCCCGCCCCGGCAGCGCCCTCTCCTCTCCCCGCAGCCTGGAGGAGAACCAGCTCGGGGACGAAGGCGTCTGCTCTCTCGCCGAAGCGCTCCGGAGAAACGCGAGCTTGAAGGTCCTCAAGTAAGAAGCCGGCAGGCCGTGAGCGGCGGGGGAGGGCTTCCGAGCCGGGGGCCTGGGGAGGCCCCCCTGGCTGCCTCCCAGCAGGGGGCCTGGGGGGACCCGCTGGTATTGCTTGGGAGTGTGTGGGGGGGCCCCCAAAAGGCAGGTCCCCAAAATGCAAGGCCAGAGGGGCCCAGGAACCCAGGTGACAGGGCCGTGAGGGGAGGCGGGCAGGGCAGGGACGCTAACCGGGGGCGGTGTGTCCCCCGGTCCCTGTCACTGAGGCGTCTGGGGCTCCATCGCGGGGCCAGGCTGCGGGGCCGTGCCTGTTCTTATGCTGACATGAGCATGCTCCCGCGGTCAGGAGCAGGGCCTCTGGCGGGGCCGGGGCCTCCCGTGACTGGACAGGCCCCGGGGACAGCCGGGCACCCTGGGAGCTCACGGCGGCGGCCTCTCCCTCTGCAGGCTGTCCAACAACAGCGTCACCTGCCAAGGAGCGGAGGCCCTCCTGCGGGCCCTTGAACGGAACGCCACCGTCCGGGAAGTCTGGTAAGGGCCCTGGGCAGGTCCCTCTACCTCTCTGCGCCTCGGTTTTCCAACCTGTAAAGTGGGGCGAGGGGAGAGAGGGGCTGGAGCCTTCCTGAGGTCTCGCCTTCGGTGGCTTTCTGCATGTGGCGGGTGTAGTTCCTTGTCCGGGAGAGATGCCGTCCCGTCTCTGAGGAGGGACCCTTTTTTTAATTTTTTTTATCTCCCCCCCCCCTCCCAAATCACAAGTATTTATTCGGAACAGCTGTGCTGTAGGCGGGAGTATGGGAAGAGCAACAGAGGAGCTACTGTGTGGCTGGTGTGGCTCAGTGGTTGAGCATCTACCTATGAACAAGGAGGTCAGGGTTCAATTCCCGGTTGGGCCCCATGCCTGGTGGCAGCCTCAATCCCCAGTTTTGAGGAGGCAGCCGATCCATGATCCTCTCTCATCGCTGACATTTCTGTCTCTCTCTTCATCTCTCTTCTCCTCTGAAATCAATAAAAACATACATTTTTTTAAAAGTGCGTGGGGTACGCTGACCATGACAGCTCAGTGCAGCCCGCCTTAAACATGCCCAGGGCGCCTACGTTAGCCTCCGGGTGGGCACGCTCTTTTAAATAAAATACACGTTTTAAAAAGCTGGTAACTCTGGCTCCCCGGGAGGGAAGGCTGCTGATTTCGCCCGTGTCGGCCGGGGCAGCTCACGGGTCCCTGGGCGTGCTGGCACGGGGCTCGGGGCCTGATCAGAGTCCCCGTGGGACCCGGCCAGTGGCCACTCTTTGTAAGGCAGCAGCAGATCTGTTCAGAGCGCAGTGAGCATGTCCTAGACCTTGCCTCCCCCCCTCCCCCATGGCATCAACAGGAAGCAAATTGCATCAGAACCCTTAAAATACCAGCCTGACGCTGGCCTGCTCGCCCCTGACACACCGGACACGGAGCATGACATTCCCGAGGGCTGTGCAATGACTTAACAGAAAGACAACAGCCCTCCTCGCATGGGCCCCGGCCCCCAGACCTCCTGGGCCCGGGGATGACACGGCCGGACAGGCACGCTCTCTGTCACTAGCCGCTTTGAGAACCGTTATTTTTAGCTTCGCCATTCGATATCCCCGGTGGCCGCCGCCTTGACCTGGGCTTCGAGGGAGGGGAGAGTCTGCCGGGGAGAAAGCAGGACCTCGGGCTCCCGGGGAGGACGGCAGGCCGCGGGCCTGGGGCGGGCAGCGGGCAGCAGGCAGCGGGCAGCGGGCAGCGGGCGGGGGGGGTGTCTCCGTCCTTCCGCTATTGCTTCATTCCGGGCACTTTCCCCGGGGCTCAGAGGCAACTACCAGCTTATATGTTTATTTATTTACTTATTTTTTTTGAGAAAACATGAAGCATAGATATGTTTGTTCGTCCTCACCTGAGGATATTTTCCCCATTGTTTTTTAGAGAGAGTGGAAGAGAGGGGGAGAGACAGAGAGAGGAACATCGATGGGAGAGAGACACGTCGATGGGCTGCCTCCCATACACGCCCCAGCCGGGCCTGGGATGGAGCCTGCCACCCACCGAGGGGCGGGCCCTTAACCGGAATCGAACCCGGAGCCTTCTAGTCCTCGGGCTGACACTGCACGGAGCCACACCGGCTAGGGCGGAAGTACAGATTTTTTAGGAGGAATCTCCCGGTTTTAAAATACAGACAGGCTCTCCCTGCTCCCCCCCGCCCCATCACTACGGTTCGACATGCTTTTCCCACCTTCCCGTTGGCGCAAACGGGACGGGCGTGGAGTGGCGGCCGCACTCTGAACGTGCCCCCCCGGGCCGGCTGTGGCACGCGCCCTGGCGCCATGCTGGGCAGCGGGAGGGGGTGCCCGCCGGCGGCTGGTGTGAGGGGGGCCGCAGCGGGGCCCGGGGCAGGCCATGGCTTTGGGGGTCCCGTTTCCCTCGTGGGAGAGCAGGGCCGGCTCCGTCCTCACCCCGCCCTCTCTGCTCCATCCCGGCAGGCTCCGCGGAAACGCCCTCTCCCCGGAGGAAATGGAGGCGCTGGGCCGCAGGGAGGCCCGGCTACTGCTGTGATGGCTCCGCCCGGGGGTCCCCTCCGGGTGCGTGAGAGCAGCGGGGGGCCGGGGGCTGGGGGACACCTGCACCCACCGGCCCACCCGTCCGGACGGAGCCCTGGCCTGCCCGGGCCAGCTCGGCAGCGGCCGTGGCTCTGGCCCAGGGGGACCGCAGTGCCTCAGCGTGGACGTGTCCGGGGCGTGCGTGGGCATCCCAGTTCTTCCCACACGTCACGCCGCACAGAGGAGCAGCCCTCCGTGGCGGGCCGGCCTCCGGCGGGTGCAGAGCACAGGGGCCCACGGAGGCCACCGGGAGCCTCTTGGCGTGGGACCTGTGTCCCCGTGAGAAACCCCTTTCCACGCCTCTCACGATGGCGGCGGGGGGCGTTAGGGGAGACACTCTCTTCTTTTGGTAAATGTCTTTATTTATTTTTAAAAATATATTTTGTTGATTTTTTACAGAGAGGAAGAGAGAGGGAGAGAGAAACGTCAGCGATGAGAGAGAACCATGGACCGGCTGCCTCCGGCACGCCCCCCACTGGGGATGGAGCCTACCCTCTGGGCCTGCGCCCTGACCGGGAATCGAACCCTGACCTCCTGAGCCACGCCGGCCGGGCCGGAAGGAACTTTCTGCCGAGGGTCAGCCACCCAGGCTGCCCCACACCCGGCCCCTCTGCCCACCTCGGGGTGGAGGGCGGCGGAGACCAGCGTTGTCCACACTCCCCGGCCGGCCCCCGCCACGGGAGGGGCTGCCACTGGCCCTGCTCTCCTTTCTGGTCCTTCGGACGTGCGTGAAGGCGGCACATCACGGCGACTGAGTCCCCAGGATTATCTAGATTCGCGAAAAGGCTGTGCCCACACGGCAGCTGGTGTCACACGTGGACTTTTGGTTCCTGTGACGTCCATTCCTCGCCGGGGAAGCCTGCGGCATCCACTCGCCATCTGCATGCAGCTTTGACAGAATCCTCAGGGGGAAGCTATGAGCTGGACTCGGACATCAAACGCCCAAATATCCTCCTAAGAGACGATTGGTTTTTAAAGTATATTATTGATTTCAGAGAGGAAGGAAGAGGGGGAGAGAGAGAGAGAAAGAGGGAGAGAGAAGCATCAATGATGAGAGAGAATCTTTCATCGGCTGCCTCTTGCACGCCCCCTACTGGGCGTACAGCTCAACGGGACATGTGCCCTGCCAGGGGATGGAACCGGTGACCTCTAGGTTCCTGGGTCAGTGCTCAACCGCTGAGCCACACCCGGCTGGGCGGGACCATTGATTTTCGCCAGAATGCTCCGGCCGGGATATAAAGTCGTGGATTAAAAGTTTCCAGGGCACAATCGGAGCCCCTTCCTCATCCAGCCGTGCTTCCCCGGGTTTTCCGAAGGAGGCCATGGCCTCTGTAAGACGCCAGGCGCCGTGCGCGTGTCATTACGTTCAGCAGTGTTGCTCATGGAAACTATTTATAGACCGTTTTGTGTTACTCTCCCAAGTTTATATTTTTATTAAAAAAAAAAAAAAAGACAAAGCATGAGAAACCTCTGGCTTCCCCCACGCTGTGTTCCTGGTGACCAAAGGTATTTTGTCCTGTTCCCTGCAGCTGGCCAAGGATTAGAGCAGCACTGTTTCCGACAGATCGGGTACTGCTGAAGGCGGAAGCGAGCCTTAGACACAGCCCTGCCGTCCAAGCCGACGGGCTCCGGCTGGCAGAGTCTGACCGGCTGGCGTGCTGAGCTGCCGGGACCCTCCGGGGCCCCGGCCAAGGCCCCGGGCCCGCTCCGTGCCCTCCCTGTGGCTCCGGGCACCTTTTAGCGGAGGAGGATAGAGAAGGCCTGGGAACAGCAGTCCTCAGCCGGCCGCCGGCCGGTGGGCCGCGGGGGGCGGATTCTTAGCGGCTCTAATGAGCGGGCGCAGGTGGCTGCACTCCGAGGGGAGACCGCTCCTCTGAACGGCTCCGTGTGCCGGGCTCGTTAGCGGTGCACCCCGCGCACTCCTGCGTGTGTGTGTGGTTGGTTGTGTGTGTGAGCGTGTGTGTGCGTGAGCATGTGTGTGTGTGTGTATGTGTGTGGTTTGTGTGTGTGTGCGTTGGTTTGTGTGTGCGTGTGTGTGTGTGTGTGTGTGTGGTTTGTGTGCGTGAGCATATGTGTGTGTGTGTATGTGTGTGGTTGTTTGCATGAGTGTGTGTGAGTGTGTGTGGTTGTTTGTGTGTGTGAGCATGTGTGTGTGTGTGCGTGTGTGTGTGTGTGCCTGCGGGTTCTCTCCGTGGGCGGCCGGCGCTCTGTCCAGACCGTTGCCGCAGACGGAGGTCCGGAGGGAGAGAGGTGGGCCCGCTTCCTCTCGGCCGGCGCGCACAGGAGGGAGAGAGAAGGTGGGCCCGCGTCCTCTCGGCCGGCGCACACAGCCGCTCGGTTCGCAAATGCGTCTTTTTCCACGGATTGTTTTTTTGAGAGAGAGCGCGAAGGGAGGGGGGGGAGGGAGAGAGAAACGCTCATGTGAGAGAGACACATCCATTGGTTGCCTCCTGCACACACCCCACCCAGGGCCTGGGCTGGAGGTGTAGGCCCCTGACCTGGAATTGAGCCCCTGACCTTTTGGGGTGTGAGCGGGTGCTCTAACTACTGAGCGACACCGGTACATCTGAGTGTCCCTCCCTCCCCTCCCCTCCCCGCCAGAGAGGGAGAGCAGAGCTAAACGCATCTTCCTGCATTTCAGTCTGCAACCATCTCAGCCAGGCACGTTGGGATGGACGATCGGTGGGTGAACAAAGGAGACAGCTCCTGTCTCCCAGGCAGCTGGCGGGGGGCGGAGGAGGCAGGAAATGGGTGACCAGGCAACCAGCAGCACAACAGCACGGAGACCTGTCGGGGAAGGAGCTGGGCACGCGTGGTTGCCTGAGTAACGGCCCCTGGCGGCCCGCATCCCGGGGCGCCATCCCGTGGATGGTGCTTATACGGCGCAGGGGGCCGTGAAGATGCGATGAGGTCGGGGGTCTTGCCCTGAGGAGAGCCTCTCGGGTGATTCGGACAGACCCCCGCTGAGCCAGAGAGAGAGAGAGAGAGGCCGGGGAGTCTGACCAGGAGGACAAAGCAGGGAGGCCGCAGGCGCCGGACGCTGCACTGCGGGCCTGGAGCGGGAGGGAGGAGGGACCCTGGGCGGAGGAACGCGGCTCTGGAAGCCGGAAAGGGCCAGGACACACGGGTCCCCGGCATCGCGGGGGCACGGCCACCCCCACCCCCCGCCCGCCCTCTTGGCTGCAGCCCATCTGGCACGGTAAGAGGAGAAGCCTGTGCCGCGGGGAGCCACCGACGGGTTTGAGGCAGTCGGTTGCAGCAGCCAGAGGACACCCATGCCACGTGTCTGAGTCGAGCTAAGGGCACAGGGCAGCCAGACGGGGCCGAAGAGGTGGGTAGGACCGGTCGCGAAGGACCTCGTTGGCCAAGGTCTTAGGATAACGGCAGGCCGTTGGAGAGTCCTCAGCAGGGCGGAAGGGACCCCGTGCTATTTACAGAAGAACTTCTGCCCCTGGGCGGGGAAGGGGCTGGGATGCATGGGCTGGGCGGGAGGGGAGAGGAGCGGGGACACCGCCTGGGAGCTATTCCGGGTGCGGGGGCCTCCGTGGGGATGGAGAGGGGAGGGATGTCAGAGGCAGACGGCCACAGGGTTCACAAACGGACTGGAAGAGGAGGAGGAGGAGGAGGAGGGAAAGGGAAGAAGCGGGGATGGCTCTCCTAGGTATTGGACCCGGAGACAGGAGGCCACAGGTAGGAAACAAACTGAAAGTAGGTGGGACTTCCGTTTGGAACGGTCCAGTCAGGGACACCTACGGGGGAAGGCAGGTGAAGACCTCAAGCCCCGTGCAGGGGTGGACCCTGTGGAGAGGTCACCGCCCAGGGGAACGGCCTCGGGGTGCAGAGAGAGAGGGAGAGGGTCCTTGGGCCCGGAGGGCGTGACCCAGGGAGAGGCTGCGGAGAAGGAGGGGCTCAGGTAGGGGGGTCCTGAGAACCGGGTGTGAGAGTGCTGTCGGGGCTCGGAGGAGAAGGCCCCTAAGTTTGAAAGACCCAGCAGATCCACGCCCAGCGTTCTGGGCCTGCGCGGGTGACGCAGGGGCGAGGACTGCCCGTCTCGGAGTTCCCGGACGGGGAGGTTACTTGAAAGGCAGGTGCTGGGGGCCAGAGGCGTACCCAGAGGCAGGCAGACCCCTCCTGGTGGCCGAGGAGGCATCATTCTTACGGGTAGAAAAGGAGGTATCGGAGCAGGAGAGTGTTTTAAACATATATTTTAAAATAAAACACATATTTTTTTTTAAATTGATTTCAGAGAGGAAGGGAGCGGGAGAGAGAGACAGAAACATCCACGAGGAGAGAGAATCACGGATCGGCTGCCTCCTGCACTCCCCACACTGGGGATCCAGTCTTCCACCGGGCCTGTGCCCTGACCGGGAATCAAACCGGGACCTCCTGGCTCATAGGTCGATGCTCACAGCCCCTGAGCCCCGCCGGCCAAGATGGAGAATTTTTAAAAAGAGCTTTAGCCTTTATCATATTCACCATCATCTTAGAGCGGAAAAAAAAAAAAAAAAAAAAAAAGTGAATCTGAGTGTCTCCTCCGCCCGCCAACCGCACCGAAAACAGACGCCACCGCAAGGCACACTCCCCCGGGGGTGTGGGCGAGCATCGGCTCCAAGCTGCCTTGAGTTGAGGGTTGAGTTGAGGCCACAGCTCACTGTCACTCCAACACGTCCGCGGCAGCCTCCCTCCCCCACTCGGGACATCGGGGCACGCTCCTGGCCAGCCCGCACACCCGGGAACGCACAGCCTCCGGCCTGGCTGGCAGGTCCCAGGGGAGGGGCAAGGTCCTGAAGGGCATTGGGGACCGGCCTGGGCAGTGGTAGGAGCCTCCGAAGACGGCGGCCGTGGGCTGGGCCTCGGACCGAGGAGGGTTTGGAAGGCGGGGAGGACGGCAGGTCACTTGCAGGATTCGTGTGCACAGAGGCCGAGAGAGCCTGGCTTGCGATCCGGAGAAGCAGGTTCCCGGCTCCTCTCCCGGGCGATGGGGACAGCGTCTTTCCCAAGCTCCGGACCCGGATTTCCCCTCGGGGAAAGGAGAGGCTGGCTTGGCGAGGGCTGCCCAGGACAGCGCCAGGATGCCCTGCCCCGCCCCCCCCCCCGGCGGGCCTCACTGTTCCCCGGGCGCGGGACACCGGTTCAGACATGTTTTTTGCAGCCCCGAGTTCCAGGCAGCCGTGCCCAGTGGGGAGGAGATGGTGACTGAGATAAGCCCGTTATCAGGCCTTGCTGGAAAGACTCTCTCCCGGATGGGAGCCAAAGCCTGACACCCTGTGGTTCAGGGAACGTGGGACTGGAGCACGGACCCCGTGGTGGGAAGGAAGCTTAGCGGTGGCACCGAGCACCACCATCACTGCGGACGCCAAGATGCCCTGGTCCAGGAGTGGCAAACTCAAGTGCCTCGGAGCCAGTCACCAGTGTGAATGACAGAAGTGTGCCGGAGGAGCAGTAGGGAGGGGTGAGGAGTGCGGCAAAGGGAGAAGGGGGAGTGTGGGCCCTGTCTAAAGGGACTGAACATCTTTCTCTCCCATTCCACGGCCTCTCTGCCCTCGCTGTGAGGGTCAGGCAACAAAGGTCTTCAGGCAGATTTTTTCTTCTTCTTTTTAAAAAAATATTTATTGATGTCAGAGAGGAAGGGAGAGAGAGAGAGAAAGAGAGAGAGAGAGAGAGAGAGAGAGAGAGAGACATTAATGATAAGAATCATGGATGGGCTGCCTCCTGCATATCCCCAATTGAGGATCGAGCCCAAAACCCAGGCATGTGCCCTGATGGGTATCGAACTGTAACCTCCTGCTTCATAGGTTGATGCTCAACCACTGAGCAACACCGGCCAGGCCCAGCAGAATGTCTCGTAGACAGCCAGACCGTGACCTCTGACTCCTCCCGCAGAAACTGGATCTGCAAGGCGTGTGGTGACGCCTAAGGCCACACTGCAAGCCAGGACTGTGGCTTCCCGTGTCATTGCTGTCTATGCAGTGTGGTCATGAAGCTTGGGAAACAGGATAAGGATGGATTCGGGAGGCACGAGCGTGGATCGAGGCCTAGGTTTTCAAAAGATGTCCATTCCATTCTTGGTGCTCATATCAAGGGACACGGGTGGCCTGTGGACTGGGACTGTTAGTAATCACTCCGTGTGGCTTCTTTTGTGTACTCACTGGTTTAAGTCCCTTAGATCTTCTGAGATATTGCTTTCCACAGGGGAAATTTCCCCTCTCACGATTAAATACACACACACACACACACACACACGCCCCTCTTCCTTCCTCACCGTTAATCACCTTCTCCTATAATTGGTACTCAGAATGTCAAAGGAGAAGGAATTAATTAACAGGACTATCCAGTGCAGCAAAAGCACGCTGCAAGGCTCTGGGGCTGATTATAAAAAGCACTTCCTTAAATATGTTGGGCACTTTTGGGAATCACAAACCTCCCTTGTAATTGAGAGATCCTTAACTACACCCCGAGTCCTTGGCTGGCGGCCAGAGGGCGCGGAGCTGCGTGAGGCGGCGCGTGGACATCCCGTCTTCAGCACCTCCCACCCGGGATGGGTGGCTGCCCAGGCTCAGAGACAGCGGAGGTCCCAGGAAGAGATCTGACATGACTGATCGCCTGCCCGTGCGTCAGGAGCTGCACATGCGGCATTTCACAGCAATCCTTGCAAGACAAGGATTATCCCCACTTTACAGACGCGGACACTGAGGCTCAGCGTGGTTGGGAGTTCCCCGTGCCACGCGTCTCCTCATGGAAATCACAAAGGGAGTCACACTTAGGTTTGATGCCAAAGCTTTGCTTTCCCCCCCCCCCCCCGGAATCCTGAAACGCTATCCCCAGCCCTCCTCTGGACTGCTGCTCCCTACCCGCAGCCCCAAGCTCTTCTGCAAGTGTTTTGACAGCTCAGCCTCCTGCCAGAACCCGAGCATGGGAGGTGGAGCCAGGGGGGGAGGGGGGGGGGGGAAGCACGGCGCCCCGCCCCCGCTCGGGCGTCAGCCAATGGTGACGCGGAACACAGAGCCTTCCGCCCAATCCCCGCCCTCCTCCTCCTCGGCGGCCCCGCCCCTCCCCTCCGCTTTCCCTTTGGCTCCACCTAGCTTGACGGAGCGGAAAGTCCCTCCGGGGCTCGGCAACCATTGGTGGAAGCGCTGTCACCGGGAGGCCCAATCAGAGCGCGCGCAAGAACGGAACTCTGGCTGTGATTGGCCAGCGCGGCGGCTGCGCCCTCCGCCCCCGCGCGCCCCCTCCCCCCTCCAGGGCCTCGGGGGCGGGGCAGGTGGGGGCGGGCCCAGGTAGCAGGCTCGGCTGCGCGGGCCCGGGCGTCCGGGGTAAATACCCGGGCGGTGGGCGCGGGGCGCAGGGGCCGGGGCGGGACGTGAGGACGAGGCGGGGCGGGGAGGGCGCCGCTCCGCCGCCGCCCGAGGTGAGTGAGCGAGGGGGCGGGGGAACGAGCGAGCGGTGGGCAGCCCGGGCCCCTCGGCGCCCCTCCCCGGCCCCCGGACGCCTCCGGCCGTGGCCGCGGCCGTGACCGCCGGGCCCTGGGCGCCGGCCCGTTAGCTGCTCGGACCCGGAGCCCGGCAGGCCCGCGGGACCCCGAGCCCGCTGACGTCAGCCCGGCTCCCCCCGGCCAGGGGCTCCCCCCCACGCCCCGGGCCTTCCCGAGGGGGCTCCCGGGGGTGGAACCCCGGGAGATGACAGGCCGTGGAGTGGGGGCAGCAGCGCAGGGATCCCTCTCCCGCTCCCACCTCGGGTTTACAAACGGGGAAACTGAGGCACGGGTTGGCCTCGGGAGCCCCAGGCCGGGACCTCTCCCCTCGGTGGGGTGGCGTCTCTCGCATCATCCACGGGTCCCTCGGTGTCGGGGCGTCTGTGGCTTCCGGTCCAGGAGGAGCAGCCGGGGCTCAGGCCTGGCTCATGGCGTGTTCTGCTTTTTCTTTCAGTTTCCGCGTTTCCAGGGCGAGGATGGCTTCTCCCCGGCCCGGGCTCCTTCCCATGACAGGTGCGCCCTGCTGAACCCAGGTACGCTTCCCCTTTCCTTCCTGGGGCTTGTCTGGGCTGTCGTGGTTTTTTTTTTTTTTTTTTTTTTTTCTTTCCTATATTTCATTTCAAAGATCTAGACGTCATAAATGTAGAATTTTATTTTATTTTTAAAAATATATTTTGTTGATTTTTTATTTTTTTTTTACAGAGAGGAAGGGAGAGGGATAGAGAGTCAGAAACATCAATGAGAGAGAAACATGGATCAGTTACCTCCTGCACACTCCCTACTGAGGATGTGCTTGCAACCAAGGTATATGTGCCCTCAACCGGAATCCAACCTGGGACCCTTCAGTCCGCAGGCGGACGCTCTATCCACTGAGCCACACCGGTTAGGGCTTGGCTGTAAGTTTTTAACCCTCTGCTGAGGTGGGCTCTCCGCTGGGTCAGCTGCCCGGCTGTTCATGCCCTTGGCATCTTTTCTCTCCCAGCCCGTGTTTTAGAGCCTCTGTCATCTTCCAGCCACCAAGCCTTGCAGCCCCCCAGAAACCTAGCTGAGGTTTGCCCCTCCCACACACACACACACCTTGCTTTCCAATTCTGGCTAATAAGGATCTTCCTAAGGTTGCCCCTTTGGTGGGCTTGGGCTCCAGGAGAAAAAGCCAGGCCTTGAGAGAGGGTGTTCCTTCAAGTTCTGGTTTTCCCGTCCACCCCCCTCCCCCCATGTCCCAAGTAGACTGAATGCCCTACAAATGCAGCTGCCAGGTTCCGCCGGGCAGTGGCTGGGTTTGAACTAGAATTGCATTAGGAGAAAACGGCCTGCCGCAGTCCTTGTGGCAGTGCATGTACTGCGGATGGCGGCCACACCCAGAACGTTCTCTGATGTTCAACAGGTTTTTACGGAGGAGTTCTCGGGAAGCAGCCTCCTCTGGGCGGGACTAGGGGAGAGCGCTCAGGGCCGGGGCCCTTGAGTATAGAACACCAGACGCTCAGCAGCAGCTGTGGCGTGCGGCTGTGCCATGCCTGGGTTGTGATTTCGTTCGACTCGAGGAAGTCTCCCATGAAAGACGAGAGAAAGGAGTAATTATCTTACTCCTCAGACTGTTCATGTTTTGTTCCCGGCTGTCACACTCCGGCGTGAAATCTGCCGAGGTCTTTTCCATCGTACGGCGTGAGAACCTAGGAAGCCAGTTTCAAATGAACGCAAACAAGTGGTTCTCGTATATTCTCTCTCTCTCTCTCTCTCTCTCTCTCTCTCTCTCTCTCATTCATTCATTTCGCATGCCCTCAGGGCCTGCCTTATTGTCGGCCCGGGTTAGGGGACCAGAAATGCAAACATGAAGGACCTGGGAAATCACAGCGTGGAAATGCACTCAGTGCCGAGTGCCGGCATGTCAAACTCGTGGCCCGCGGGCCACAGGTCTCGGTTGTTGGGCCCGCACTAGCCTTTGAGTTTGAAATGTTCGCTCTAGTGCGACAGCAGGAGGCCTTGCTTGTCTCCTATGAACTTACAGGTGCGAGAACCGGGGGTTTTTTTTTGTGTGTGTGTGTTTTTTTTTTTTTCCCCCTCAAAACCTTATAAATCCCATTTGCTTTAGGGACTGAACACTTGCCTGCTTGGGTCACAAGTTAACCCCGTGAGGAAGACTAAAGCTGACTGTTTTCTCATCATCAAATCTCTGTATTTCCATTCTCTCGCTGTTTGGGAATATAACCACTTGTTGTCTTAATGAGAGATATTCTTTCTCAACATGGTAATTATCGTAGCGCTCCAGAAGCCTTTGGGAAAAGCCCACGGTCTTCTTTCTTCGGTCTTCACGCTGACCTTCCCTCTGCCGTGTGTGTGGGAGGCAGTGTGTCAGCGTGGCCATTTTTGTTCCCGTTTAGAGGGCCTCCTGTGGTTTCAGAGACCTGTCTTTGCTTCCGTTAGTGAAGTTCTCGGAACGATTATAACCTGATAACCTGAGAATCAAAGCGACGCAGTGTGTTCTGGAAAGTTAACCACTGCCAGCGCTTTGTCGCTAATGCTGTTCAGTTGCATTAGGGATTATCTTCTAGAACTCGATGCTTCTGACCCTTAATATTAGTTGGTAAGACTTCTTGATCGCCTTTTTTTCTTTTTCTTTTTTTCCATTCATAGGAGACTGGTAAATATTTGTGTCTCCCAACTCTCATCTTAGTTTAATGACTTTGTTTTAATCTAATTAAATTCTCCTTCACTCAGGATTCACACTATCAGCAAGCTCAGATAACCAGATAGAGTTTCCAATCTTTGTGACCTTGAACTGTTGCTCATCTCGAATGTGGTCAAAAGCAAGGCCTTCTGTTCAATCCGGTTTTGGGCTTAAGTACATTTTGCATTCCAGTTCTTTTGTCATCTGCATTTAGTACCTATAGTAATTATCAGGCTATTCACAATCACTCAGTTTTCCAGCCTGAAGTAAGTGCGATGGTATTTCGATGACTCACCTGTGGTATATTAACACTCAAAGCGGAGTGTGCTATTATAGGCCGTTTTTAAGCAGCGAGACCTGAAAGGCAGTCAGAGAACGCACATGCAGGCGGCCATCCTGTCCCACAAAGTCTGTATTTTTCAGGGTCCAGCGTGGTGCTGAGTGCCCCAAAACACTAGCCAGCCGGACAGACCTCCTTCCGCGAGAAAGAACTCATTGACAAGATGATCTCAATCTTTCCCACATAATCTGGAGTCAGTGCTTCCTGCTTGGGTTTCTTAAGACTTAATGGCTGTTCCGCATGTACCAGAGGCATCCTATCCTTGCCAAAGAGCTAGGAAACCTCTTTATGGACACGCTTGTGCAGGAATGCCATCGTACTGAGATGGTCGAGACCAGGAAGTGCACCAGCCTGTGTAACCCTAGCCTGTAGCTCTGAACTTCCCCATTCACCTTTCTCTGATGACCCGTGGCAGTGAAGAGAATCCATTTTTAATAGGGTCGTTCCTCACCTGTTCTCTCTGAAAGAAGAGAGACCACATCCTTTGTGGCTGTGGAGAATGCTGCTTAAATATTTTATAGCTTATCCTGTGATGGAGCCTCAGCTGACAGGCACTAATGCAAATGCGAGCTAGAAAGAAGGTTCTGGGTAAATGTTGTTAAATTGTCCTCAGCCTTTTTATAAACCAGAGCATTATGTCCAGTTTTACCAGTCTTAAATGCTTGTAGAAAACACTTTATAATGAAATTCATTTAAAATAGAGCACCCTAACGCATTCACCCAGTAATTTAGTTTAGTCCTGGTAATAGCTCATTGGCACTGACGGTTTTAGTTCGAATTGGGACATGAACCGTTAAGCCAGGGAACCCATAGAGTAGGTGTTGTTGGCATCTAATAAGTATTAAGACTCAAGAAGCCCTTAATTTTACTATTTGAAGGTATACTTTTTAGAAATTAAAACATTGCTTTTCAGAATAGAATTGCCATACTTAAAAAAATTTTGTGCGGGTGGTGGGGTGGGGCAGAAGTATTTGGATGCATGTTACCGAGAACAAAGGAAGCACTGGCATTCCAGAGGCTGCTGTTTGACCATCCCAGCCCCCGGGGGCAACCAGTCCCGGGCGGGCGGGCGGTATCAATGTCCCGTTGCCTGGCTTCTAGAAGGACTGGAAGCAGGAGGCTGGAGAGCAGCAGGCCGCCGAAGGAGGCCCGCGCGCTGCAGGAAGCCACGGGAGGTGGCTGATGGCAGGGGACACCTGTGCCCGCCGTCTGCAGGAGCTGGCCCAGGCTCAGGGGGCGCCCTCTCCCCTCTGAGAGGCTCAGATCACCCTTTCTGCTCAGATGGATCATTCGAGGCGCAAGAAAAAATAGTGCCGTTTCCTTGTTGAGAAATTTAGAAAGAATTGCAGTCAGAAATAATAAACCCTTCATGCTGGTGCTTGACAGAGACAGCGGCGAATGGAGGCTCGGGCTGTTTTGTTTGTCTGGTGCCGGGATCCGGTGTCCACAGGTGTCTTATGTAAGGGGCGGATATAAATGGCCTCACTCCCGCTAAGCAGACAGTGCCCTCAAGTGGAACGAAGACAAACACACAGTGACAAAGGATGGGAAGGGAGAGCATCAGCCGGTGCTGGCACACAGCTCAGTGCTGTCTGGCTTGTGGAGGCACAGGCTTTTGAATAGTTTCCGTTATAGACGCTCCCCTATCCTACAGCGCATCCTAAAAGCAGTGCGGTTCTGTGTGGGTTTGCCAGATCCCTTCACCTTTAAGCAATGACACTTAGCATTTGGCCCTTTAGTATAGGCGTGTTTGTGTTTTCATCCCAAGAACAGAGTGGTGAATATGATAGTGCTGTCACCGGCCTTGTCATCTGGAGAATGGAAATGGACACCAGTCTGGGAGGGGGAGATGGAATAAAAACCAGAGTCCCATTCATGTGACAGAGAATGGTTAGGAACCATTGTTTGCAGTAAGATGATTAATTAAAAGAATGGATTAAAGTCCTCATTGAATGAATGAAATTGTATAGTTTTTAATCATCAATCAGAGTTGAGTAGGCTATTTTAATTTCAAAAGATTAGTATACTTGAAACATTTTAAATGAAAATTGGAAACTGAAAATCATCCTTTGTGTATTCCTCTGTGTAACTATGTATACATAGTTAAAATTGTGGTATAAAAACATTTATATTTGATACTATATGGCTATATTTCCTTGGTACATAGTCTAAGTTTCTAATGTCTCAGAACTGATTTTTTTCAGATACCTTTAATAACCAGAGTTACTGTATCTGATAATTTTGATTGTGAGAAAGTAAATGATAGCTATGGTTAATATGATTAACATTTGCCTATCTAATGTACAAGCTAAGGAAATGAAACAGAGACAAAATGTTCCATTATCAAAACATGGCACATAGATAAGAGAATTGTGGTTCAGAATGTGATTTTATGATTCTTTAATTGAGAAAAGATGTTGAACATAATCGTTATGATGGATAGCTTTTTACATAAACTGGGTGTGCATACAGAAATAACAGCTTATTTGATTTACATTATTTCTGTCCAAATATAGCAGGTGAGCCATTTAAAGTAGGCAGTTTCTATTAAAAGTGCTACTCTTTAAAGTTTAGAAATGTCGGGATATGCATATAGGGTTATCTTTTACTTAGATTTTGATTTTCTGAACTTCAGTGCCTTGAAAACAAACATTATTTATATTGTCTTTGAAGATACTTTACCATTGGATCTCTTTAGTTAAATATATGTGAAACTGCAGCACATACAAACACTGTCTCTAACCTTGCTAGCTATGGCAGGAAGGATCTCTCTGAGTGTGTTTTCCTGGCCGAGAGGTTTAAAGCCTGTGTGACCTTGATTCCAGCGCATGCGGAGTGAAGAGCTGCTGCCTGCGTGCCCCCCGGGCACCGCTTTCCTGCCACTTCGCAGCATGGACACCCCGGCGCTCACGCCACGCCCGGGGACGGCCCGCGAATTCACGGCCTTCCGATTCGCCACCAACACCGCAGCCCCCCCTTCCCCGCGTTAGTCTGCCGGAGCTCCTGCCGCCATGAGTTCGGGCCTATGGAGCCAGGAGAAGGCGGTGCCGCCCTGCTGGGAGGAGCGCATCTTCTACCTGCTGCTCCAGGAGTACACGGTGACCGACAAGCAGACCCAGAAGCTACTGAAGGTGCCCAAGGGTGCGATTGGGCAGTACGTCCAGGACCGCGGCCTGGGGCACGCCCGGGGGCCGGCGGCCAAGGGCAAGAAGAGCCAGGTGGGCCTGAAGCTCCTGGAGCAGCCGCACGCCCTGCTGCTCGTGGACGAGAAGGACGTGCTGGAGATCAGCGAGAAGTTCACGGAGCTGCTGCTGGCCATCACCAGCTGCGAGGAGCGGCTCAGCCTGCTGGACAACAAGGCCCGGCTGGGCAAGGGCCTGCACCTGGACGTGGGCAGCCCCGTGCGGGTGCAGCTGCGGCCCGGGGAGGAGAAGTTCCCTGGGATCGTGCGCTTCCGAGGCCCCCTGCTGGCGGAGAGGACGGTGTCCGGCATCTTCTTCGGAGTAGAGTTACTGGTGAGTGCCAGAGACCACTTTATAGTGGGCTGTGTGTGTGTGTGCGCGCGCACGTGTGCATTTCCCCCTTTAAATACCAAATATCTGCCCAGAGGTTTTCCAGAATTTTTACTGTTCATAATCCTGAGAATTGACTCCCTGGTGATAAATTGAGGTGATGCCAGGACTGATGGTTGGAAGCTTTAGCAACTTCCTCCTGCAGGAGGAGGTACAAGCAGGTCATGCAGTTATTGAAGACTTGCATATCTTAGAATTCTTAAAAAAAAATATGTGTTGTTATTGATTGCAGAGAGGAAGGGAAGAGGGAGAGAGAGAGAAACATCAGTGATGAGAGAGAATCATGGATCGGCTGTCTCCTGCACGCCCCCTCTTGGGGATGGAGCCTGTAACCCTGGACATGTGTCCTGACCAGGGAATCGAACTGTGACCTCCTAGTTCATGGGTCGACGCTCAACCACTGAGCCACACCAGCGAGGAAGAAATTTTAATATTGTCTGTGTTCAAAAGGAGCTCTACTGATTGTACCACGACTTAATCACATCAGACAGTGGTTAGTTATCTTGTGGCGTTATCCTCTGCAGCTTGCTCAGTTTTTCTTACTGTGTCAGTAAGTGATGGAATTTGGAGGAAAGATTTTTTTTTTTTTTTTCTTAATACGCTGTGGCAACTTAAGCCTGCTGATCGTTGTTCCTGTTAGTTATGGGAAAGTCATCTGGGAACTTATTTCTGCTGAAAAGAGAATCAAGAACTCATGACAGGTTTTCAAAATGAATATTAATTCTTGAGAACTCACATGTCAGATTCAGTCTGACAGTCATGCAAATAGAACTTCAGGCCTTGTTTGCTTTTCGATATAACGGTCTAAAGCAGTGCGGGTGCAACCATTGGAGATCTGAGTGCCAGCTCTGCTGGTTCCTAGCTGGGTTACCAGGTTACTTACCCGGTAGCCAAGTTCCTTCTCTAATTCGGCTTCCTCTCCTGTCCAATGGCACCTGACGTGCGGGGTTTTAGTGACACATCTACTCAGGACGTAGCCCACGGCTGGCACATAACATGTGCTCAATAAACACAGCTTGCGTCACCATTATTTAAAGTCAAATTTTCCTTCTACAACAGAATTATTGTTCAGATGACGATGTAGAATTCAATTTAGCCCTCTCGTGGTAGAATTACAATTTTAAATGATGAAGTAATTTTATTCAAGCATCAGATACAACTTCTTCCTTATTTTTTTAAAAAATATATTTTATTGATTTTTTAGAGAGGAAGGGAGAGAGATAGAGAGCCAGAAACATCGATGAGAAAGAAACATCGACTAGCCACCTCCTCCACATGCCCCACCGGGGATGTGCCCGCAACCAACATACATGCCCTTGATCGGAATTGAATCCGGGACCTTTCAGTCCGCAGACCGACGCCCTACCACTGAGCCAAACCGGTTTCAGCTTCTTCCTTATTTTTTAAAAAAAACATCCTACATCCAAAAGCAGCCGCTAATGGATGTGTCCTTCTATGCGTCATTTAGAAAATGTTCCATTCCTTCTATGTGTCATTTAGAAAATGTTCAGTGATTTCCCTGAAATCCAAGAGTGGGTATTTTTTTCTTATGGGTTGTCTTTGTCTGTCTGTCTATCTGTCTATCGATCTATCTTTTTTCCCTTAAAAAAAAAACAAAAAAAAAACCTAGCCGGGACCGGTTTGGCTCAGTGGATAGAGCGTCGGCCTGGGGACCAAAAGGTCCCGGGTTCGATTCCAGTCGAGGGCATGTACACTTGGTTGTGGGCGCATCCCCAGTAGGGGGTGTGCAGGAGGCAGCTGGTCGATGAATTCTCTCTCACCGATGTTTCTAACTCTCTATCCCTCTCTCTTCCTCTCTGTGAAAAAAATCAATAAAATATATTAAAAAATAAATGAACAAAAACAAAAACAAAAAAACCAGGATGAAGGCCGCGGCCAGGGCTTCACGGACGGGGTGTACCAGGGGAAGCAGCTCTTCCAGTGCGAGGAGGACTGCGGGGTGTTTGTGGCGCTGGACAAGCTGGAGGTGGACGAGGATGACAGCGGCCCGGAGGGCGACTACGCGGGCCCCGACGCCGCGCGGGCCGAGCCGCCGCCGCTGGAAATCAACTCCAGGGTGTCCCTGAAGATCGGCGGGAGCCTGGAGCCCGGCACCGTCATCTTCTGCGGCACTCTGCCCGGGAAGGAGAGCCTGGGCTATTTTGTTGGCGTGGACATGGTAAGACGCTTGCGGGTGGCATCATCTCCCTGGACGTGCGGCCGTTAGTCCTGTGGCCAACGTAGGGGCCGATTCGGTGCCCCGGATGTTTCCCACGGGCTGATTTGGAGCCATGTGAGGAGCAGGCCCTAGGGGCCCTTTGGTAAAGGAGGCTGCTCTGGGGCGGGAGACCCGATGGAGAATTGCATCTCCTCTTTTTTTATCAGGTGACTAAACTAAAGTGACGTCTCCTGTCTTTAAATTTTGCTGCATGGACAGCAGACAGAGAAACACACCAAAACATATCCCCTAATACCTTATTTTTTTCTTTCTTTTGAAAGGGTGTTTTTTTTTTTGCAGGGGGGAGGGGTCCTGTTTCTCTTTATTTAATATTTTGCAACTTGTGATTGGCTGATGTGGTCTCCATGGCAGCAGGAGAGTCACCAGTGGAGGCACCTGACTAGAGGACTAGCTCTTGTTCCAGAGGAGGAGACGAGCACAGCATTTTCTTAGGATAAACTCGCTCAAAACATTAAACAAAACTTATCTGATAAAATGCATGGGACATGCTTACAGCCTTAATTGTTTCTGTGTGTCCGGGTCAGTGGCAGGAAGTCCATTCATACCGCTGTGCACCCACCGGCCCACCCGTTTGGAAGAACTTTCTCATCTTCCCAAACTGGAGCTCTGTTCCCCTCAAACCCTCACTCCCCAGGCTCCCTCCCCTCCGGCGGCGTAACCTTGGTAACCCCCGTTCTACTTCCTGTCGCTGGGAATTTGCCGATTGGAGGTTCCTCATAGAAGTGAATCATCCAGATCATCCAGTGAATCATTTGTTTTTTCTGTCTGTTTGTTTCACTCCTTTTTAATGCTCCCCGCACTCCTATCTGTTAGCGATGGCACATTCCCCGTCAGTGCTTTGAATGAGGCCTTTGGGATCCAGCGGAGGAGGAGAAAAGACTGGGGACAGTCGTATCGTAGATGGAAGATAGGGACAGGGGTTTGTTAGGTATAAAGGAAGAAATCCATACGGAGGTATGACTCACTGGCATGCACCGGGGCAGATGTGAGACACGGCCTGTGCCCACCATGTTCGCAGGGTTACCCCTCTGTTCAGGTGTGCTTGTTGGCAGGTACGAATGTCCCGGCCTGAGTTTCTCCGGTCCCGTGCTGGGAAGTTCTAGTAAATTCTCCTCTGTAGCCCTCAGTTAGACAAGCATTTAGTGGGTATTTCACATGAACCGAGTAAGAGCCAGAGTCAAACCTGTGGGTCCCTCAGGAGAGCTACAGTGAAGTCCGCCTTCAAACCATTCTTTTTTTTTTTAGAATATATGTTTTTATTGATTTGAGAGAGAGAGGAAGGGAGCAGAGGGATAGATAGAGAGAGAAACACCCATGATGAGAAAGAATCCTTGATCACCTGCCTCCTGCACGCCCTCTACTGGGGATTGCACCTGCAACCCCTACAGGTGCCCTGAACCGGAAACCGACCTGGTGACTTCTCGGGCAATACCAGCCAGGCCAAACCACTGGGCAACACCAGCCAGGCCAAACCATCATCCTTTAAACACTCAGTGTTAATTTAGAGGAAAGACGGTGAGCTGGGTGAGGGAGGCTGGAGAAAGAGGCCGCTGGTCAGTGGGTTAGTCTCCCTTTGCTTCAAGTCATTAGGCCCTCACACCTGGCAAAAGCTTTGCCCTGGGCATCGCCTGGCCCACTGGGGGCAGGCTGCCCAGAGGAGACCCTCCTACCGCCCCCCACCCCCACCCCTTCCCTCTCCCCCGCCTGTGGCTGTGCCCCGGTGGGCTGTGCGAGCATCCTTCCAACCCCCTCCGGGCGCTCCTGGAAAGGCAAACACACTGTCTCCAGTTCCTCCTGTTTGCGGGGACATCAGCGTGTGCACACACACACGGAGCTCAGCGTAGCTGTCTGGCTGCCCCCATTGAGAGGCGGGGGATTCTGTTCATGGAGCGTGCAGACTCTGACCGTGGCGTTTACTCGGGGCTCGGAGGTTGATCCTGTCACTTCATTCCTAGGATAACCCCATCGGCAACTGGGACGGCAGGTTCGACGGCGTGCCGCTCTGCAGCTTCGCCAGCGTGGAGAGCACGCTGCTCCTGCACATCAACGACATCCTGCCAGGTCTGTCTCCGCGTGCGCTGGGGGCGCGGGTGGCGTGGGAGAGGGTCCTTCCTTGTGCGGATGCACCTGTAGGCTTCGAGGGGCATTGTTGGAGCTTTTACGGAATTGGAATTGCTATTCGATAGCCTAGCCCCGTGGTCGGCAAACTGCGGCTCTCGAGCCGCATGCAGCACTCTGGCCCCTTGAGCGTGGCTCTCCCATAAAACACCACGGCCCGGGCGAGTCTGTGTTGAAGAAGTGGCGTGAGAAGAAGTTGAAGTTTAAAAAATGTGGCTCTCCAGAGACATGTCAGTCGTTGTCCTGCTGATATTTGGCTCTGTGGACGGATGAGTTTGCCGACCGCGGGCCTAGCCTTTCTTACCCCACATCAAAACAAGACTGACGGAGTTTTCTTTCCAAGGATATGTGAGCGCGGGTGCCATTCGCTTCTCCTCACTGTCCATTCTGTGTGTGTGTGTGTGTGGGGGGTGCGGGGGGGTGGTGGGCGGGCATCTTACTGAGCTCTTTGCCTGCGTGTGGCAGCCACAAGTGTGTGATCTCCCAAATTAGACGACTTACACTCCTTTGCATTCTTGACAGACTTATAAGGCAGGTCTGAATTATCCCCATTTTGTTGATAAAAAAAAATTAAAAAATGGGGGCTTAGATCAGGCCCAGGGGGACCACGATTGACGGGGGTCGAGTCCAGACCTGTCAGATCCGAAAGCCCCGCTCCATGGCCGCCTCACCCCTCCTGCGTGTCCCCTGGGCTGTGGGGACCAGCATGGGCACATACCCTTCTCCGCCTCACTCGCTTCCGTTTTCCACCAAGGTTCCGTTTCCATGGAGATGTATTTTGTGCCTAGTGTTCTATGAAAGCTAAATTTTACTGGAACAAGGATGACAAGCGAACGAGGCGGTGTGTTTGCTCCCGGTTTTTTCCATCCCTGCCCATTCTGACACGCGGCCCTGAGGGGTCCCGCCGGCCACCCCAGGCCTGGCTTCTCCTGTAGACCACGGGGCTGGTACTGGGCGGTCCTGTGGGTCCCTCTCGCCGGCACGGTCTGTCCTCCCCTCTCCCGCGGGCAGACAAGCATTAGATGCTTGTGCGGGGCGTCAGGCGGTGCTTTCTCCGTTGGACTCTAGCTTCCGGCGAGAGGCCAGTGGCTTAGTCAGAGGCGTTGACGTGACATGTTATACTTTTTGTGACATGCTGAGATCCTGATTTCTGTGAAATCAGTTCCTGCTTCCCTGTCATTGGCTTTCCAGCGATCCCTCTGCTTCTGTGGAAGCTCGGGTGCATTCACATGTGGTCAGATCGTACCCAGGAACTTGTAATTGACCTTGTGAAGCCTGTTTACGGGAAGAACATAATTTGTGATCTGATAATCCAAAGTACTTCTTCTTTTTTAAAAAAATATATATTTTATTGATTTTGTACAGAGAGGAAGGGAGAGAGATAGAGAGTTAGAAACATCGATGAGAGAGAGTCATCAATCAGCTGCCTCTTGCACACCCCCTACTGGGGATATCCCCGCAAACCAAGGTACATGCCCTTGACTGGCATCGAACCCGGGACCCTTCAGTCCCCAAGCCGACGCTCTATCCACTGAGCCAAACCGGTCTCGGCCCAAAGTACTTCTTAATGTCGGGATACACGCTTACGTTTAGAAGGCAGTTTTGTAAGAGGCCATGCGTTCATTCAGCGCTCGGGCTTCCGGGAGGAGGTGAGGTCTGGTACGAAGCAAGACGTGAAGCTGCCACACGAGCTTTTATTCCCAGGGACACACAGGGCAGTGGGTGTGCGGGTGGGGAGGGGGAAGCGAGGCGAGGGGAGGGCAGTGCCAGGCCGGGGGCGGAGGGATGAAGGTGGTACATTTTCTAGAAATTAGAGCAGTTGGCTGAGTTGTGTTTGGGGTGTATTATCATGTAGATATTCCGAGTCGGGTACTTTTGATGGCCCTTAATCATTTGTATAACTGTTGTGCAAATACCGCTCTGTTGTTGGAAGAGATTGTCGTTGTGTGCCATTGTTTGCTAGTTGCTTCTCTCCTGTGAGGATGTGCTTGCGCCTTTAAAGACCGTGTTTTCTGATTCAGATAGCATGGCCCAGGAGAGGAGGCCTCCCAAGCTGGCCTTCGCGTCCAGAGGCACGGGGGACAAAGGCTCCTCCGGCCACAGCAAACCGAAGGTGACAGGTAGGACGGCCAGCGCGCAGGGCGCGGTTATAACGGGACAGCCGCTTGCCTTTCAGCCGGGGTCAGTCGTTCCCTGAAACTTAAAAAAAAACCCACATATTTTATTGATTTTTTTAAAAAAATATATATGTTATTGATTTTTTACAGAGAGGAAGAGAGAGGGATAGATAGAGAGTTAGAAACATCGATGAGAGAGAAACATCAGTCAGCTGCCTCCTGCACACCCCCTACTGGGGATGTGCCCGCAACTAATGTACATGCCCTTGACCGGAATCGAACCTGGGACCTTTCAGTCCGCAGACCAACGCTCTATCCGCTGAGCCAAACCGGCTTCGGCAGGACTCTGAAACTTTTTATGGATGATGTTGATCCAGTCCTGCTCCAACCCGTTGTGGCTGGAGAAGCGTGTCCGCCGAGGACCTGTGTCTTGCTGGTCTGTGTCAGTGGGCTCGTGGGACTCCCCGCTCCTGACGTGTGTACCTCGTTGAGGGATGCAGCTGGACAAACGCATCCTTCAGGGCGGGCTAACGTAGTTTTATAGCTGTCAGTACTTGAAACGCAGAGTTTATTCTCATTCTATCATCATTGATTAATTATGGTATTGTTTGTCGTATGAACAACTGTGAGCCTGTGTTTGCCCCACCCTGTGCATGGATAAGAAGTGACACAGGATAAGGCATACTAGAGGTTAATTGTGAGGGTTTTCCTAACGAGATGTGCACACGTGAAATTCCAAACTGCTAAGCAAACATTTCTATCTCCCTTCCAGAACCTCCCCCAAAATAGATGCGGGGTTCTTAGCTCTCTCTGGCAGCTGCCACATATTTCATATATGTATGGATGGTGGTTATGTAAGCGGAGGAGCTCCTTTGAAAAGCTGCAGGAACTTTGGCTAACTCAGAAGCGGATTAGGGGAGGAATGTCTTCTCCTCGGTCACCTAGAGAACAAAACTATTTTGGCTCATTGGAAAGGAAATTGCGCTTGAGAAATAGCTTACCTCACGTGGGTCCCCAGGACGCGGAGGATCAGACAGAATGTGTGGGGGATGGCACATCTTTGTGCTCACCCGGAGGTCTAGGGAGGGCACCTCCAACATGCTGCCCTCACTTGCACCAAGAGCCCAAGTGCTGGTCGGTGCCAGGGGGAAGCCGGTGCCCACAGCCGGGGAAAGGAAGGCCCACACTTACACGAAGTTAGTGAATTGGGCCTCTCGTAGTCCGTGAAATGAATTAAAAAAAACAACAAACCCAACATTTTATAAAAGCAGTTCGTATAAAAACTTATATGGTTTTCTTGAAACTTATTCGTTTCCCCTCCTGCGTTGAATCTCGGTTGGAAGAATCTTAGGCTCAGAAGCAGACGGCGCCGGTAGGGTAGAGCCGGTGTGGCGGGCGCGGACGGGCCGTGTGAGCGTTAGCGCCGGGGCCGGCCTGGCTCACCACGGGGGCGCTGCCTCACCGCCTGGCCTCTGTGTGTGAAGCAGCTTCTCGCCCCCCAGGCTCTACCTCAGACCCGGGAAGCAGGAACAGATCTGAGTTATTTTACACCTTAAACGGCTCTTCCGTGGACTCACAGCCGCAGCTCAAGTCCAAAAACTCGTGGCACATGGACGAAGGTAAGCGATCGCCTTAACTCCGCGGGGAGAAACGGCGCTGACCTGCGGGGTGGGGGTGGCTGGCCACGTAGGCAGCAGGAGATACAGATCTGGGGCTCAGAGGAGAGGGGAGAGCTAGGGGAACGAGTCTGTAGGCTGCCTGCATACATGTGGTGACCACAGTCCCACTCGCCTACGGAGAGTGGATGGGGTGCCGGTGAACGCGGAGCCTTGAGGAGCTAACGGCCGGGAGGAGTCATTCTCTCTGGGTGCTGAGGAGGCAGGGGGTCTGCGGTGCGGTCACGGCCCACCTGGGAGCGGCGGGCGTGGGGCCCGGTGTGCGGGCAGCAGCGGGGCGGCGGGGCAGGGAGGCGGCGGGGTGGCAGGGCAGGGGGGCGTTGGGGCAGCGGGGCAGGGGGGCGGTGGGGCGGCGGGGCAGGGGGGCGGCGGGGCGGCGGGGCAGGGGGGCGGCGGGGCGGCGGGGCAGGGGGGCGGCGGGGCAGGGGGGCGGCGGGGCAGCAGGGCAGGGGGGCGGCGGGGTGGCCGTCTGCGGGGCGTCCCGCTGACGGAGCCCCGCTCTCTGCAGTGGCCGAGGACTCCGCCAAGTCGCTCACCGAGCTGTCCCCGGAGCTGGGCCAGGCGTCGCCCCCCCCGCAGCCCCCGTCCATGAACCCGCTGTCCGGCGAGAACCGCTTCCACTCCCTGCCCTTCAGCCTGACCAAGCTGCCCAGCGCCAATGGCGCCATCGGCCACAGCCCGCTCTCGCTGTCCGTGCAGTCCGTGACGGGCGAGCTGAGCGCGGCGCCCGTGCCCGACAGCCCGCCCGTGGCCGCCTCCCCCGGCAGCGCCCACGGCCTGGAGGTGGGCTCGCTGGCCGAGGTCAAGGAGAACCCGCCCTTCTACGGGGTGATCCGCTGGATCGGGCAGCCGCCGGGCCTCAGCGAGGTCCTCGCCGGGCTGGAGCTGGTAACCACCCCTGCGGCGGGCTGGGGTCCCGGCCCGGGCTCGGGGACGTGCTGTCTCTGTCACCCGACCTCCCCCGCCCCCAGTGGCCTCCGGCCACCTGCCCCTAAGGGACAGCCCATCCGCGGCCGGATGGACATGGGATTTATGTTCAGGCTCATTGTGAAGGCGGCGAGGGAACCGCCCCGATCAGCTTCCGTGTTCCTCCCTGCCCCTCTCCCCAGTCAGCGCTAACATCGCCCCCTGGCTGTGAGGTGAACCCCATGCTAAGGAATCTTTGGGGTCTTTGCCAGAGGAGAAAATGGTTTCCCTTTGGCGGTTAGGACAGTGCATTGTTTGACGTCTCCTAACCGGGAGAGGAGAACCGGATGGAGCAGGGTTAGCTTTTATTAGCCAGGCTCTGTGTCAGCTGTCTGCGTGCTCCTTCATGCTGCTTTTGGGGGTGGTGGTGGGGGTGGGGGTCAAATGAACAGCTCCCCTCCCCCCCCTAAAGCACACACACAGAGTTTCAGTGTTTTTGGAAAAGATGCAGAGAGGTCAGCCAGCCAGGGAAGGGTCCAGCACGGGCTCCGAGGGGACCCAGGAGGGCTCCGTGCCGGGTTAAGGGGGGAATTTCTCAGACGTGAGCCGTGGACCGACGTGCGACCAGCCAGCCCGTCCCGGGTCCTCACGGGCGGCGGGGCCGGGTGGGCGCAGCGCACGGGCCTCGGCGCTGTGCGCGCCCCCTGGGCGCTGGCCGTGACCCCGGCGTCTCCTCGCAGGAGGACGAGTGCACGGGCTGCACTGACGGCACCTTCCGGGGCACCCGCTACTTCACCTGCGCCCTCAAGAAGGCGCTCTTCGTCAAGCTCAGGAGCTGCCGGCCCGACTCCCGGTTCGCGTCCCTGCAGCCGGTGTCCAACCAGATCGAGCGCTGCAACTCCCTAGGTACCCGCCCGGCCCGGCCCGGCCCGGCCCTGCAGTGACCTCGGCCCGGGGCAGGAGGCGGGGGGTGGGGGGGGGGGGCCATGGTAGCCGCTTGGGCCGTGACAGACGTGTGTCCTGCCAGCCTCCGTCAGGCCTGTAAGGCGGCCAGAGCGTTGCCTGGGTGTGAGGAAGCTACGGCCATCCTAGGCGGGGGCGTTTAAGAAAAGGAACACGCGTGTGTGAGACTTAAAAAGTGAACATGGTGGGATTCTTTTTGTCGCCCTGTGGGTGACAGATGTAGTTCTCAGCAGCGCAGGAGGCAGGTGTGCGCGTTTGGGGCACGACTTCGCTCAGCCTCTTCCCGGCACCAGTGGGCAGTGCTGTCAGCGCCGGGCACGCTGTCCGCTCCCCCAGGCAGCGGCGCAGCTTGCTCCCCGCACACGGGGCGGCTCCGTGGCGCGTCCCGGTGGCGGTGGCGGTGGCGGCTCCCGGTGGCGGTGGGGAGCAGTCCAGGGCCAGGCCGGCCTCGTAGGAACCCCCAGGAAGACGTTTCTCAGGCAGCTGAACTAGCACTTTGGGGTTTTCGTTGTCTTTCCCAACTGGAAAGGACACAGCTTCAGACGAAGAAGAAGGTATTTGGGGAACAAGATACCTGACAGGCAGGTGCCTTTCACATGGATGACTCGTGTCCTACGTGCTGACAGAGCTGTGGGGAGGTGAGGCTGGAGATACACAGGAGCCTTTCCTACAAGCCGAGCGAGGAACGGTTAACCCAGCCTCCCCTGCCCTTAGCCGGAGCTGAAACAAATATTGCCTCAAAAGGCAAAAAAAATAAAAAAAAATTTTTTTTTAAAAATTGATTTCAGAGAGAAAGAGATAGACACATCAATGATGAGAGAGAATCATTGGTCATTGATTGGCTGCCTCCTGCACACCCCCTGCTGGGGACCAAGGCCGCCACCCGGGCATGTGCCCTTGACCGGAATCAAACCTGGAACCCTTCAGTCCGCGGGCTGACGCCCTCTCCCTTGAGCCGCACCTGCTAGGGCACAGAATATTTAAGCGGAGTCGCACACAGGGATGCCCGCCGCCACAGCTTAACGGTTTGCCGTTTCCCCTTATCTCCCTCCTCAGCCTTCGGGGGCTACCTGAGCGAAGTCGTGGAGGAAAACACTCCCCCGAAGATGGAGAAGGAGGGTCTGGAGACGATGATCGGGAAGAAGAAAGGCATCCAGGGCCATTATAACTCCTGTTACTTGGACTCCACCTTATTCTGGTGAGTCTAACGCCCACCCGGGAGGAATCAGACTGTGGGCTTAATTCCCAAAGAATTGACTAAGGAGTACAGGCAGTTAGATGGTATAGAATGCAATGCAGGCCTCCTTTCCTCCATCAAAGACTCAAAGAAACGAGTCTCCCCACCTGGCCGGATCTCCAGGCCCGGCGACTGAGCTCCAGGTCCCGGTGGGAATCTCAGCGGGGCTCGGATCCCGCATTCATACACGGGAATTTCTGCGCGGTGTGTTCCCCAGGCGTGCGGCTTGTCCTCCCCCTTCCTCTCCCTCCGAGCTCCTCAGGAAGATGGTGGTGGGCTTACAGCACGAGCACACACTCTCTCTCTCTCTCTCTCTCTGTCTGCAGCTTGTTCGCGTTCAGCTCCGTTCTGGACACGGTGCTGCTGAGACCCAAGGACAAGGACGACGTGGAGTATTACAGCGAGACGCAGGAGCTGCTGCGGACCGAGATCGTCAACCCGCTGCGAATGTGAGCAGAGGCAGTGGCCGCTGCCTGGGCGGCCGTCCTGGTTGCTGTTTCTTGGAAAAACAATTCGTTTACGCCTGGCTCTTATGTAACAAGGATAACCCCGGGTGGGATTATTTTCTTGGTGGAGTTTCAGTGATGGTTTTAACCTTTGGTCCTGGTACTGCCTTACTCATTGGATTTTTAATGCGGTGGAGGTATAGCGCACAACGTGTTCCCGGAGCGATGGGCCCGGGGTGGACCGGGCTGCAGGTTCTCTTCTCCGAGGGCTGCTCCCAGCCCGGCAGTCACTGCCCCTCTTCGTCCACGTGATACCGTCCGGCTTCTTAAGCCACATTTGATCTGCGAGCAAAGGGAAGCTTTACTGGGAGGGTGGTGAGGGTTCATGCATTCTTTATCTCCGCAGCCAGCATACACTGAGCACCTAGCACCGATCATAACAGATCTGAACAAAGATCAGCCCGTCGTTCTGGGCGGCCCCTGGGCAGCCCCCGGCGGCCTCTCACGTCTCTTCTGAAGCCGCTGGAATGAGAACGGGTCCCGTGGACGGTGTGGGGTGTGCCCTGTGCTCAGACAGACACGAGCAAAGTGTCATGACGGCGATGGCCGGTTTGAGTGCATGTGTCAGACTGTCATGTCTTAGCACCACCTCTTCCCCGCCTCCTGGCGGCTGGCTCATTCTTCAACACCAAAGGGACTCTCTCTTTCTCTCAAAGTTATATACTTTGTTCCATAAAGATAGCTTTGATTTCTTTTTTTTTTAAAAAATATATTTTATTGATTTTACAGAGAGGAATTGAGAGGGATAGAGAGTTAGAAACGTCGATGAGAGAGAAACATCGACCAGCTGCCTCCTGCACACCCCCTGCCAGGGATGTGCCCGCAACCAAGGTACATGCCCTTGACCGGAATCGAACCCGGGACCTTTCAGTCCGCAGGCCGACGCTCTATCCACTGAGCCAAACCGGTCTCGGCAGCTTTGATTTCTTAAGTAAATGGCATTTTTAGGGTATAATAGTGTCTGGGATAATTCTGATTCCAGACTCTTAATTTTTCAAACCTCACCCCTGTAAATCAATAAGAAGGGGAAAAAAAAGAAGCCTATAATTGTATTTTTCAAAACAGTTGTCTAGCTGTTGATTTATGACATGCTGAAGTTATATAAGGAATTTGTGATTATAAAATGTTCTTCGAATTGAATGTAAATGCCAGTGCTAACTCATATCTTTCCTAACACAGATACGGATACGTGTGTGCCACGAAGATTATGAAGCTGAGGAAGATACTGGAGAAAGTCGGGGCTGCGTCAGGGTTTACCTCTGAAGAGAAAGGTGACCGTCTGACCTCAGGGGACTCGCCCACAGAGGATTGAAATTGAAATTATTTTATCATGCGTGAACGATTATACCTTTTCAAATGCAATGACATCATCACAAAGTTAGAACTTGATACTTTATCATATCCTTTATATTTTTAGTTAGGAAGACACGAGAACCGTGCTTTTAATTGAAATACGATTGATTATGAAACTGAATTCAGTATAGATATATTACTTATAAAAAAAAAAAAAAGAATGATTTAAAGGTTTGGCTGGGACTTACTTGATATTTTTTATTTTCTCCTAGATCCTGAAGAATTCTTGAACATCTTGTTTCACCATATTTTGAGGGTGGAGCCATTGTTAAAAATAAGGTAACGTTTTCATTTGTATAGACGCGCTGGGAAAAGAGGCTCCTCGTCCCCTCTGCCATCGCTGCCGACGGGGCCCCTCGGGCGTTACGTCCCATCCGTGTGTTAGGTCTCCACGGGCTCCGTTCCCACAGGCCCATTGATCTCCACCACCGTCTCCTCTCCAGAACTAACTTATTAACTCAGGGACAGAGTGATGGACTGATGGGTGGCTGGGGAGGAAGGCGTGTAGTTATTTTATCTAAATTACTAGAGGCTCAGTGCCCAGGATTGTGCACGGTTAGGGTACCTGGGCCTGCCGTCGATCAGGGCCGATCGGGGCCTTCCAGCTGCCGGCTGCTGGCTGAGGCCTCCCTTTCTCAGCTGTGGCTGCTGGCCGGGGCCTTCCTTCATTCCGTGCTGCCCCCTGGTGGTCAGCACACATTGCAGTGAGCGATCGAACTCCTGAGGGGATACTTTTGCATATCAGTCTTTTATATATATATAGATGGCCTTTGCCCTGTTGGTCTGACGTCAGAAGTTGCACCATCCAATGCGTAGTTCTCTGTCCTCAGACACTGTTGGAACCACTTCATGTTGTGGTGTGAGTGTCTCACAGGTGAACTCTGTGGGGTTTCCTGCATGTTTCCTTTTAGGTCGGCAGGTCAAAAAGTACAAGATTGTTACTTCTATCAAATTTTTATGGAAAAAAATGAGAAAGTTGGAGTTCCTACAATCCAGCAGCTATTAGAATGGTCTTTTATCAACAGCAACCTGAAATTTGCAGAGGTCAGTGGTCCTTGCTTGTGTTTTGTATGGAAGTTCTGACCGGGAATCGAACCCTGACCTCCTGGTTTAAAGGTCGACGCTCAGCCACTGAGCCACGCAGGCCAGGCTCAGAGGGAAAGTTTTTGATTCTAAAAATAATTTTTTTTTTTTCAGGCCCCATCATGCCTGATCATTCAGATGCCTCGGTTTGGGAAGGACTTCAAACTATTTAAGAAAATCTTCCCTTCTCTGGAACTGAACATCACGGACTTACTGGAGGACAGTAAGTAGGAGCTCTGCCTGCTCTGCTGGTTCCTCGGAGTCAGAGGGCTGTGCTTCGCCGGGAGCGGGCGGGAGGCAGGCCCTCCGCGGGCGTCCGTGTCTGCGGAGCCGGGAGCGCGCGGCCAGAATCCGTGCTGAGAACGTCACCAGGAAGGCCGATACGGGCCGTACACGCGCACGGGCTATGGTGCCTGACTGGGAAGTCAGAAGCCGTCTGCGTGCTAACAAGGGCGAATTGTTAAGTGGGTTCCGGTGTGTCCGTCCTGTGTTCGGAGACCCGCAGTACGAAAATGATGATGGAATGTTAAATAAAAGTTATGTCCAGGTTCTGTACAAGAGGAGCTATAAACACACATCTCACACACACACACACACACACACACCCACACACATACACACACACACGCATACACGCACCCACCCACACACAGGCTCGGGGCAAGGAGCTGTGAACACAGGAGTGTGTAAACGTGAGAGGGGGAGGATGGAGGAAGCGCATGTGCTGGTGGTGGCATCTCGCTCACTGGAACGGGATGCTCTCAGCTTCCTCTGTCCCGTCTGCATCGTTGAAAGTCCCTCAATGCACTCTCGATGGGGGGAGCCCCTAGAATATATCAATTTAGAAAACGAGACATTTTTTAAAGTTTTCCCGAATCCACGGAAATCCAGTTTAAGGCGTGAGGGGGTGGGAGGGAGAGCCCGCTGCCCTTTTCGGAGCTTCCGTCTCTAACCGTCTCCACGGGAGAGCGCGCTGAAGGCCCTCCCGCCCCGCAGCGCCCCGGCAGTGCCGCATCTGCGGAGGGCTGGCCGTGTACGAGTGCCGGGAGTGCTACGAGGACCCCGACATCGCCGCCGGCACCATCAAGCAGTTCTGCGCGGCCTGCAACGCCCAGGTGAGCCCCCGCCCCCCCCGCCCCGCCGCCCCGCTGCCCGCCCCAGCCGCACTGCGGGGCGGGCCGAAAGGACACCCCAGCTCACGGCCCCGCCGCCCCGGGCTGCACTGCGGGGCGGCCGGAAGAACACCCCAGCTCACGGCCCCGCCGCCCCGGGCTGCACTGCGGGGCGGCCGGAAGAACACCCCAGGCGGCTGGTTCCCGCCCGAGGGCGCCTGGCAGGCTCCGGAGGAGTCAGGGCGAGGAGGGGAGTCCCTCCCGGGCACCCCCGAGCCTGGCTCTGCCCGTTCCGCTCAGGTCCACTTGCACCCCAAGAGGCTGACCCACAAGTACAACCCGGTGTCGCTGCCCAAGGACCTGCCGGACTGGGACTGGCGGCACGGCTGCGTGCCCTGCCAGAAGATGGAGCTGTTCGCCGTGCTCTGCATCGAGACCAGCCACTACGTGGCCTTCGTCAAGTACGGCCGCGACGACTCCGCCTGGCTCTTCTTCGACAGCATGGCCGACCGGGACGGTAACCGCCCCCGCCCTCTGACCCCGGGGGACAGCGTGTGCGGGAGGACAATGTGTGCGGGGGGACAGTGTGTGCGGGGACAGTGTGTGCGGGGACAGCGTGTGCGGGGGGCCCAGGGACAGCGGAGAGGGTCAGCTGGGGCTGCCCTCGGCCAGGCTGCTCAGAGTGATGCTGGCTGCCCGCAGGTGAAGGTCGCCCCTGACGGCAGGCCCTGCGCTCCTTCAGTACCGTTACCCCCCACTCAGCACAGGGGGAGCCAGGGGGCTCTGCTCAGCTGTGTCCTCACCGGTTCTGTTCGCTCCTGGAAACACTGCTCAGAGCAAAGGGGCTTGAACTTACGGAATCAGAAGTGCAGTTGGTCCCCTCCCCGGGCTGCAGGGGGCGGTGGCGTGCGGGCGGCAGCTGCGGGGGGGAGAACTCGACCCTGCACTCTCTTCCCTCTGTCCGCAGGCGGCCAGAACGGCTTCAACATCCCGCAGGTGACGCCGTGCCCCGAGGTGCGGGAGTACCTGCAGATGGCGCCCGAGGAGCTGCACGCGCTGGACGCGCGGCGGATCCAGGGCTGCGCGCGCCGGCTGCTGTGCGACGCCTACATGGTCATGTACCAGAGCCCCACCATGAGCCTGTACAAGTAGCCCGTCCGCCCCGCCGGCCGGGCCGGGCGGGAGGCCGGAGAGCCCTCAGACCGCCGCTCGGTCACGGCGCCTGTAACACAGCGTTTGCTCGGACGGACGTATGCCTGCCGGTTTCCTGAGAGGCCCGATGAAGTTGTTAGAGCTGAACCCCGAGCCCAGCGCGGCGATCGTGCGGCCCTGCCGGAGCACAGCGCCCCCTGCGCCGCCCGGACGCCTCGGCTGGCGGGACGTAAATAAAAGTGTCTCTGCGGACCAGCCCGCTCCGCTGTCCTCTGTGCCGGCGTCCCCGGAGGAAGATGGCTCGGCGCTGGGAGATGACCTCCCGCCGGCGGTTAAAGTGTGTGGACCGCCTGCCGGCCCCTCGGCGTCCGTGCTGCTGACGCGGCCGGGAAAGTGCCCGCTTCCCGGGGCGGCTTCGGTGGGGTCCGGGTCTCGTCACCGAGCGTCCGTTTCTGAATGCCGTTCGCGGGGGGCTGACGCGTACGGCCATCGGCCTCCTGGGGACCGCAGCGCCCGGCTTCCAGGCTGCCCTGGGGGCGGGGCACGGTCCCGCTAAAGGCCTGAGTGACGGGGTCACCCACCCCCACCCCCGGGGCCATCGGCGATGAACGTGGCCTGAGGCGTGGCGCAGGGACACGCCCCGGGAGACGCACGAGGCGCCCAACCTCGGCCACGCGAGTCCGACTGCCCAGCGCTCAGGTCTGGCCGCCGGCAGCCGCCCCCACCAAGCTCACTGCTTCCGCCGGAAGCAACGGCCCTTCTATTCACACGGCGGCGGCGGCAGCTTATCCTCCTGGTCGAAGAGGCAGGAAACGGTGTTTGTGTAGCTGACACCCATAGTGTGTGTCCAGACAGCAGTGGGCGTTGTGGGTGTCTGTGCTGTGGCGTGTGCGTGGCGTGTGCCGTGGCGTGTGCTGTGCGTGCGTGTGCTCCGAGCATTGTTTCCTGGAACGCCTTCCTGGCCATGCAGGACCGAAGGGCGGTCATGTGTGTAGAACATGTGACACATAAAACCACGTCCAGAAGTGGCGGGAAGAGCCCTCAGGCCTCAGGCGGGTGTTTCTAACGGCGGGTCCACCTGTGGTCTCGTCATTCCACTCGCGAACACTCGTCAGCTCCACCAGCCAGCACACTGTGCAGGAGTGCCCCCAACTTGTCATGTTCTCAGTTTGAAATGAGCGCACGCAACTTTCGCATGAGGGCTTGCTGAGAGCATGGACCGGGTGCTGAGAGGGGCATGGACTGGGGGTGCGGAGCCCTGGTGGCAGGGTGGCGTCGCTGGAGGCGGGGCCGGGAGGAGAGCCGGTGGGAGCCGCACAGGAGCACAGAGAGGAGCACATAGGGGAGCACACGCATTCCCGCTGCACGGGCACCGCCTGCGACGGACGTCCCTGAGCGCGGCGGCCAGGCCCGGCCGGCAGTGGCTCCGGCCCCGGCCCCGGCCCCTGCCGGCTTGTCAGGAGCATTTTCCTGGGACACTCATGCTTTTGCACTGCGGCGTCACAGCCGAGCAGCTGTGACAGACACTGGCCCCGCACAGCCTGAAACGCCGACCTCTGGTCCTTGCGGAAGTTCCTCAAACGTAAAGTGATTAGGAAGCAACGAGTTTTAAATATGACTCCATCAGAGCTTTCCCACAGAGCTTATTTAATTGGAAGTATCATTTACCTTCCTTAAGGGGTGCATTCGGAGCTGGCCCCACCCCCCTGAGTCACCAGCCGGCTCCGGGGAGCCAGGGGGTGCGGTCTGAAACGCACCCACAGCCCCGGGGCCAGCTCCCCCACGGACGGTGTGCGGGGTCTCTCGCCCTGGACGCAGGGACTCCCCGGGTCCCTCCCGTTCCCTCAGCACCGTGCTCAGGGCTGGCACACAGCAGGTGGGCACATATTTGAGAGTCAGAGAGGGAGCTTCAGCCTGTAAGGAAAATATTCTTATGGATTTCATAGCGGGGGGAGGGAGGGAGAGAGAGAGAGAGAAACATCAATGGCGAGAGAGAAGCACCTGGGTATGTACCCTCACCTAGAACTGAACTGTGACCTCCGGGTTCATAGGTCGGCGCTCAACCACTGAGCCACACCAGCCGGGCAGCTTCCCGCCTTTCATGCACAGGCCCCTGCGGCTCGCTGCTGCTGCTGCTGTGGCCGGAAGGACTTCCCGGAAGGACTTCCCTGTCCCACGTCTCGTAGGAGGTCCCGGGGGCCAGCCCGCTCTGGCCCCCCGGCCTCTGGCTCCCTCCCAGGTTCCTCTCCGAAGTGGAAACTTGCCGCTCTGCCTCCTGGGCTCCAGCGCGGAACCCACGTTCGCTGTGTGCGTGGTGCGTGGTGTGCGAGGCGCCAGGGTAACGGTGCCTCCTCCCGGACCGGGTGCCCTGGGCACACTCTCGCGTCTTTAGATGCTTTTTAATTTTATTATTATTATTATTATTATTATTATTATTATTATTTTAATGCCTCCCTTCCTTCTGGCGCAGCATCGCCATCGTGTGGCCATCATAGGTTATGGCAACATCTCGGCTCCTGGCTGCAGCCAGCCGCCAGCTCCAGGTTGGGGAAGCGGCAGGTGATGCTTGAAAGCAGATGCGGCAACAAGAGGCAGGGCCGCGCGGCAGATTTTACAGTGATTTCAGGAGGCCTGGCACTTCCTCCTGGTCCCTCAGGGCGGCGGGGGGCGGGGGCGGGGGGCGGGGGGAGAAGAGGGGATGCGGGGTCGGCCTGTCTGCCTGTGTGGCGTCTCCGCCGTCTCCCTCTTCCTGGCAGGCTCCTTTCCCTAACGGTGTTCCAGGTGAGTGAGTGCCATCTGCTGGGCACGGCCAGTCCTTCGCTGGGAACCGTCTCCTGTGGGTGTGGGAGCCGGCCTGGGAGCCTCCTCCCGTGTGCTCCCTCCCGTCTGCAGGGAAGCGGGCAGGTCTGCGTGTGCAAACCTCCTCCCCCTGCTCCTGTGCCCCTGCCTCCGAGTCCTGGGTGTGGGCGCAGCCAGGCAGGCTCAGAGCCGCCCCCGGTGCCCGGGCCGCCCCCAGCGGGCCCTGGCATTGCCCTTTGACCTCCCAGGGGCTCTTGTACACACCAGGTCTGGGAGCCCCTGCCTTCTGTGGCCAGGACTTCCCTCGTTCAGCAAAAGCCAGAGGGCTGAGGCCGGCACAAGGCGCTGTTGGTGCGAGCGGAGCGGGGACACCTGGCCAAGTGCTGGCTCCCGCTCTGCTCCGCCCGCCGCGTGCTGAGTGCTAAGTGATGACAGACCCGGAGCCCGCAACGCAGGGGCGCGCACCGAGGCCTGCCTGGTGACCCCGCCTCCCCCGCACGCCACTTCCCGACCCCGGCCCCACCGGGCAGGCCGTGAGGCCAGGCCCCTCACCTCCCGGGGCTCAGCCAGCACGGTGGCTGCACGAGAATGTTCCAGAACCGGAGGCCGCTGCCTTCCCCAGGGGCCCTCCTCTGAGCCTCCGTCCCTCCATCCCTGGCGCAGAAGGGCTGTCCTAGCCCGCTCTGCCCTGCAGGGCCCTCGGCTGGCCTGGCTCTCAGGTGAGAGCGGCGGCCCACACACCAAAGGGTCTCGGGTTCGATTCCTGGTCTAGGCCAGGCACCTGGGTTGCAGGTTCGATCCCCAGCCCTGGGCAGGGCCTGTGTGGGAAAGCAACCAATTGATGTCTCTCACATCACTGTTGTGATTTGTCCCTCCCTCCCTCCCTCTGTCTCTTCCTCTCTTCCTCCCTCCTGTGCACGATTCTGGCCAAAATGGAGTTCCGTCCGTCTGTCCGTGACTTATCCCCGATGGGCCACCAGGGCAGGAGCTGTGACCCACCCCTTCGTTCCCCGCCTGCGTCCCCCCTGCCCGCTCCCTCCCCGGCCCCCAGCCGTCCCTCCAGGCACCCTTCGCCATCCGAGCGCCTGGCTCTGGGGGCTCCCGGATGCATTTTTGATCAGATGGCCCAGTTTCGAGGGAGTCCCCTGTCAGGAATGACAGGGCCGAGGGCGCCAGCCCCGTGTCTTTCACCGTAACCGTCCCGGTTAATGCCGGGCGTAACCGGCACAGGCCGGGGCGGCCCGGGCACAGAACCCCGCAGCTGCCACGGAGGCAGGCCCGGGCCGGAGCCGGGGGAGAGCCAGTTATTAATAAATCACTCCATCGCCGGGGACCCCTCTTCAGACAAATTAGCAGGGGATCCATAATCAACTCTAACTGTATAATTTATAATAATTGATCTCGTTCTGACTGACCCCTCGCCGCTCCCCGAGTGCCCTCCGAAGAAAAATGGCCCTATTAGGGTACGTTTAATCCTCAACACGAGCTGATGGATCCTATTACGTTAAGGTCATATTCGAAGCTCCTGTTAATTGTCAGAACCATTTTAAATTGATTAGAGCTAAATTAAATCAATGTCATGTTTGGAGAAAACAATATTTCTAATGGATGAGGCCCGGCTCACCTCAAACAAACATATTTATCAACCGATTCCCGGTGACGCGGAGGGGCACAGCTGGGCCCATGCGTCACGTCTGTCTATAATGTGGGAAATGTCACCGGGCAATTCGTTATGTCAGGTAATGAATGGGGAGCGCGGGGCTCCCCCGTGGCAGCCGGGGCGGGTGAGGGTAGAAGGTTCCAGACCGGCCGCTCACCTCCCAATGGCTGCCCTTCCCCCCATCCCCCACACAGGGCCCCCAGAGTCTCATTCCCATAGTCCCCTGAGCTCAGCTGGCCCCACCGGCCGCTCCAGCCCCGCCCCTCCCTCTCCCTCCTCCAGGAGCTGGGATGCAACCCCTGGTCCACGCCCACTCCTCCCATCAGGCTTTGCTAGGGCGTCACTGCCTCCAGGAGGCCTTCCCTGATACCCCGGGCTCCACCGAGTCCCCCTAGCACGGGCTCTCGGACAGCACCGGTGTCCCTGTCCCCGCCGCCCCCTGACATCGGTGTGGCTCTCGGATGGCTGTCCGGGAGCCGGCTCTGTGGGAGCAGGCCTGTCGCTCTGCTTAGGTCTGGGAGGGGGCTGCTGGGTGGGGGGGCAGGAGCCCGTGGCACCTGACTGCAAACAGCGCCCCCGGGGAGGGGGCAGCCACCCGCCCTGGCATTTCTCTGAGGAGAGCTGGGAGGGCGAACCCCCCGAGGTTACAGCTCAGCAGGGACGTCCTTCCGGGCACCACATCCGCGGGGCGAGGTCCGCTCCCCAAAGTGACCACAAGGCCTTTTATTATTATTATTATTATTATCATCATCATCATCATCATTATTGATTATGGTATTTCATCATTGTCCTCATCCCCCCATTCCCATCCCAAACCCCTTCCCACATATGCCCCCTCCCCCCCCTTGTCCATGGCCACTGGCCAGGCCCATAGGCACGCACACGAGTCCTTTGGTTGATCTCTCCCCTTTCCCCCCACCCTCCCCACCCTCCCCTGCCTTCCCTCTGAGGTTTGAGAGTCTGGTCGCTGCTTCTCTGTCTCCGGGTCTGTTTTTGTTCATCAGTTTATGTTGTTCATTATTTCCTCTAGATGCGTGATGTCACGTGATCCAAGACACAGCCTTGTAATTACTGGAGGGCTTCGTTTGGGGCGGCGAGAACCTCAAGACGCCCTCACACAGGGGTTCTCCGCCTTCCTGGCGCCGAGGCCCTTTCACACAGCCCCTCACGCTGTGGTGGCCCCGGCCATAACGGTACTGTCATTCTGCTCCTGTTAATGAATCGTGACGTAAATGTCTGTGTTTTCCCATGGTCTTAGGCTCCACAGCAGCGGTTCTCAGTCTGTGGATCACAACCCCTTTCACGGGGGCCGCCTAAGACCATCGGAACACACAGATATTTATTTATTTATTTATTTAAAAATATATTTTATTGTTTTTTTACAGAGAGGAAGAGAGAGGGATAGAAAGTTAGAAACGTCGATGAGAGAGAATCATCGACCAGCTGCCTCCTGCACACCCCCTTCTGGGGACGTGCCCGCAACCAAGGTACATGCCCTTGACCGGAATCGAACCCGGGACCCTTCAGTTCGCAGGCCGGCGCTCTATCCACCGAGTCACACCGGTTTTGGCGGAAAACACAGATATTTGCATTACGATGCATGACAGTAGCAACATTACAGTTATAATGGAGCAGCAGAAATACCTTTTTGGTTGGGCGTCACCACAGCACGAGGAGCTGGGTTACAGGGCCGAGGCGTCAGGGAGGCTGAGAAGCCCTGCGTTAACGCAGCCCGAACACACCCACCTCGGTTCCCTATTCTCTCTCACCCCCTTCGGCCGCCCGCCCACGCAATGGCCACGGGGCAGGTCCCGTTAGACGGTCCACATGCCGGCCAGCTTCCCCCCCGCCCGTGGCCCGGGCTGAGGACCCTGTCACTCGCTCACCGCACGTGCCTGGTTGCAGGCTCGATCCTCGGCCCCCGAGTCCTTGTGCAGGCACCGATCTGTGTGTCTCTCATCGATGTTTCTCTCTCCGTCTCTCCCTCCCCTAAATAAATAAATAAATAAATAAATCAGTGGGAAAATATCCTCCGGCGGGGGATTCACACCAAAAACAAAGTGTGCCGCTCAGCATTTTGACAGGAAGTACAGTCACCGACAGGCACGATCGGGGATTCGGAACATTTTCCCCCAAAACCGGGTCCCTCCTAGGCTTCTGCGCTCAGGACGCTCCCTGTGCCTCGCGTTGGGCAACAGCCGGCTACGTGCCTGTCCCTGCAGCTTCGCCTTTTCCCCAATGGCAGAGACAAGGCACACAGACAGGCGGGCGGCTCCTTCCGGACCCTAACGCCGCCCTTACCGTAATTACCCTTACCGTAATTACCCTTACCGTAATTACCCTTACCGTAATTACCCTTACCATAGTTACCCTTACCATAGTTACCCTTACCGTAATTACCTTTACCATAGTTACCCTTACCGTAGTTACCCTTACCGTAATTACCTTTACCATAGTTACCCTTACCATAATCACCCTTACCGTAGTTACCCTTATCGTAATCACCCTATCGGGGCGCACAGCAATCCCGTCACAGCCCCGCGCTGGTTAACGGCGTGGGGGTGGCTCCTAGTCTAGGCCAAGGTCAACACGCTGCCAGGGGCCTGCGAACAGAGGGCCTCTGTGGCCGTGTCTCCACTCCTCTGGGGGACGGGCCTCGCCGTGGGACGGCTGAGTCATAGGTGAGTGAGCGGAGAACTTTATCCGAGGCCCAGCGGGGTCCCCAGAGTCCCGGGCGCCGCACGGCAGGTGAGCAGCGCTGCCGCACGTGGTTCCCGTCGGCAGTCCTTCTTGTTTGTTTGTTTGTAAATCATTTGTATTGATTCCAGAGAGGAAGGGAGAGGGGGAGGGGGAGAGAGAAACATCAGTGATGAGAGAGCATCACCGCCTCCCACTGGGGGTGGAGCCCTGGGCATGTGCCCTTGACCGGAACCGAGCCCAGGACCCTCCGTCCACAGGCCGGCGCTCTGCCCACTGAACCACACCAGCCAGTGCCTGCCGGCAGTTTCTTAAGGACCCACTACGATGGGCATTTTCTCATGGGCTTGTTTGCTAACGTTTATTTTTCTCAGTATCTGTTCAGATTTCCCCCTCATTTTAAAATTGGATTCCTTGTCTTATTATTGAGTTCTGAGAGAGTTCTTTATTGATTCTAGATACGAGACTTGTATTCAGTAAATAGACACACACACACACACACACACATTTAAATATATTTTCAATGATTTCAGAGAAGAAGGGAAAGGGAGAGAGATACGAAGCCTCAGTGATGAGGGAGGATCATCGATGGGTGCCTGCTGCATGCCTCCCACTGGGGACCGAGCCCACAGCCTGGGCCTGTGCTTGTCCGCCGTGTTCTTAGCCGCGTCTTCCGAAGAGCAGTTTTCCATCCTGACGACGTGCTGCCATTTCAGTGACGGCGCAGGTGTCTCGTTTTCCATCTAAAAACCACGTGTGTGAACCCAGATGGCAGACACGTCTTCTGTTTTCTGTTTTGTAGCTCTCAGGTTCGATCCAGTTCAAGTTAAAATTTTTGCATTTCTGTACCAAGGAAGGGTGGAAGACCCTTCTCTCTCTCTCTCTCTCTCTCTCTCTCAAATATATTTATTTATTGATTTCAGAGAGGAAGGAAGATGGATAGAGAGATAGAAACATCAATGATGGGAGAGAACCACTGATCATCTGCCTACTGCGCGTCGCCCCCCCCCCCCCCCCGCCCGGGGACCTTGCCCACAACTCAGGCAAGTGCCCTTGACCAGAATGGAACCCGGGACCCCTCAGTCCGCAGGCCAACGCTCTATCCACTGCGCCACACCGGCCAGGCATCCCTTATCTTTTTGTACGAAATGCCCTTCCTGGCGCCCTGTGGCAGAGTATGGCTTCCCCGTTCAATCACCCGGGCGCCTTGGCAAACACAGATGGCCCGGGACCTGTGGCTCTATTTCTGGACTCTCCGATCCCTTGGTCTCTCTGACGATCATTCTGCCAATCCTCCCCGCCCCCCAAAATCACATCCCCGGGAGATAGCTTTATGGTTCGCGTGACATTTGTACGATTCCTGCACGACTGGCTCTTGTTTTTAAAAATGGCGCTGGCTGTTCTAGACCCTTCCTTTTCCACGCGGTGGGGGCCCTGGCCTGGGCACGCCCGCGGTCCCAGGCCCACGCCCCACACCCGCGGGCACAGGCACGGCCGCGGCGGGACGCCTGTTGAAGGCCCCCGGGCCCCACGCGTGCGCGAGGCAGTGACTCCGGTGCAGCGATATCAGGACAGCGCAGGCGCCCGCGTCAGCTGCCGCTGCTAACGGGAGGAGCGGCCCTGAGGGGCGGGCGGCCTCGCTGGAGCGGGTGCCCCTGTCCAGGCGGCCTCTGGCGGCTCCGTGTGCAATGCCTGCTGTCACGTGTGTTCTTCCAGCTTCCTGTGCCCGGAGGGGACCCCCCCCCCCCCCCCCCGCTGCGGAATCGTCCGACACAGACACACATAGCTCATTGAGACCCTGCCTGGCCGAGTGTGCACAGGGCCTGCTGGAATCTTTTTAATTTTAATTTTATTTTAATTTTAATTTTTATTATTATTATTTTTTTCCTGTTGGAATCTTGATGGGAATGGAGTGGATGCTAACCACCCCCAGCTGCCCCGCCTCGGGGAATGGCCCTCAGCTGGTGGGCGGACGCGGCCCCTGTGGTGTGAGTCAGACTCTGAGCTCCCCCCTCCCTCCAGTGGCTCAGGCTGCCGGCCCCCTCCTCGCCCGGCCCCTGCTCCTCTCCCGTCTCGCTGGATCCCTCGCTCCAGGCTTTTCCCGATGGGGACCCAGGCGGGCACCTGAGTCCCGGCCTCAGACCCGCCTCCAGGGAGCCGGAGCTGTAGACTCGGTCCCAGGAGTGTCCCCGGGAATCAAGGGTGCGGTACGGACACGCCTCTGTAGGTATTTATTATTATTCGTTAAAGTCTATGTTTATTGATGTCAGAGAGGGAGGGAGAGGGAGAGAGAGAGGAACATCCATGAGGAGAGAGAACCGTGGACCGGCTGCCTCCTGCACGCCCCCCACTGGGGATGGAGCTCGTAACCCGGGCCTGTGCCTGAGCGGGAATCGAACCGTGATCTCCTGGCTCATAGGTCGATGCTCAGCCCCTGAGCCACGCCGGCCGGGGTGTCATTCCCCTTTTAAACACGGCTTCTCTCTCCGGGGCGTAGGGCAGGAGGGCAGGGAGCCGATGGGAAGGGCTCCCTGGGTGAGGCCCGGGGCCAGCCTCCCAGGGTGCCGGGCCAGGCCATGGGGGGCGGGTCTGGCAGCCGGAGACCGGGCGCCCTGCTCACCCTGCCCCTGCGTTCTCTCCACAGGCCCGGAGGCCCGGGAGACCACCGGTTTGGGTGCGAGACCTCCAGCGACTCCGCGGAAGCTGTGGGACCGGGAAGGTCCTTCGCTCTTAGCCCGCCCTCCTGTCCGAAGGTACCGGCGACTCCGGCCTCACGGGGGGTGGGAGGGGGTGGGTGGTGGTGGGGGGGGTGGTGGTGTGTTCCAGAGTCGGGAGCCCCGTGATGCACTGGGTTCGGGTGATACAAGAGGCAGCGTCGCTCAGGGCGGGGGTGGGGGTGGGGGTGTGAGATGGTGTGTCCCTCACCCACTGGCCCTGTGTCCACCCCGCTGGGAGGCCTTCCCCCCATGTGGGTGTCCCCTTCACTCTGTGCAATTTCCTGAACAACATGTCCCATTTCTTAAAAAAAAAATTATATTTTTATTGATTTGAGAGAAGAGGAAGGGAGAGGGGGAAAGAGAGAGAGAGAGAAACATCAATGGTGAGAATCGTGGACCGGCTGCCTCCTGCACGCCCCACCCTGGGGACGGAGCCCGCCACCAGGCCTGGGCCCTGGCCGGGAGTGGAACCCTGACCTCCTGGCTCCGGGTTCGGAAGATGTCCCGTCTCTTTTCTTCCCTCCGCTCACAGCTGGGGGCCGCCGCCAGCCGCCTGCGTGGTGGGGGCAGACCTCAGGCAGGTGGCGAAGCGGGGGCAGGGGCCTCTCTGGCCTCCGCGCGGGGGCCTCCGGGCGGGGGCCTCGGAAACGGGGTTTCTGTTCAGACGTAGGGTCCTCCCGAGGCGAGCCGGCAGCTCAGACCCCGTCCCCCCGCCGGGCAGGTGCCTGCGGAGGGCACCCTGCATCCCCGGGCGGCATCTCGCTGAGCCGAGGTGACGGGCCTTGTCCGCTTTGGCCATCACTGCCCGTATCCATAGCAACGCGTTCCCATCGTCCTGGGAGAGGGCTGGGGGGAGCCCCCAGGTGAGTTCACTGCTGGCTGCGTCTGGGAAGTGGCTGGTCCGACAGGTGCTGGCGCCGGGGGCCGGGAGCCGGGCTGTGGACAGTACAGTCCGAGAGCCGGGCCCGAGCCCAACCCCGGGGGCCGGCCCGCGTCCCAGCAGACAGCTGGGCCCTCCGCAGAGAAGGGCGGCCCGAGCCCAGGGAGGGCAAGGTGGAGAACTCCAATGTCTGCTTCCTCCTTCCCCCATCCCTCCCCCCGCCCCCTTTCTCGCATCCCCCCCAAACGTGTGATTTCACATGTGTCTCTCTGCATGCATTACACAAATCGCACAGCTGAGTAGCTCTTCTCAAAACCTGGACCGGCCCCAAGAAGGAGTTTGCCAGCTCGCACAATGCCGCTTTCTTCCCGGACAATGCCGCCTGCCTGGCGCGTCGCGAATGTGGCGTGCGTGTGCGTGCGTGTGTGTGTGTGTGTGTGTGCGTGTGTGTGTTTTTACTTTTTTATTCCACTGTGCATCCCTCACCCTGATAAGCAGGCACAATGGCAAACAGCTGGGACGGGGAAACATCGCGTGTGTGTTTTCCGGGCGCGAGAGAAAGACAGAGAAACCGGATCGTTGGTGCGGGCCAGGCCCCCGTCTGCCGCCGCCGGAGGGCGAGCCGCTGGGGGAGGGAGGGAGGGAGGAAGGGAGGGAAGGTGCTATCCATATTTCCATCAGACGTTACATATTTATCAACGTGCAGCTGGTGCATTGTCTTCCGAGGGCGGATGACGGGGTCCTCCCCCCACCCCCGCACAGTCCGCCTTCCCTCCGAAGCGCCTTGTCTCCGGGGCTGGCATTGTTCTCCCACTGACGTTACTTCATAGGGATCCGGGCCCCGCGCCTCTGATGGGACACGTGGGGCCATTGCTCCTGCGGCTCCAGGAGGCTCTGGGACGGGGTCCCCCTGAGCCTCCGTGTGCAGGTTCGGGGCTCCCTGAGCCTCCGTGTGCAGGTTTGGGGTTCCCTGAGCTCCGTGTGCAGGTTCGGGGCTCCCTGAGCCTCCGTGTGCAGGTTTGGGGCTCCCTGAGCTCCGTGTGCAGGTTTGGGGCTCCCTGAGCTCTGTGTGCAGGTTTGGGGCTCCCTGAGCCTCCGTGTGCAGGTTCGGGGCTCCCTGAGCTCCGTGTGCAGGTTCGGGGCTCCCTGAGCCTCCGTGTGCAGGTTTGGGGCTCCCTGAGCTCCGTGTGCAGGTTTGGGGTTCCCTGAGCTCTGTGTGCAGGTTTGGGGCTCCCTGAGCTCCGTGTGCAGGTTTGGGGTTCCCTGAGCCTCCGTGTGTAGGTTCGGGGCTCCCTGAGCTCCGTGTGCAGGTTTGGGGCTCCCTGAGCTCCGTGGGAAGGTTTGGGGGGGGGTGACGGAGGTGTTTTTCAGCAGGTGCACCGGGGGGCACCGTCGGTGGGGACACCCATCCTGTCCCTCGACGGCCACCCCGCCTCCCTCTCCCACGCAGGGGTCCCTCCCGGGAGGGCCACACCCCCTGCCCGCGTCTGTTCGTTAGGTGGGAGGCCCGCCTTGTCCATCCCCATCGCGCTGGCCGAGCGGCCACTTCATCCTCATTTGTCAGCCGCCGCGGCGACAGGTCCGCTCGGCGCAGATCCTCCCGGGCCCCCGCCATCCTGTCACCGGCTTCACGGGGGCGGCCCTGCTCCCCGACGAGTGACGGTCTCCCGGAGCCCGAGCCTTAGCGCCAGGGTGAGAGAACGTTACACACCGCCAGCCCCGCCCGGACCACCCGTCTGAGCAAGGCCGGTCAGACGGAGCCGGGAGGGAGCCCGCCTCGCGGGGCCTGGAGCTGAGGTGCCCCATTGGTCTGTGGCCTCAGAATTGGTCAGCGGGGAGGGGGAGGGGCTCTGGGTGGGCGTTGGGGGCACATGGCCGCTGGGGCCCGGCCGTGGCTGCAGGCTGAGGGGTGAGGAGGATGTCAGGATTCTCACACTGAGGTCTGCGCGGGGCCAGGCCCGGGAGAGGGGAGCGCACGGGCGGGCGGGGACTGGGCAGCTGGAGGGCACCAGCCTCGAACCCGCAGCCCGGAGCTGCCTGCGGAGCGGGTGCCGGCCTGCAGACCGGAGGTGTGGGATTTAAGGGGACCTGGGATTCTGGATATTTTTGTGTCCGCTGTTTTCAGCTCCAGGGTTGGCACTGAGCTGAAAGCATTTTAAAAAATATATTTTATTGATTTTTTTTTTTTTTTTTTTTTTTTTACAGAGAGGAAGGGAGAGGGAGAGAGAGAGAGAGAGCTAGAAATGTCAATGAGAGAGAAACATCGATCAGCTGCCTCCTGCACATCTCCTACCGGGGATGTGACCACAGCTAAGGTAATGCCCTTGACCGGAATCGAACCTGGGGCCTTTCAGTTGGCAGGCCGATGCTCTGTCCACTGAGCCAAACTGGTTTCAGCTCAACATTGATTTTTAAATTGCAACAAGTGGTTCAGTACCCAGATGCATACACACTCGCCTGTGGTACGTCCTAACGTGTGTGTGCTCGGAGGGATTGGTTCGGGGGGTCTCACTGTCCCCCGGAGCGCCCCCCCTTCCGACATGACAAGGGAAGATCTCTCGCGCTGGCGTGGGGAGCTGGAGAGGGCGCTTCCGTTGGGAGCGGTTCCCGTCCCTCCCCTGAGCCAGGACCTGAGGCCACACCCCCTCTGAGGGCTGACATTGGCTGGTGCCCAGCGTTCCTGGAAGGCGGGTCAGGGTCAGGGGCAGGGGTCAGTGCAATGCTCCCAGGAGAGCCGTTGGCGGTGCAGGCCCGCCCCGTGCGTCCGTCAGGGAGGACCTGACCTGACCTTGCAGTGGCCGGCTGAAGGCGGGTATGGGTGTTTCCGGGGTGCAATGTGGAGTTGGACCACATAGTGTGTGTCCTTTGTGCACGAGTGTGCGTGTGCACGCCTACCGCACAGTGGGCGCCCACACACGTGTGCAGGCCACCGTGGGCACCCGGGGGAGGAAGGCTGGCTCCCCTCGCTGGCACCGGTGCCGGTGCACTGCGCCCTCTGCTGGCCGGACCAGGACACAGCGGCCTGGTCTGGCTGACCAGGTTCCACCCCTCTGAGCCCCGGTCAGCAGCTGCTGGGGACGCCGGGGCGGGCAGAGCCGGGGTGGACTTAGGGCCTTGAACCTTCCACCCCGACTTGCCTTTCACTGCAGGGACCTTGTGGGGCCCTGTCCTCTTGGGAAGAGGGGTGGCTATTGGGGCGGGCGGCAGGAGGTTCCGTGGGACAGGCCGTGGGCGTCGGCGTGTGGTGTGAGGGGGGCGGGGCTCTGTCTGTCTGAACCCGCGTCAGGTACAAGGCTGGAGAGCCCAGGAGGCGGGTGAGGAGGGGAGCGTGGTCCGTGGGGTGATCACGGAGGATCACACAGGTCCCGGGAGCCATCGGAGCTCTGAGCATACACCCTTCCTGTGCTTCTCACAGAAATCTCCAATCTCGCCGAAACCGGTTTGGCTCAGCGGTAGAGCGTCCGTCTGCGGACTGAAAGGTCCCGGGTTCGATTCCGGTCAAAGGCATGTACATTGGTTGCGGGCATATCCCCGGTAGGGGGTGTGCAAGAGGCAGCTGGTCGATGTTTTTCTCTCAACGACATTTCTAGCTCTCTATCCCTCTTCCTTCCTCTCTGTAAAAAATCAATAAAATATATTAAAAAGAAAAGAAAGGAAAAGAAAAGAAATCTCCCATCTCTGGGAGCCCGTATAGTCACTCTCTAGGCCCGTGGTCGGCAAACTCATTCGTCCACAGAGCCAGCTATCAGCAGGACCGCAACGGGCGTTTCTTCGGAGAGCCACATTATTTAAACGTAAACTTCTCCTAATGCCGATTCTTCAGAACAGACACGCCCGGGCCGTGGTGTTTTGTGGAAGAGCCACACTCACGGGGCCAGAGAGCCGCATGCGGCTTGCCAGCTACCGTTTGCCGACCACGGAGCTAGTGGGACCCCACCTGCCAGGGCTGCCTCCCCCCCCCTCCCCCCCCCTCCCCGCTTCTGTTTGGGTGTTGGGGAGAGCAAGCCCAACCTTCCCAGCACTTTGTCCCTCCCCGGAGCGGCGAAGTCGGGAGCCGCAACGCCCGCTGTCCGTCCTGCCTTCAAGGTTATCCAGATAGCGGGCGGCTCATTTGCATGGCGCTGGCCGGCGTGCGTGGGCCGGGCGCGCCGATAAGGCCTGGGGCCCGGGCCGCGGCTGTCCGGGCATTATCACGGGCTGGTACGCCGGGATGAATATGGAAATCTCCCGCCCGGGCCTCCCGGTCCCCCAGGCCTGGGGCCGCCTCCGCCACCGTGGCGATCCTTGAGGGTAAAATTGATTAATATTTGTTTTCAAAATGACACGCGGTGATGTATGGGCCCCTTTACCACTTAAATTAATACTTTAAGGAGATGAATGGTCTCTACTGAGGGTGTTAAAGTTCAGGCCCGGGGAATTTGCATATTTATATTGCGGCCGGCTGATAGTAATTGTGGGAGCGGCCTGGCAGGCCGTTCGTTTGTCACTTTCAGTGCCGCGGGCCGGCCATGGGCCTCGTTAGCTCCGGGGCCCGCTGGACCGGCTGGCGGCTGGGCACCGGGGCCTGGGTCCGGTCCACTCTCCCACCTCCCGGTCCCCGGGAGGCTCAGGCCCCTCTGGTCCGAGCACCTGTTTGGGGGGACAGACATAAACGGGGTGGAGGCGAGGGGAGGTGCCAGGATGCTCGCGGAGTCTCATCCACTTGGAATCACACAGACTTTTTAAAAAAATATATTTTGATTTTTTTACAGAGAGGAAGGAAGAGGGATAGAGAGTTAGAAACATCGACGAGAGAGAGAGTCATCGGATCAGCTGCCTCCTGCACGCTCCCTACAGGGGATGTGCCCACAACCAAGGTACATGCCCTTGACCGGAATCGAACCAGGGACCCTTCAGTCCGCAGGCGGGCGCTCTATCCACAGAGCCAAACCGGTTTCGGCAGAATCACACAGTCTCGGTCTTTTTGTCCCTGGCTGGTGTCGCTCAGCGTCATGTCCCCCCCCTCCCCGCCCGTGCGGTCTCAGGGCGACCCCGTTGGGCCTCTCGGAGCCTCGGTTTTCCTCATCTGCAAAATGGGAGGAAGTCGGAGGCGGAATAAGGATGCGGTCGCATCCAGTGGTCCCGGTGCCCAGCAGCGGCGAGAGCTCCATCGACAGCCCATCGGGCCCCTCTCCCACCCCCCGGCCCAGGCAGGGACAGCCGTCGCCCCCGGCCGGCGGAGGACGGGGCGTGGATGGGGATCGTGCGGGCGGAGAGTCAGGCTGGCCTTGTCCCTCTTCTCAACCTCACTCCCCGCTGAGAACCTTGGGTCTGGGGTTTGGTTCCGGTCAAGGGCACGGACCTCGGTGGCAGGGCTCGTGCAGGAGGCAAACAGTCTCCTGTTTCTCTCACGTGGGCATTCCTGTCCGTCTCTCCCTCTCTCCGTTCCACGCTCCCTGAAAATCAAGGGGAAAATATCCTCAGTGAGGATTAAAAAAGAAAAAGATTGATGGGGAGCAGCTCAGCGGGCTGGGTGTGGTCCCGTGCACCGAGCTTGCTGGCTTGATTCCTGACCTGGTGGCAGGCTCCGTCCCTGATCGGGGATGTGCAGGAGGATCCATGTTTCCCTCTCACATCGATGCTTCTCTCTCTCTCTCTCTCTCGCCCTCTCCCTTCCTCGCCCTCTAAAAACCAACAAAAATATGTTTAAAAAAGACTTATGGGGAATGCAGGGATGGCGAGTGTCTCTATGGACCTCCACGATGATAGAGAAACTGAGTCACCGTGGGACAGGCTCCCCGGACGTTGTCGGGGGGGGGCAGCCCCTAAAATGGGGGTGAGCACCATCTGCTGCCACACTTCCTCTCCCCACCAGCGCCCGCCAGCAAGTGGTTCCCTCTGTGTGGGCCTCAGTTTCCCCACCTGTAACCTCAGACCAGATTATGCGTCAAATCCGATCCAGCCTGAACGCGCTCTGCCGGCGTCTGCTCATCCGGCTCCGGTGACGGAGGTCGGGGCCTGACCCCCGGGAGTCAGGTCCGCAGGGCACAGGGCGGCCCGGAGCAGGGCAGGCCCAGGTCCCCGGCTCCCGCCTGCGCTGCCTGCGGGCTGTCTCCTCCCGTTAGTTTAACAGGCCCGGGGGCGAACGAGACGGCTCTGCAATCGGACCTGCGCGGCCCTCGGTAATGAAATTATGCTAATCTGCATTCAGCAGCCGCGGGCGTCCGTCACCGGAGCCGCCGGGGCGGCCGCTGGGGCGGCGGGAACGCGGCTGATTCTCCCCGAAATGAACAGGCCCGGGGAGGGTGACTTCATCGCCGGCCGGCCGGCCCCTGCCCCCGCCTCCCTCCCCCTCCACCCAGCCCGTCTCTGTCCCCCGGCCCCCGGGAGGCGGCCTGGTGGGGGGGGGGAGGGCGCGGAGGGCGGTCTCTCCACGGTGTGGCAGCACGGGCCCGGAACACGGATGCCGCCGGAGGAGGCTGCGTGTCAGCGCGTGTGCGGCCTGAGCCGCGTCTGGGTGTGCACACAGCTGCATGCGGGCACGGGAGTGCGTGTGCCCGCGCCAGTCTCCCGGCCCCGGGGGACAGCAGGCGTCCGTGATGTCGGCTGGGGATGTGTGTGTGAGCGAGCCTTAGTGTGTGAGGGCACGCACCTGTGTGAGGGGGAGCAGCACGCATCTGCACCTGTCACTGCATGTGTGTGTGTGTGTGTGTGTGTCTGTGTGTGTTTCTCTGTGTGTCTGTGTGTGTGTGTGTCTGTGTTTGTGTGTGTCTCTCTCTGTGTGTGTGTCTGTGTGTGTGTCTCTCTGTGTGTCTGTGTGTGTGTCTCTGTGTGTGTGTGTGTCTCTGTGTGTGTGTCTCTTTCTCTGTGTGTGTCTGTGTATGTGTGTGTCTCTCTCTGTGTGTGTCTGTGTGTGTGTGTGTGTGTCTCTGTGTGTGTGTCTCTTTCTCTGTGTGTGTCTGTGTATGTGTGTGTCTCTCTCTGTGTGTGTCTGTGTGTGTGTGTGTGTGTGTGTCTCTGTGTGTGTGTCTCTTTCTCTGTGTGTGTCTGTGTATGTGTGTGTCTCTCTCTGTGTGTGTCTGTGTGTGTCTGTGTGTGTCTCTCTCTGTGTGTGTCTGTGTATGTGTGTCTCTCTGTGTGTGTCTCTGTGTGTGTGTGTGTCTCTCTCTCTGTGTCTGTGTGTGTATGTGCCTGTGTGTCCCTGTGTGTGTGTCTCTGTGTGTGTGAGTGTGTGTTTCTGTGTGTGTGTGTGTGTCTGTGTGTGTCTCTGTGTGTGTGTGTCTCTGTGTGTGTGTGTAACTGGCGTACATGGAGGGACACAGCACACAATGTCCAAATAACAACACAGACGTGGCCCTGTTCACTGTAAATGCCAGAGCCGCTGACTCTCCCAGAACGCTTCACCCAGCTCTCCGCTCCCTAACCACCTGCGGTCACAACGGACGAACTAGTGTCGATCGGAAAAGTGAAACAACTGAGGCTTCTGTGCCAAAGCCTCATCATCGCCGGGCGGCAGGCTCAGGGGGTGGATGCCAGCCTGTGAGCCGGGAGGTGGCGGCGTGAGTCCCGGGCAGGGCCCAGGCCCGGGGTGTGGGCTTGGTCCCCAGTAGGGGGCGTGCGGGAGGCAGCCAGCCTATAATTCTCTCTCAATACCTCTGCCACGGCCACGTTCAAGCCACCAGGCAATGTCACTGAGCTCGGAGCTGTGACGAGATGCCCAGTAGCACCCAGGTATATGGTATTTTTACCATAAAGATAAAGTTGATATAAATACCACAAGAGCATGGGTAATCCTATAGAATAAAAGCCTAATATGCAAATCGACTGAAAGGCAGAATTACTGTTGGAACGACCAGTCACTATGACACGCACTGACCACCAGGGGGCAGACTCTCAATGCGGGAGCTGCCCCCAGCCCACAGGCCCCACGCCAGTGAAGGCGGGTGCCAGCGGGGGGGCCTCCCGATTATCCCACAGATGGGCCCTGACCACCAGCCAGGCCTGGCGACCCTCCCTGCCTGTGCACGAATTTCGTGGACAGGCCTCTAGTAGTAAAATAATTAGCGAAAGCAAGTGCTGAGTTCTTGAGGATTATCTGTTTTCAATACAATGTATTCCATTGTCAATGACATAATGTCATTGTCTCTCCTGTAATTTATTCCACTGTAAATTGTAGCATTGCTCTGGCCGGAACGACACCAGCGTTGAGTAGAAGTGGTGAAAGCAGCCGAAGCCGGCTTGGCTCAGAGGATAGAGCGTCGGTCTGCGGACTGAAAGGTCCCGGGTTCGATTCCGGTTAGGGGCATGTACGTTGGTGGCGGGCACATCCCCCCGGTGGGGGGTGTGCAGGAGGCGGCTGGTCGATGTTTCTCTCGCATCGACATTTCTGGCTCTCTAGCTCTCTCTCTCTTCCTCTCTGTGAAAAATCAATAAAATATATTTAAAAAAAAAGAAAAAAGGAGTGGGGAAAGCACCTGTTTTTGTCGCGGGGGGAGATGTTCCGTGTCTCGTCACGGACGATGACGTCAGCTGCCAGTCTTTCGTAAACGCCAGCTCGCACGTCCAGCCAGTGCCCTTGTCTCCCTGTTTGGATTGTTAAATGCTTTGTGTCCTGCATCAGCCGAGATGAGTATGGGCTCCTTTCATTCTGTTAACGTGGCATATTAGATCCACCGATTTAAAATATACATATACATATATATATATTATTTGATGGATTTAGAGAGAGAGAGGGAGGAAGGGAGAGAGAAACATCCATTTATTGTCCCACTTCTGTATGCGTTCACGGGTTGATGCTTGTGTGTGCCCTGGCCCAGGGACCGAACCCACAACTCTGACGGACAGGGACGATGCTCCAGCCAGCGGAGGCACCTGGCCGGGGCCACACCCACTGATGTCTGAATGGCAAGCCACACCTGCATTAGTGGCCTACGTCCCATGTGGCCCCGGTGTATGGTTCTTTAAATATGCAGCTCGCTGTGGTTTGCGAGTGTTTTGTTGAGGATTTTTGCATCTGTATTTCATAAGACATCTCGGCCTAAAGTTTTTTCTTTTTGTTGTTAATCTTCTCCAAGGGTTTTTTTCCCTATTGATTTTTAGAGAGAGTGGAAGGGCAGAGGGAGAGAAACACAGAGAGAGAGGAGAGAGAGAGACATTGATGTGAGAGAGAGACACATCCAATGGTTGCCTCTCACTCGTGCCTGCACCAGGGCTGGGAAACCTGCAGCCAAGGGACTTGCCCTTGACCGGAATCGGACCTGGGACCTTTCAGTCAGCAGACCGATGCTCTACCCACTGAGCCACACCGGTTTCGGCGGAGTGGCGTTCTGATTGGCTCACTCTGGTCAGGCACTCTCTTGGTCCAGTCCCCGGGGGCGGGGGCGGGGCCTGGAGGTGGGTCGGCCGCAGAGGCTGGGAGGCGGGGTGTGGCCAGGGTTTCACCAGGTGCCGGGGGACCCCTGGAGGTTACCAGCTCCCCATCTATACTCCTCCCCGCGCTGAGCACAGCCGCGTGCTGAGTAACAAACACCACATCGGGGTGCCCGCCTCTGCCCTCCGTCCACCTGCTGGGTGACCTTGGCCCACCCTCCCATGTCTCTCAGCCTCACCTTTTTTTTTAATATATTGTACTGATTTTTTTACAGAGAGGAAGGGAGAGCGATAGAGAGCTAGAAACATCGATGAGAGAGAAACATCGATCAGCTGCCTCCTGCACACCTCCTACTGGGGATGTGCCTGCAACCCAGGTGCATGCCCTTGACCGGAATCGAACCCGGGACCTTACAGTCCGCAGGCTGACGCTCTATCCACTGAGCCAAACCGGTTTCAGCTCAGCCTCAGTTTTCTTGTCCAGTTGGCTTGAGAACAACCAAAGCCACCAGGAGGCTGGCAGAGGGAGGCAGGTGGTGAGGGGTGCATCTGGAAGGAGGGGCTGATATCCGTGTTGCCCTGATGACGACAGTTAGGACCAGGGGCCCTGCACCCCGCCCGGGGCTGCCCTGGCCCTGCCCGCCCCCCCGCCCCCTCTCCAGTCCTCCCTCCCTCTGCAGCGGCCCCGGCCTGCTGGCTAATGGGGTATTGTCCCTCTCCGCGGGAACAAGGCGAGCCCAGCTGGCCTCGGTCACAGGTCACTGGCTCCAGACAAACCCGTAGGGACGGGCGGGTGCTCTGAGGGCAGGGGCGGGCGGCGTGGGCAGGGCTCCAGGTGCCGGGCCTGGGAGGGCCGCAGCCCAGCCGGGTGGTGAGTCCTGGGTCACGGAATTCCCCGGGACCGGACGCTCACGCTGCCTGGGGGACGGGGACCCTGGAAAGCGGAGCTGCTCTCGCTCAGCCTCTGGACGCTGAGGAGCGGGGAGGAGTGGACACGCCTGCATGGCGGGCCGTGTGTCCGTGTGTCCGTGTGTCCGTGTGTCCATGCGCTGGGGTGTTTGATCCTCCCCGGCAGCCGCCCCGTATGGGACAGCAGCGACCTTCCTCCCGTGCAGCCCCAGCCGAGAGCCACAGGACTGTGTAGCCCCAGCAGAGAGCCACGGGCTGGCAGGAGGACACGTGGTGTTTTCTGGAACAAATCTCACCGACAGCCAGGCAGCACAGCGGGGCGGAGAGCGGCTTATGGGCAGAGGACATGAGCTCCCGAGGGAGACGAGGGGCGGCCCCTGTGATCCCCGAAGCAGGGCTGCCTGGGAGGGGGTGCGGCTGCAGCTGTGCCCAGGGCTTCCTGGGGGAGGCCAGAAGTGGGCTGGCCTGGAGTGGGCTGGATTGGGGAGAGAAGGGGGGCCTTTCTCCCAGGTGGTGGAGAAAGGCTGAGCAAAGGCCCTGGGCCAGGCGGTGTGTGTGAGGCAGTGTGAGGACACGCCGGGCACAGGCTGGGGACCTGTCAGGGGGTGGAAATAATAACAAGAATCTACACCAATAAAAGAGAAAGATGCAAAATGGGCGTACCTTTGCGACACCCACCAGCCAATCGGGAGCGAGTGTGCAAATTAACCCAACAAAGATGGCAGATTAATTTGCATACACAGGCGCTGAGCAGCCGGGGGCGGGATGAAGGCGTTCTGCACTGCCCCAGCTGCTCTGGGCTTCTGGGCAGCATGGGAAGGCAGAAAGGCGGCTCTGGGCCGGAGCACAGGCGGAGCTGGCAGCCAGGGGAAGGAAGGCCCATCCTTGCGCGAATCTTCGTGCACTGGGCCTCTAGTAAAGTAACAATGGCAGCAAACAGCTACCTTGATTTAGAGTACTGACCACGGGCCAGATGCCTTAGGGCGGTGGTCGGCAAACTCCTTAGTCCACAGAGCCAAATATCAACAATACAATTGAAATTTCTTTTGAGAGCCAAATTAAAAAACAACAACATTTTATTGATTTTTTAGAGAGAGAGAGAGATACTTAGAAACATGGATGAGAGAGAAACATCAATCAGCTGTTTCCTGCACACCCCCTACTGGGGATGTGCCCGCAACCAAAGTACATGCCCTTGACCGGAATGGAACCCGGGACCTTTCAGTACGCAGGCTGACGGAGAGCCAAGTATTTTAAACTTAAGCTTCTTCTAACGCCACTTCTTCAACATAGACTCGCCCAGGCTGTGGCATTTTGTGGAAGAGCCGCACCCGAGGGGCCAGAGAGCCGCATGTGGCTCGAGAGCCGCGGTTTGCCGACCACTGTCCTAGAGCGTCTTGCTCACATCATCTCCTTTCATCCTCAGAAACCCTGATGAGGCAGATCGGGTCACTGTTCTCACTTCCCAGGTGAGAAGCCACGGCTCCCGATGGCTGGTGTTGTCATGAAAAGGACGGCATTCTAAATCCATTTTGAAATGCCACGAGACTTGGCCAAACGGGGCCTCCATTCCTCCACTCCCCCGTTCCTGCAGAGCCGCCATTGGCCAGGGGTGTCCCCCGTGGGAGGGACATTGGCTCTTCCATTTGTCACAAGCCCCACCCATCCCTACTGCCTCCTCGCCCACGCGGGTTTGCCCATGCACACTGCCTGTCTGCCCCCCAGGCATGGGAGTTTGTCACCCCGTGGGGAGACGGGGCCCTGAGGGAGAGGGGGGTGGATGTGGGGGTGCAGGGAGAACGTAGCTTCCCCCTTCCCAGCTCTGCGGATAAGGTCCCTGGCCTCCATTGAGCCTGCGGGGGAAGTCTCCCCCTCCCCGCCCCCGCCACCCGTCTGTGCCCTGAGCGCTACGCCCCCGCCGGCCTCCTGCTGAGAGTGTGGCTCAGTGGGGGAGGTCGAGGCAGGGGCACCCGGGGGAGAGAGGGAAAACATTTCCCCAGGGGAAGCCAAACACCGCTGTTTGTTTGCGTTGCTTAAATTATACGTGTTATTTATTTCCAAAGGGGCCTGTCATCACTGGTGAATGGGGAAGGCACCCGCCCTCCCCGTGCAACCAGAATTTCAGATATTATTGCCGTGGAGTCGGTAAGCCACGAGCTTCCCGTCTTCCGGAGCTGCGCTGGGGGCCTCAGGGGCCGGGTTTCTCGTGGTGGGGTGATTGCAGCCCAGGCGGCGGGGCGCCTGGGTCAGGGAGAGGGGACAGGCTTCCGGACCCTCCGCCTCGCTGTAGCTCATGCAGCCGCTTGCACAGTCACTCGCCAGACGCGGGCTCTGGGAACAGCGCAGTGCGTGGCACGATTATCCTACATAACAAAAGGGCGATATGCAAATCAACCAAACAGCCGAACGACCGGTCGCCATGATGCGCACCAGCCACCAGGGGGCAGATGCTGAGCACAGGAGCTGCTTCCTGGTGGTCAGTGCACTCCCACAGGGGGAGCTGGCCTAAGCCATCCGTCGGACAGCCCCTGAGGGCTCCTGAGCTGCTAACGGGTGCAGGCTGGGCTGGGGAGGGCACGAATGTTGTGCACTGGGCCTCTAGTAAATGACAAAAAACCACCACTTACACGGTGCTTATGAGGGCACCACGCACACTCTGGGTGGTCTGCACGCGGTAACTCCTTTGATGATCCCAATTGTACCCAAGAAGTAAAATGGTGCCCACTTTACAGACAGGAAAACTGAGGCACAGGAAGGACCCAGAGACATAGGCTTCTGTGGTGAGGGAGACAGACAGCGGACAGGGGATTCCGGTTCCGCGGAGTCACTGAGCAGGATCCCCGATGGAGAGGCCGGGGGCAAGGAGGGGCGTCCGCTTCAGGTGAGACAGGAGGGGGGGAGCGGGAGCCAAGGCCAAGTTGACTGGGCAAGAGAGGAGATGTGAGCGTGGAGTCAGAGAAGAGACGGGAAGGCGGGGTGAGGGCAGAGTGGTGTGGATTTGCTGACCCTTCTCAATGGCTCCTTGATGGCTCTGGGCTGGGGGCTGGGGGCCTGGGGGTGGGTCACTGGTGCCTCGGCAGGAGGGGTGAGGATGGCTGGAGGGGTGTCTCCCAGCGTGTAGATGGAACTCAGAGATTTGTTATATTTTTAAAAAAATATCTTTTTATTGATGTCAGAGAGGAAGGGAGAGGGAAAGAGAGAGGAACATCAGTGATGAGAGAGAACCATGGGCCGGCTGCCTCCTGCACGCCCCCACACTGGGCATGGAGCCCCCAGCCCGGGCCTGTGCCCTGACCGGGAATCGCACCCTGACCTCCCGGTTCACAGGTCGGTGCTCACCCGCCGGCTGGCCGGGCTGGAGCTCCCTGTTCACGCCCCTAAGCACACGGGAGGCGGAGCTGGGATTGGAATTCAGTTCTGAGTACCCGTGTCCCTAACCACTGAGCAGCACCACCAGGACCTTGCTCCATCGGCAGGTGAGACCGGCTCCTTGGGAAACACGGACCGGCACGGGCACACGTGTGGTGCCAAGAGAGTGACCCCGAGCGCGGGTTTGAGGGACGTCAGGGATGGACATCCCAGTGCAGCGGCCTCAAAGGGGGGGGGCCCTCTGCACCCCGAGGCCCTGCTGGGGGGCAGTCCTGGCATCTCCCGCTCCCTCCTCACTGCGAGGCCGGGCGGGGGGAGGAGGGGGGATCTACATGCCGTCTCCCCTGAATCATCTGTTTTGTCTCCCCTCCCCCCCCCCCCCCCCCCCGCCCCCGTGCTGTCCCTGGAGCCCCCGGCGTTAATGAAATCAAACGAAATGAAAACGGGGAGATGATTGCGGGGAGAACAGCTCTGCGGGCCACGCCCCGCTGGTTTCCAATGCGCCTCCTCGGGGGCCGCGGCGACGCTGTCCCCCGGGCGGGCGGGCGGGCGGTGGAGGGAGGGACAAAGGAGACAAGATATTGCAATCAGGAGGTCGCCGACCCCGGCTCTCCTGTAATTACAGCTGCGTCCGGCCCGACGGATGGCTGAGCCGTGGGCAAAGGAGCGGGGGACACGCAGCGAGCTTTAGCTTCCTCGACAGCGCGGCCGCTCCTGTGGGGTGCCGGGGGGCCCGGGTGGTGGCGGGGGGCGGGCGGGGATGGAGGGAGGAGAGAGGCCGCGGTGGGAGCGGCCGGCCGGCCGGTCACAGGGCCTGGCGAGGCTGGTCCCCGGTCCCTGCAGCGCTGGGGTCTGTCCTGAGGGGCCGCCCGCCGGCTCTCACAGCCGGAGCCCACGCGTGTGAAATCGGGGATGTGGAGATCAGGCTGAAAGGCCCGGGCTCCCCGTCCCGGTGCGGGACGCCGGCACAGCCCCCAGTGAGGCAGGCGGGACCCCCAGCGGCCCCGCCCCCCGCAGTGCGGGTGGAGTTGGGGGAGGACGGAGGGAAGGGGTCTGAAAGGAGAGAGGAGGCGCGGGAGGGAGGAGGGTGACTCTGTGGGCAGGGTGTGCTCGGGAGGCAACCAACCCCTGTGTCCCTCTCACATTGATGTTCCTCTCTCTCTCTCTCTCTCTCTCTCTCTCCCTCTCTCTCTCTCTCTCCATTCCTCCCTTCAACGCTCTAAAAATCGATGGAAAAAGTGGCCTGAGGTCAGGAATCACCAAAAAGCAAACACGAAAACAAAAAAACGAAGCTGCTTTGGGACAGGCGCTATTCCACCTGTCAGAAGCGCCCCCTTCCGGCCCGGCGCCGTCCCAGAGGGGCCGGGGGCTCTGAGGCCCACGCCGGCCTTGGCACCGCTGGCGGGGGGGCGGGGGGCATCCTCCGTCCCCACCAGAGCAGGTGCAGGACGAGGCGGGGGAGCCGGGCCCTGCTGCCTGGCGCGGGGCGCCCTCGCCCGGAAAAGCATCTCCCGGAGATGGTGAGACCCCGGCGGGCGCCCGGATGGGTGAGAGCCGACCCTCTGGAACGTGGGTGTCCCAGGAGCCAGGCAGGGCCCTTCCTCCGCCATCCCCGTGCCCCCGGCACCGGACGCGGCCGGCTCTGCCCTCCGCAGCTGGGCCGAGGGAGCTGGTGGGAGTCACGCACCCGAGGGACCCAAGGCATCGCCCACTCCCGGAGTCCCCCGGGCGTGAGGGGCTCCGGGGGCCGGCGAGCCCGGGGTGGGGGGCCCGCAGCACCGGACGGACGGACGGACGGATGGGCGGGCTGTCAGTCTTCCATGCAGACTTGGGGGGCGGCAGGGGGGACGTCGGCGGCCACGCCGGGCGCGATGCGGAGGAGATAAATCACCGTTACCGGGCGGCTGACAGCAGTTTAAGCCTCTGCCATCACCGGCCTGCGGGGAGGGTCTTTCATCTCACTAAATGCGGAGCGCGGAGCCGGATCGCGGCCCCCGGCCCCGCCCGCCCGCCCGCGGCCGGCTCTTTCCATAAATACCCGCGCTCGCAGCGGCGAGTAAATCCTGTTGACGAGGTGCGATAAAACAAAGACGGCCCCGCCCGGGACGGCTCCCCCGCGGCCCCCGGCCCCGGCCCACTCACTTATTACGCGCGGCCGAGATTATACGGTTTGCTTTTATCTGTCAGGAATCAATATCTCAAACACCGGATGAAAGGGGAGATTGGACTGGGAATAGGCCGGAGTGCTGTAAAAACTACAAAGCACAATTATCAAGAAGCACTTAGCGCGCTTAACGGGACACCCCGACGGAGCCGCTCCCGTCCGCGGACGGCGGGAGCCGCGATGAGGGTTTTCCGAGGCGCGTCCGGCCCCCGCGCAGCGCCCCCTGAAGCCGGGCGGGCCCATCGGGCGGGTCCCCGTGTCCAGACACCCCGAGGACCCCGGGGCCGGCGCTGCTTAGGAAGGAGCCATCGTGGACGACGGGTTAATATCGCAGTTTATGGAAGACCGGGCGGCCTGAGCATCGCAAACAGCCGGGGCAGAAGTAGGCCTTGGAGGCCACAGCCGAGCGGCGGGCTTTCTGTCATCGCGGCCTTAGCCAGGAAACCGGGCTTCCGGGAGCGGGCAGACGGCCGCAGAGGAGTTTCGGGAGGAAGTGGGGGCCCCCCCCCGCCCCCCCTGCCCCTCCCCCCCTCCCAGTCTCCCCTGGGCCTGTGAGGCAGAGTGGAGAGTTGAGGCGGGTGTGTTTCGTTTTTAACAAATAACCGCTCGGCGGTTCTGCTGGTTTCCTCCTGAGAGGGAAGAACAGCTCCCCCCCCCCCTCCGGCCCTCCTCCCCCCCTCCCCACCCCGATGCTGAGCCCATCGGCTGCCCCCGGGAGGGAGGATGGCTCGCCTGGCGTCCTTCGAGGCTGGGGAGCAGCAGTCTGTTTCTGTAAAGAGCAGAGGGTACGCGGTGTGGGCTTTGCAGGTCAGGGGTCAACACCAAGGCTGTTATACCGGCGCTCAGATGAGGACCATCGAGAAAGGCGAAGTGGAAACCAATGGTGGTGAAGGCCCGGGGAGGGGGGTGGGGGAAAGGGGCAATGGGAGGGGAAGGGAGGCATCGGTAACGCTCTCCACAGTAAAGGTTTAAGCCCGGCCGGCGCGGCTCAGGGGCTGAGCATCGTCCTGCGAACCAGGAGGCCACGGTTCGATTCCCGGTCAGGGCACAGGCCCGAGTTGGGGGCTCGGTCCCCAGTGTGGGGCGTGCAGGAGGCAGCCCGTCCATGATTCTTGATCATCATGGATGTTTCTAGCTCTCTCTCTTCCTCTCTGAAATCAATAAATATATATATATATATATATTAAAAAAAAAAGATTAAAATTTTTTTTTTCTTAAAGAAAATTCAGTGTGGTTCTCAGTGGGGGGCTGGGGGTCGAGCAGGGGTGGGAGCGGGTGGGCTGCACAGAAGCAGATGACGGCCGTCTGTCTGTCCATCCTTTCCAGGGAAAGTGGTTTTTAAAAAAATACATTTTATTGATTTTTCACAGAGAGGAAGAGAGAGGGATAGAGAGTCAGAAACATCAATGAGAGAGAATCATCGATTAGCTGCCTCTTGCATACCCCATACCGAGGATGTGCCCGCAACCAAGGTACATGCCCTTGACGGGAATCGAACCCGGGATCTTTCATTTCGCAGGCCGACGCTCTATCCACTGAGCCACACTGGTGTCGGCGGGAAGTGGTTCTCACAGAACGTTAGCAACAGTCTGTTTCCTTTAAGAGCGGAGGCCACACAGCTGGCGAGGGGGAGAGCTGGGATTTGAGCTCTGGTCAGTGTGAGGGCTCAGCCTGTGCTGGCTGGTCACGGCCGTGATCTCTGACACTGGGCCACCGATGTGGCAACCACTGGCCACTGGTGGCTTTTGAGCACTTGACATGGGGCTGGAGTGACTGAGGAACCCAGATTCGAATTGGATTTACTTGTAATTCCTTTAATTTCTATGTATCTGTAATCTACCTATCTATCTATTATCTACCTATCTATCTATCTATCTATCTATCTATCTATCTATCTAAGAGTAGAAGAGAGAGGGAGAGAGAGAGATAGACACATCCACGATGATGAGAGAGACTCCATCACCGGCTGCCTCCTGCACGCCCACACTGGGGATCGAGCCGGCAGCTGGACATGCGCCCTTGACCGGGGATCGAACTGTGACCTCCTGATCGACGCTCCAGCCCCGCGCCCCGCCGGCCGGGCTAATTCAATAACTTTAACTCGGAAGGAGCACTCCCATCACCACTCACGTGTTTCTTTATTCGAGGCCTGAACGCCGTTACGTGTCGCCTCCATCCCATGTCCCAGAGCACACGGCAAGGTCAGGGTCACCGCTCTGGTCTTGGTTCGCAAGACGAGGGAGGCCCCCATCACCCCTTCCGTGCGAGGACTCCTGGGAAATGTCCGCTCCCGTTTTCAGTGGCTGTCCACGGGGGACGGGCCATCCCGGGCTGATGAGACTATCTGGGGTGCCCCAACCTCTGCCGGCTGCTCTGGCCCGTCCGCCTCCCCGCCGGTCCCGGTGGCTCCACCGGGGCTCTGCGTCCGGCTGGGCCTCCGGGGCGCCCTCCCCGAGGACACCTCCCTGCCCAGCTCCACGCCCGGCGGCGAGGCCCCGGCCCCTCCCTCACACCCGCCGGCCCGGCGGGCAGCACAGGCGGGCGCCGGCCGGGCGGCCACAGAGGCCGGTGGCCGGCCGCCCGGGGACCCGCCGCCGCGCGGCTCTGATTGCTATTCCGGCCGCCGCCTCGGCCGCTCTGCATGCCGATGGCGCGGCCCGGGCTCTGCAGGGGCCCGCGTGGCATTTTTTTTTTTAGCGTCTCCGCCCGCGTCCCGCTGCCTGGGACATTTCCGGCAAGAAGCAGGTGGATTTACTTTTCGAGTATTATTTTACTAATCAATTGAGAAATTACCCCGGTGAAGGACAGAAGTGCAGACCTTTGGAGCATTCCATTAAAGGGAGCAAACATTAATTACGGGTCCGGCCTAACCTCGCGCGGACATAAATTATGGGGCCTGATCTATTTTTCTCCGTGCTTAATTGCAAGCGGTGACTAGTTCCCTAAATTATTATCTGCCGGGCCTCGGACGAACGGAGAATTTATGGAGGGCTGGTCGGAGGCCCCGCCGGTGCCCGGGGAGAGACGGTGCGGGAGGCGGCCACGTGCACGGGCCCCGGTGGCCTGGGTGCCCTGGGGGCGGGGGCGAGTCCCATCCTTTCCCAGAATGAAGATGGGGACGGGTTCCCCCAATGGGCTTCCAGCAGCCCTGCCGCTCGGGTGGCTCAGGAGGAGGCCCCGGGCCCAGGGAAAGGGGTGAATTGCAGCCGGGCACCCCTTGCTCCGTTCACTCGCCACCACCCACGGGAAGACAGCCATGGCAGCAATGCCAAGCGGGGCGACCAGGCTGAGAACGGTGCCAGGACCGTGGGGGCAGGCTTTCATCATCAGAAGGAAGGGCTCTCTCTTATGACTAAGAGCCCGGGTGGAGACGCCAGGTGAGGGAGTGAAGATGGTGAGGGTAGCTGTCACCATCCAGAAGCCCAGGGATTTTTCTGATGGCTTCACACAGCGGTCGGCAAACTCCTTTGCCAGCAGAGCCACAGATCAACAGCATGACGGTCAACAGTTCTTCGGAGAGCCACGTTTTTTAAACGTAAACTCCTTCGAACGCCACGTCTTCAACACAGACTCGCCCAGGCCGTGGTATTTTTTGTGGAAGAGCCACACTCCAGGGGCCAGAGAGCCGCGTGTGGCTCTCGAGCCGCAGCTCGCCGACCACGGGCGTACCGCACTAGAAGGCGCCTTGTCAATCATCCCCAGTCCGCGTGGCGGTGGGGGAGGGTGCACCCACCTCCCTGTCCTCATTCGGGGACCCTGCCTGGGGCCATTTTCAATGGGTGGCTCCCGACGTCGCGGTGAGGGTTTTGGCCTTGGCCCTCTCAGCCAGTGGAAGATGCCCCGGGGCAGCAGTCGCCGGGCCAACCGGGGGTCTGGGAAGTCAGAAAGGCTGGCGACCGCTGGGGAGAGTTCCTGTGGCGGTGGTGTCCTTCGCTCCTGCCCCGGGTTTCATCAGCCAGAACTCCGTTCCAGGGCCCTCGTAAGGGACCTTGGGGCACAGAGTCCGCGATTGGGCAACTGCTTCCTAGAAACACTCCACAAATCCCTGGTGGCCGCCTCTGCCACGCCGGGTTAACCAGTGACAGGGAGCTCATTACCGCCCAGCACTGAGAAGTGCAGCGTCTACAGCTTCAGGAACGGCTGCATCCAGGAGCCCAACCATACTATGAAGACCCACGGGGGGTTTCCTCACCCCGTGGCCCTCCCTGATTCATGAGCAGAAAGGCTCCCTGGCTTTGATGCAGGATGCTAGCCAGAAGCTCCAGGATCACATCTTTCCCGCTTAGCAAAACCCAACGGAGAGACACTGCCCCTTTCCCAACAGGTCCAGCTGACATCCCAGGGCTGACTCTGATTGGAGCACCTTGAGTCACCTGTCCTCCCCTGAGCCAGTCACAGCGGCCAGGGAGATGGAATACGATGATTTGCTAAACCTGAGACCGGTGCTAACCTCCCCCGGAAGCAGATAGGTTCAACCTCATCTAAACCTCCTAGACAGAGAGTGGGAGGGGAGAAGGCGCCCCCCCAAAGAGGAGTCTGGGTGCTGTTATCAGGACGGAAAACAGGCAGCACAGTCAGTGCCTGTCAGACCTACGCAGGCATCTACTTGCCGGAAGCCAGTGCCAGCATGTCATAATTGCAAGCGTTTCGTCAAAAACTGATGAAAAAGTTGATGTATCTTGGGGGTCTCAAACAAGTTGCTGAGTTACATATGTGATCGCCTGTTGGGAATGGCTAAAGGCATTTCCCCAAACCTGAAAAAGATGCACTCAATTGACTGTTTGCTGCCAGGCAGCTCAGGGCATCTTAATCTACACGCTACCGCCTCCTGTTGGCCAAACACCTGAACAGCCACAGGCTATTCCCCAAGCCGACAATGCTTCTGTAGAAGCCCTACCTTTGAAATGTGTATCTCCACTTTGCCTTAGGACAGTTTGTGTTAATAAAAAGCAAGGGGTCCTGAGACAAGAAGAACCTGGTTTTCTTCAGCCAGGCTCCTCTGACCCCCAATGCCTTTCAAACTTATCTTTCACCTCTGGAGGCTCACTTCAGTCACACACAGCCTTTCTCCGGATTGCGAACCCTTCTTAATACCCGAACAAGAACCCCGGCATCTACTCTTGGCTGTGGCCTGTGGAGAAGGGATCCTGGAACCTGAGGACTCACCCCTGGAGGCCATTTCTAACTTTGGGACTTTCCACAGGTGGGATAACAGCCCTTGCATCCGGGCACCTGGGATGTGTTCGTTTTCCTGTTAGTCTGGCCTCTATTCCTCTGTCCTGGGACCCCGGATGCCTGCTCCTGCCCCTCTCCCTGTGCGTGACCTTGAATAACCTTTCCCCTCCTTGGGCCTCTGTTTTCCATCCTGGGAAGTTGTGGGCAGGTATGACTCTGAGTCCCTGCACTCTGACATTCTAGACGGCGGTCGTTCTGACGGTCTCCGTTCAGATCTGGCAATCCCAGCCTGTGGCTTGTCAGCAGGAACAGGAAAATGGAATGAACACTGGGTTGGTGCTGGGGATTCTTGCTAATCCTTGCTTTATTTTTGTAGAATAATTCAATTCAGCCATTCAGCGCTGCAAGCATTTATTGAGTGCCTATCGCCGTCAGCATTGGAAGCATCGCTTTTATGTTTGGGAAATCTGCTCCCTGCTAACCTCCCACAGACAGGTGCCGAAGGGGGCAGGGCGAGCGGGGAGACCCCATTTGACAAATGAGGACACCGTGCCACATGGAACCCGCCCCCCGCCCCTCCCCCAGCCTCTCACGGTCCCCTGGTCCTGCTGCAGTTTTACATTTATGTGTGTGATTATTCGATTCACACTGGTCTTTCCCGCAAGAGCATTCTCGCCGCAAGGGAGGGATCCGGGCTGTTAGAACCTAACACAGTGCCCGACAGCAATCAACAAATGTTCATGAATGAATGAATGAATGGCTGACAGGTGGGAGGAAGAAAGGAAGGAAGGAAGGAGGGAGGAAAGGAAGGAAGGAAGGGAGGGAAGAGGGAGGAAGAAGGGGGGAGGAGGAAGGGAAGGAGGGAGGGAAGGAAGGAGGGAAGGAAGGAAAAGAGGGAGGGAAGGAGGAAAAGAGTGAAAGAGGGAGGGAGAGAGGGAGGGAGGGAGGGAAGAAGGGAGGAAAAGAAAGAGGGAAGGAAGGAAGGAGGCTCAGTCATGAAGTGCCATCCGCCCCTAGAAGCAGGGCCCCTGCGTAGCAGGTGATGTGGGCATGGAAAGGGCCCAGCACTGGGCATCCTTCTTGCTCGGGACCTCGGTGTGCCCGTTTGTAGAATGGGAGGGCGCGCCTCCATCTGTCTCCATCGTGGGGCGTGTGTGCGGAGCATAGGAGGAAGACCGGGACTGCGATCGAGGGGAGTCCACAGCTGCATGGACCTCACGCTCCCTCCTCCGTCCCCGAAGATGATCCTGTGGACCCCCGATGGGCCACGGCCACTGCCGCTGCCCCCCAGTGGTGTGTGCACCCCCGAGGGCGGTCCTCCCGCCGGCCCCTGCCTCCCCTCCGTGTCCGTCGGGCGACGCGGGGTGCGTGGCTGAGGACAAGGGCCGTGCAGGCAGCCCCGCGGTGGGCACCTGCCCAGCGTGTCCTCCCCTCCCCTCCCCTTGGCACCCGGACAGCAGGCACCCCCGTTTTCTAGGGAGGTTGACTTTGGATGGCGTTCATGCAGACCCGGGGCGGTGGGGGTGGGGGGCGGAGAGCGAGCTTTCTCAGAACTCGGAGGGGGAAACAGGAGGAGGTTAATATTAAATGCAGCGATTGGGCAACCCTGCCCCCACGCTCCCGCTCCGGGCTTGTGCTGAGGCGAGCTCCATCGGGGCCTGTTTTGGTTTTGATTAATGAGTGACTCACCTTGGGCCGCTTTCCGTTTGCGCCACGCTCGTTATGAAATGGGGAGCGGGCACGGCGCGCCTGGCACCCGATGGCATTCCCAGGAATTGGGGGGGGGGGCTGTGGACAGCTCAGGAGCCTTTCCGGGGTCAGCGGAGGCCGGCCTGCAAGGTCCCCCGGCAGGCTCTCTCCGCTCCCCATCGTCCCCGGGCCTCGGTCCCGGGCCGGGCCTGGCTCTGTCCTCACGGGACGCTGGGCAGGGAGGAGGGCCGGCACCCTAGGGTGCACACAGCTTCGTTTTAGCCCGAGTGCCTTTTCTGCCTGACACTCTCCACGCGCCTGACGGAGCCTGATGCGTCTCCTCCCCTCGGCGGGCCTCAGTCTTTCCGCCTGTGTGATGGGCTTCCTCTGGGGTCTCGCCAGCTCGGCTGTGTCCCGAGCTCTTGCCTGGTCCCAGCTCCTGCCGTGGCTGCCTGTGCCGCCTGGGGGTGTGGCCCCGCCCGGCCCTCTCTCTGAGTCCCCCCTGCTCTGGCATTTTGTGGGGGCGCGGGGAGGGGCGCGGGCCTGGTAGTGCCCTCCCCGCCGGCCCGAAGGCCCGGGTTCCGGGAAGGGCCCTGATACCGATGAAGCGGAGCACTGAAGGGGGGAGGGTGTGCCTGGCACCGGCTGGCGAGGCGGGCGAGGACCGCTCGGGGAGCACCACTCCGTCCGCCCGTGTCCTGGGGAAACCGGGGCCACCGGGAGGAGGGAGAGGCGGTGAGCGGGGGGTGACGCCCGCGCCTGGCCCGGGAGCCATCTGCTCGCTAATGCACAGGCCCGCCTGACGGGCCCGGCGAGGAGGACAAATGGCTGGGCGGCCCCGCCACCGCGTGCGTCCCCGAGGGAGAGGGCCCAGGAGGCAATCCGCGCCGTGACGCGCGGCCCGCGGAGGAGCCGGTGAGCGATGGCGGGCGGACCGGGGGCCGCGTGATGGATGAGAGCGCGGGGGCCGCCACCGGAGGGGGTGAGCCGGCCGGTGCTGACCGGCCCGTGAATGTGCTCTCCGGAGCCCGTGATGGATCGGTCTGCCCTCTGCCCGCCGGACGGTCCCCGGGTACCGCCCCGCAATCCCTCTAACGGCGCGCCCGGGGCCTCGGGGGCCCGCCCTGGCCGCCCCTTCCTCCGGACCCACCCGGGCATCTGGAGGGCCCTGTGGAGCGGGGCTGGCAGCCGGTCCTGCCCGATCCCGCGTGGGGAGCGAGTGAGAGGCGGGCGGTGCGCAGCCACGTCCCCCGGCCTGGACCCCCGCCCGCTCCGGGGCAGCGGCACCCGCCGGGCGCCTCTCCTCGCCTCTCGGTGCTCGGCTTTCTCGCTTAGACACGCGGAGAGGGGGGTCCCCCGAAAGCAGGGCTGTAGGGACAGGCCGAGGGGGTTCCCCACAACGAGGGCTCGTACAGGGTTTGCTGGGGGTGCAGCTACTCCTGTGTGGGGCCGGTGGGGGATGCAACAGCCCCTGGCCAGGTGGCTCAGTGGGTTGGAGCATCATCCTATACACCAAACGGTGGTGGGTTCGATTCCCGGTCAGATCACAGGCCCAGGTTGCGGGCTCCATTCCCAGTGGGGATCATGCAAGAAGCAGCTGAGCCATGATTCTCATCATTGACGTGTCTCTCTCTCTCTCTCTCTCTCTCTCCCTTCCTCTCTGAAATCAACAAAAATATATATATATTTTTAAAAAGTCCCGCGGTGGCCGGTTGGAGCTCCGGCTCCAGAGCCTGAGCAGCCGGTGGGGGTCCCGCCTCTGCCGGTTCGCAGGAGCCCGTGTCCCAGCCGGTCCCCGCCTCTGCCCCGGGCAGCGGCCAGGGCGGCGGGGCCTGGCCACGGGCTGTCACAGACAGGCCGCCAGGATGCCACCCGCTCTGGCCGCAGAGTCACACCTGTGGCGGCGGTTATTTGGAAAATTTAAGAGTATGAGACAATGTCTATTATGTGAGATTAAACGAAAAAGCAGGCAGCAGACAGGCGCACGGAGGCCGAAGGCTGGAAAGAAACGGAGGCGGGAGGGGGGGTGGTGGAGGGGAGATACATCAAGACAGCAGTGCTTTGGAGTTCTAGGAGTGTATGGGATTTTAATTTCCCGAATTTCCCCAAGTTTTCCATAGGCAGTGTTTATTCACTTAAAAATCAGATCACGGTCATTAAAAAAAAAAATAAATAAATAAAAAATATACGTTCCCCAGCCCTGGCCAGTGTGAGCGTCCGCCTGTGGACCCAAGGGTCCCGGGTTCGATTCCTGTCAGGGGCACATCCCTCGGTGGCGGGTCCCATCCCCAGTGTGGGAGGGTGAGGTTCTGATCTAAAATTACATTTCGTCATTGGCTGCATTTGGGGGATTAGCAGTGCGGAAGTGTGACTTTCACATCAGCATCTGGAAGTGTCTGTGAGGTAGGTGAGGGTTTTAACAAACAGGTTTGGGGTTTCGGGCCTAAAATTACACGCCTTTCGCTTTGCAGCCACAAAACTGGGTTGACCACTCAGTGTTCAAACCCGCCTGGTAGTGTCTCCCCTGCACACACGTTTTCCACACCCCCATCCCCCCCCCACCCCGCCCCCGGTCAGAGGTTTCTGCTCCCTCCCTCCAGCAGTGGCCCGGCCCGGCCAGACACCCCGGAGGTGGAGGAAGAGAGATCTCGCCTTGTTACGGGACAGCAATCCGCACCTCCTCCTCCTCGGCCCCTTAATTCATTTCTTATAGTTTTTCTTGTCACGGCCGCTTGCTTTATAGCTTCCTAACTTGCAAGTTATAGTTGTAATTTATGGCCAAAATTGAGTGGTAGCAAATCAAGGAATATTCCCATTGATCCCCCCCTAAACGGTCTCATCCCCTGTATGTTTTCAGGACCTGATTGGGTGGTATTTACTGATTGCCTTCATCGGATTTAGAAAGCAATCAATAGCGACAATGAGGGCTGGGGGAGGGACGGCGGCCAAGGCAGCTGAGCCCAAGCAGACACTCAGCCGCCGTCTGCATGCAACCACCCCTCAGAGGGCGGGATTCGCAGGTGACACCGGACAGGCCTGGCCCGGGGCGGCCCGGGCAGGGGCCCCAGGAGCTCCGGAGGGCGTCTCCTGCCTCCGCCCTGTCTGTGGAGGGGGCGTGCCCTGGAAGGGATGCATTTTACCACCATGAACCGTGGCAGAGGAGAGGAAGAGGGACGGGAAGGTGTTTCAGCGCTGGCCCGGCGCCCTCTGTGGCTATCCATGGGGATTAACATCCACCAGCCTTTAAAAAACACATACACCGCCGAAACCGGTGTGGCTCGGTGGATAGAGCGCCGGCCTGCGGACTCAAGGGTCCTGGGTTCGATTCCGGCCAAGGACATGTACGTTGGTTGCAAGCACATCCCCAGTGGGGGGTGTGCAGGAGGCAGCTGGTTGATGTTCCTCTCTCATCGATGTTTCTAACTCTCTCTCCCTCTCCCTTCCTCTCTGTAAAAAAATCAATAAAAGAATATATAAAAAAAAAACAACAACAAAACAAAACAAAAAAACGTGCTAAATAATAGTCTGTTCTCTGGATGTACCATCGATACACCGTAGGGAGTGAGCACGCTGCTGAGCAGGTCTGCACCAGAAGGCTCTGGCCGGACGGCTCTGTGACAGCTGGCCCCCTTTCCTGGGTGCCCTCAGGGACGGGGGTTGAGTATTTGGGATTCAGTCTTCCCCTCGGGACCTCCCTCCCTCCCTCCCTCCCGGTATGTCCCTTGGCCGAGCCCTCTGGTTGCCTGCCATCCCCCGAGGCCCCAGTGAGAGAGCCCTCCATCCCTCGGGCTCCGAATAAAGCCGGCATTTACCGCCCCCCCCCCCCCCCCCCCCCCCCGCAGGTCCGTGTGCCCGGGGCTAAATTTAACCGGGGACACAGGTAACCTGCCCCGGAGCCGTTTCTGGGAACTGCCTTAAGGGGAGAGCTGGTGGGAGTGTTGGCGGCAGCCTGTTATTTTTGTTTCCCTCATAATCCTTCGCCCTGGGGGCAGCCAGGGCGGCCTCAGAGGGGCGGAGGGTGCTGGTTTCAGTCTCTGGTCCTCCGCCCCCAAACCCATCCCCCCGGGTTCGATCCTGAGGAAGACGTCAGCCGGTCCCATGAGGGACATCCTGCTACAACTTCCCCAGTCCTCCTCCATACTCACAGGGTCCCTAAAATAAGGGGACATGATCGTCCCGCCTTTGGCAGGACGGTCCCAATTTTTAACAATTTTTCCCGCGTCCTGAGGTGTTTTAAAAAAGTCCCGATTTTGGGGGAAAAATCGGGACTTTTTTAAAACGCCTCGGGACGCGGGAAAAATTGTTGAAAATTGGGATTTTCCCGCCAAAAGCAGGAGGATCGGGTCACCTTAATAAAAGCAAAGGAAGTCTGAGAAGCGCCACAGACGGGCCTCAGGAAATGCCATGCACACGGGCCGCTGGGGTGGGGCTCTGGACGGAAAGGGGGCCTCAGGGGGCACTCGGGACATCTCGTAAAGCGTGGGCGTGAGCAGGTCCTCGTGGGTGGATGCTGACGTGTCCACTCTGACGTCCGTCCCACACCTCCGCACGACGTTCTCGGAGAAACTGGGCGGTGGTGTGAGACCTCCCTGTCCCTCTGCACAGTTTTCCTGTAACTCTAAAACCAACTTTGTGATAACGATCCTACATAAGAAAGAGGTAATATGCAAATTAACCCTCCTGCCCTCACACGATGGCTGCCTACGACCAGGCTGGCAGGGGGGTTAGTGAGGGAGGACCAAATGGCTGAACAAGCAGGCTGTGTAGGGTGGCCAGGCCAGCAGGGGGGGCAGTTAGGGGTGATCAGACCAGTGAGGGGGGGGCAGTAAGGGGTGACCAGGAAGGCAAGCAGGTGAGCGATCAGGAGCCAGCAATCCAGGATTGTGAGAGGGATGTCTGACTGCAGTTTAGGGCTGATCCTTGGGCCTAAACAGGCAGTTGGACATCCCCCAAGGGGTCCCAGATTGGAGAGGGTGCAGGCAGGGCAAAGGGGACACCCCTGTGCACAAATTTTGTGCACTGGGCCTCTAGTCTATATATATATAAAAAGCCTAAGCTATGGTTATGGCAGAGTGACCAGAATGACAGCTATGACGCACACTGAGCAGGCAGGCAGGTGAGCAGTTAGAGGTGAACAGGCAGGCAGGTAGGTGATCAGTTAGGGTGGATTGTGACAGGGATGTCCCAATTGTAAGAGGGCACAGGCCGGGCTGAGAGACCCCCTCACCCCTCCGTATGAATTTCATGCACCGGGCCTCTAGTTATTAATAAAACTACAGGTGAGAACTCTTGTGCAATCTGCTTTGTCTCTTCCTTCATTTCGTTTCCTGGAATGGGGCTCCTGGCTCCATCCTCCTGAGGGTCAGCATCTTCCCGGCACCAGGACTTGCTGAACCGGGTCCGAGAACCCTCAGGGCTCAGCCCAGATGGGGAAGGGGCGTGTCCACGGGCGTGGCCTGGTGGGAGTGGCTTGGTGGGCGTGGTCGGGTGGGTGTGGCTGTCCGGGCAAAGCCTGGTTCTCCAGCCTCACCTTCAGGCAGACCAGCTGCTCTTGTCTGCGTCGCCGATGGGATTCCTGAGATTCCTTTGAGAAGGAATAATGACAGAAATAACGTGCAAGGAAACACACATAAAGCACACTGTGCTTATGTCATGTTGATGCTGAAAGCGTCATGCCATCGATCACGCCAATAGCGTGTGCCGGGCCCGCTCCCTGCCTGACTTCCTGGCATCCTCACCACGGCCACGCCCGGGGGGTGCTGGTCGCCCTGCCTCACAGCTGGGGGCATGGGAGTCTGAAGCTCACCCCAGACTCTCCTGGGACCCCGGAGCCCCACACGCCTTCCCCTCTCCGCCGGCCCTGGGTCCCTGCTGGTGCCGGCCCTGGGTGACCTTCGGCATCTCCGCCCGCCCTAAGGCCGTGGCGCCCGGTGGTCCCTGCAGGCCGCTGCAGCCCGGCCGTGGACCGGCAAGTGGAGACACCAGGTCACCGGCAGGTCTGGAGCCTCCTGATGCCCGCCCGCCCCCCCCCCGCCCCAACCAGGCTCAGTCCACGCGGCCAGCACCCCTGGGCCGTCCCCACCCTCCCGCCTCACCCACGGGGGCTGACAGGGGGTCACTCCCCCCTCCTCTGTGACAGTGTCCCCCCCCCCCCGGGGGTGGGTGCCGTGGTGACTGTCCATTACCGGGTCATCTGTCTCCCTGTCACCCAGGGGCGTGCCGGTCGCTCACACAGATGCACCCCCATGATGTCGGGGGCGGGACCGTTTTTTAAAAAATTGAAGAGAGGCCATTACCAGCATGAGGCCCGGGGGGCGGGCCCCTGGGCTGATGGACGAGGCTGCGGCTCTCCGGCCCCTTCCTGGCGGCTCATTAGTTAAGAGGGGGGCCCCTGGGGGTGGGGGCATGGTGCGGGGAGGGGAGGGGGCAGGCAGGCTCCGTCCGCATCCACCCTCCACCCTCCACCCTCCACCCTGCACCCTGTACCCTGCACCCTGCACCCTCCACCCTGCACCCTGCACCCTGCACCCTCCGCCCTCCGCCCTCCGCCCTCCGCCCTCCGCCCTCCGCCCTGCGCCCTGCGCCCTGCGCCCTGCGCCCTCCGCCCTCCGCCCTCCGCTCTCCACCATCCACCCTGCACCCTGCACCCTGTACCCTGCACCCTCCACCCTCCACCCTCCACCCTCCACCCTGCACCCTCCACCCTGCACCCTGCACCCTGCACCCTCCACCCTGCACCCTGTACCCTGCACCCTCCACCCTGCACCCTGCACCCTCCGCCCTCCGCCCTCCACCCTGCACCCTGCACCCTGCGCCCTCCGCCCTCCGCCCTGCGCCCTGCGCCCTCCGCCCTCCACCCTGCGCCCTGCGCCCTCCGCCCTCCGCCCTGCGCCCTGCGCCCTGCGCCCTGCGCCCTCCGCCCTGCGCCCTCCGCCCTGCACCCTCCGCCCTGCACCCTGCACCCTGCACCCTCCGCCCTGCACCCTCCGCCCTGCACCCTGCACCCTGCACCCTCCGCCCTCCGCCCTCCGCCCTCCGCCCTGCGCCCTGCGCCCTCTGCCCTCCGCCCTCCGCCCTGCACCCTGCGCCCTCCGCCCTCCGCCCTGCGCCCTGCGCCCTGCGCCCTCCGCCCTCCGCCCTCCGCGGGCTCCCTTCGGAGGAAGGAGCGGAGACAAATGACGGGGCCCGGATTCCATATCCACCGGAGATTGCTTATCGACCGGCTCCGGGCGCGGCCGGCCCCGGGGAGCGGGGCGCGTGTCCGGGGGAGTTAATAACCGGCCGCCGCGCTGTCGTGTCCAATTCGCGGCCGCCGCGCCTCTAATCGGACGGAGCTGCTCCTCGGAGGGGCCCGGCCGCTGGGGCGTCCCGCGGCCCGCCTTCCGCTCGGCCGGCCCCGGCCGTGATGGACCTGACAGCCCGCCGCGGACGGGGAGGCTAATCAAATTGTTTGCTATCGACCCGAATCCATACGTATGGATGGCCGGAGCGTCCCTGTCACGCCGCCAAAAAGTCACCCTAATGATTCCCCCGCCGCCGCCGATGTCACCGGCCGCGACGCCTCCCCCCCCCCCCCCCCCTTCAATTACACCGGGAGGAGGGGACGGGGGGCAGGGGCGGGGGGAGGGGGCAGGGGCGGGGGGAGGGGGCGCTCGTCAGCTGTGCGATGACCTGGGAGGCGTCTGCACGCGGAAAGCCTGTTTACTCAGCACCGGGCTAGGGCGTCGGGGTTAATGGTGGACAGTCCATCACCGACCGGGAGTCCCCGGGGTGGGGCGGCTGGAGAGCAGGCTAGACTGGCCCGCAGCTGGAAGGGCCTTGTCCCGGGGGCCAGGCTGTGCTCTGTCCGCACCTGCAGGCCAGCACGGGGCGTGGGCATCAGGGTGCTCCGTGGCCCTGCCCGCCCCGTGGATGCCCCGTGGCCCCCGTGGCCCCCGTGGCCTGTGGAGTCAGTGGCGGAGCTTGGCCTTGCGCCCCCCAGAGGACCGTGGGAGCAGGAGGAAGAGGAGCCCTGAGGGGCTAAAGGCCCCACTACCATACCCACGGGCACCCCGAGTGTGTTGGCACGCAGGGCCAGGCCGGCGCTGCCCAGTGCCAGCTGTGAGAAAGGAGGGGGGCCATTTCGGGGGGCGGGGGGGGGGGAGCCAGCAGAAAGCCTGAGCTCACACTGCCATCCCCCAGCCTTCAGGTTCCAGTGGATTCTAAACCCAGCACACACACCTTCCCGGGCCCAGGGGGGAGGAGAGAAAAACCCACCGGGAAAAAAAAATGCGTTCCGCCGGGCACGGCATTCCTGTGACGGAAATAACTCATTTCCATGACACGCTGCAATGACAGCACATTAGGGTCCCGATGAATTCGCTCTCATTCAAGTCTGCACAGGGAAAGCAAGGAATACAAGACGTATGCAGTTGTTTAGAGGGAAATGCCATGCACAATAAGAGATACTCTCATCACGGCTTCTAATTACAAAGAAGAGAACATCACTAAAAAAATTTGACAGAATCTAATTACAAAAAAAAAAAGAAAAGAAAAGGAAAGGAAAGAAAGAAGAGAAAGAAAGAAAGCCAGACTCACAAAATAAGTCTAAATAAAATTAATAATGAAGGGCCTGGCCAGCGTGGCTCAGAGGTTGAGCAGCAACATAGGAACCAGGAGGTCAGGGTTCGATTCCCGGTCAGGGCACAGGCCCGGGTTGTGGGCTCCATCCGCTCTGTGGGATGTGCAGGAGGCAGCCGGTCCGTGATTCTCTCTCATCACTGATGTTTCTCTCTCTCTCTCTCTCTCTCCCCCCTCCTCTCTGAAATCAATGAAAATATATTTAAAAAAATGGAATAATGCGGGAAGCAGAACTTCCAATGACTGTAGCTTCTCTCGTGGCTCTTCCCCCGTGGAAAGCAGGGGGCGTGGCTGGCGGGACTGGGTGTGGCGTGGGCTTCCGGGCGGCCCTCTGGGAGGTCAGCTGTGCGGGGACTTGCGAGGTGTCTGCGCACACGGGACCGTCCTCAGGCGACCGGACTCGGCTCTGAGCCCGCCGGCCTCCTTTGCGCCGAGGAAGCTGGGGGGCAGAGATCCGGCAGCGTGCCAGCATGGAGGGCATCTGGCCTCGGGGCCAGCCCACGGCAGCGCCGTGAATGCGCGTGATCCTGGCATTGCCACCCTTTCCCCAGCCGGGACCAGGCGCCTGTGACCACCCAGCCACAGGCCCCGCCAGGAAGCCGGGAGGCCACGCCCGAGCCCGGGACCCTGGGCGGGCCTTTGGCTGCAGCCGTGGCCGCTCCCCTGAGCCACGGGAGGGGGTGGGAATACCACCCCGTCTTCCTGAGCGAGGTCTCTCCGGCACCCGCAGCTGAAGGGAGACACCCTGAAATGTCCCCTTTTATCCTTAGCACCCCCCCCAGCTCCATGGGGTTCCCGGTGCATCCTTAGAGGGTCTCTGCTGGCAGCTGTGGGGGGTTCAGCGCATGCCCGGTAGCGTTCTGGGCTCTCTCTTAACCCTCACACGGCCCCACTGATGCCCCCATTTTGCAGATGAGAAAACTGAGGCTCTTGACCGGAATCGAACCCGGGGCCCTTTCAGCCTCCTGGCTGATGCTCCACCCACAGAGCCACACTGGCCGGAGTTCTGCATGTGCCCTTTGGGACCGGCCGTTCTCAGCCTGTGGGTCCAGTCCCTTTGGGGGCCCAGCGACCCTTTCACAGGGGTCGCCTAAGGCCATCGGAGCACACAGACATTCCCATTACGGTTCATTGACAGCAGCAACATCGCAGTGATGAAGTAGAAACGAAATTAGTGTTATGGGTGGCGGCCACCACCGCAGGAGGAGCTGTGTGAAGGGGCCGAGGCATCAGGAAGGTGGAGAACCACAGCCCTAGACTATAAACTCCTTTTGAGCAAGGAGCAGGGGAGGGGCTTTCATAGCTACCCCCCCTTCCCCCCCGACTGCACCCCTGTCTGAGCAAGCTGTGTTTCCCCTCTGACGTGGCATTGACAGCCTGGGGCCCCACCATCTGTCCCTGAGACCCCTGAGTCCCATGGAAGCCCACCCCATAGCCCACCCTCCCACCCCATAGGCTCCTGCCGCGACCCTCCCCCGGGCACCGACCCCCTCCCCTTCCCTCCCCTCCCCTCCCCTCCCCTCCCCTCCCCTCCCTTCCCCTCCCCTCCCCTCCCCTCCCCAGCATGTTTCTGCAAGGCGACACCGCCCCTGCGCGCTGCCTGGTGACAAAATATTGTTTTACAGCGATAGGCATCGCGTAAGACAATATTTGGAAAGTTATTATCTCAGGGCCTCGGGTCCAGGACGTGGAATGATATCGCCCCAAACCAGATCCGCCCGGTCCGCGGCCAGCGGCGGGGCGGCCGGGCCGGCGGCCTGCGGTATCGGGGGCCGGGTCTCCGGCGATCTGCCGCCGATGGGTCCCCGCGCGGCCGATAAGGTCTAATCGGGACCCGGAGGGGAAGCCGCGGTCCTTATCGGTGGGGCTGGGGTGGGGGGGGGGGAGGAGAGGAGAGAGGAGGGGGAGCGGAGGGGGAGGCGTGGGTAACGGGATCCCCGGATGAAGGAACTTCTCCGGAGGCCGTCCCAGGGGTGCGCGGCCCGCCGGGGTCTGGGGAGGACATTCCGTTCGGGAACCGGGGCCGAGCGTCTTCTGGGTATAGCCAACCGGTTCTCGGGGTCCTCAGGGTCCCTGTGCCGGCGGAGACCGGGGCGATGGTGGGGGGGCGACCCCTTGAGAGCCGGCTCCCTCCAATCACACGCCTGGACTGCAGGGCGGGGCTTGTCAGGCTCGGCGTCCCCGCCATATGGGTCGGATGGCTCCGTACCCTGGGGAGGGGGTGTCCTGGGCGCCCCTGAGACAAAATATATTTTATTTTTTAAAATGTATTTTATTGATTTCTGAGAGGAAGGGAGGAGAGAGAGAGAGATAGAAACATCCATGATGAGCCCTAACCGGTGTGGCTCAGCGGATAGAGCATCGGCCTGCAGACGGAAGGGTCCCGGGTTCGATTCCGGTCAAGGGCATGGACCTTGGTTGCGGGCACATCCCCAGGGTGGGGGGGTGTGCAGGAGGCAGCTGATCGATGTTTCTCTCTCGTCGATGTTTCTAGCTCTCTATCCCTCTTCCTTCCTCTCTATAAGAAATCAATAAGATATATTAAAAAAAAAAGCAGCGTCCATGATGAGAGAGAATTATCCGTCGGCTGCCTCCTGCACGCCCCCCCCCACCCCCCACCCACTGGGGATGGAGCCCGAAACCAGGGCCTGTGCCCCGACAGGGAGTGAAACTGATCTGGTTCATGGGTCGTCACTAACCCCTAAGCCACCCCGGCCGGTCACAGTGAGACATTCAAACAGCAGCTGTGACCTCATCGGCGAGGGCCCTGCGGACCCGGGCCAGCGAGGACAAGGGACGCGTCCGCGGGTCCCGGGCCTGTCTCGGCCTCTGAGGGAGCGCGCGTCTGACTCCACAGCGGTTTCTCGGGCAATGAAACCCAAGCCCGGCCCAACAAATCGCTCTCCTTTTGCACAAAAGACCCTGGAGACGGTCCCCGGCCCGGCAGCTTCGCCTCGAGTAAAGCACCAGAGCTTGACAGACGCGCGGCTCCCGCCCGCCCGCCCTCACGCCCTCCTCCTTTCTCTGCTGTCCTCGCCGCGCCTGCCGGCGGAGAGAACAGATGTGCGCTGTTACACATCTTTTCCCTTCTGGGAACCTGCTCCGGAGCGGAGCCATAACTCCGGTAACAAGCCCTCCCCGCCGCCCGGAGCCGGTTCACGGCCTGTTCCGGGCGTCTGACCACGGCCTGGCTAATCGCAGGGCCTCGCGCTGCCGGAGAGCGGGCTGCGGACGGCGGTGTAAACGGCGGCGTGGAATCGCTCGGCGGCCGCCGCTGGGGACCCTCCTTCCTGGGGCCGGGGCGCCTCCCACGTAGGTGCGGAGCTGTCCGTTCCGTGTGATGAGAACCGGCCTGTAGAGGAAGCAAGCAGAGAAACCCAGCCCGAGAGCAAACGTACTCAAAAGGGGGGGAAAATGGAATATGCAGAGGATCAAACTTTCTTTTTTTTTAAAAATATATTTTATTGATTTTTTTACAGAGAGGGATAGAGAGCTAGAAACGTCGATGAGAGAGAAACATCAACCAGCTGCCTCCTGCACACCCCCTACTGGGGATGTGCCCGCAACCAGGGTACATGCCCCTGACCGGAATCGAACCTGGGACCTTTCAGTCCGCAGGCCGACGCTCTATCCACTGAGCCAAACCGGTTTTGGCTCACCTTTCTTTTATTTTTTAAATTTCTTTATTGATTAAAGTATCACATGTTTGTCCTCACCGCCCCCCCCCCATTCCCATCCCACACCCCTCCCCACGCATGCCCCCCACCCCCCTATTGTCCGTAACCACTGGCTAGGCTCATATGTGTGCACACAAGTCCTTTGGTTGATTTCTCCCCTTTCTCCCCACACTCCCCAGCCCTCTCTCTGAGGTCCGACAGTCTGGTCCATGCCTCCTTGTCTCCGGACCTGTTCCTGTTCATCAGTCTATGTTGTTCACCATTTCCCCCAGATGAGTGAGGTCATGTGCTACTGGAAATACTCTCACAAGAACCGAAAATGAGACCAGCCATAATGGTTATGCTGCTGAAGCCGGCGTGGCTCAGTGGATAGCGCCTCGGCCTGCGGACTGGAAGGTCCCAGGTTCGATTCCGGTCAAGGGCATGTACCTTGGTTGCGGGCACGTCTTCGGTAGGGGGTGTGCAGGAGGCAGCTGGTCGGCGATTCTCTCTCATGGATGTTTCTAACTCTCTACCCCTCGCCCCTCCTCTCTGTAAAAAATCAATAATATATATATTTAAAAAAAAGTAATGAAAGGTAAATGACTCCGTCTGTGGTGATGATCACCTTCCCAAGGTGGGAAGGCGGCCCCGATGTCCCAGCGCCCTCGGCTCTGCCCGGGTCACACAATCCCTGCCTGGGCCCTGGTCGCCGGTGGCCCCGGATCGGGGTCCGGCCGTGCCCCGGGGTGGCGCCCGGGCTGCTTCTCGGTGCTCAGAGGCCTGTGGCGCGGGAAGGCGAGGGCTGTGCCGGGCAGCGAGCGGCCAGGCCCCGTCGGCGCCAGGGAAGCCAGTGCTTCCTGCCCGGCCGAGCCCGGAACGGAGCAGAGCCGAGGATGGAGCTCCCCCCTCTGGCCCGACCTGGGGCCCAGCATTCCCTCTCAGTCCCCCCGGGTGGCTCCTGCGGCTTCTTAGAGCCAGGGAGGCGGGCGGCCGGCGCCTTTCCTGCGGGTCTCGGCCCGGCAGAGCCTCGGAGGGATGCTGGCGCCCAGGCCCCCGGCACAGGGGCTGGGGCAGAGTCAGCACCCTCCCTGCTCTCCCAGCGCCGGGCCCTGGAGGACTTAGATCTGGGTGCCAATCCCGTTAAAACCCCTCAGCCAGGCAGCTTGGGAAGACGGGTTTGGCGGACTTAGATGTTTACCAAGTTAGCAACTTGGCTTTGACCCCACCCATACCTTCCCCGGAGGAGCCAAGAATCCGTCGTAAGAAAATAATATTGACCGTGAAAAAAAAAATGCTTCATCTATAAAGATGTATAAAGATGTTCATCGCCGCGTGCTTTACCGCAGCGAGAGCGGAAATAACTGAGATGGTGTCAGTAACAGTGACAGTAACGTCTCTCTCGTGTGTGGAGTGAATGTCTTCGATGCCTCAGACGCTAAACACACGAGATGCTATTCAATTCTCATAGCGGTGTGGCCACCCCCACGACAATGTTAGCATCCTTGTAACAGTGTAACTATCCCCTGACAGTGTAGTATCCTGCAACAAGGTAGCTACCCATGCAAGTGTAGCTATCCTGCAAAGTGTAACTATCCCCAAATAGTTCAGCAATTCTACAACAGTGTAACTATCCCCTAACAGTGTAAATATCCTGCAACAATGTAGCTATCCCTGCAAGTGTAGCTATCCTGCAGCAGGGTAGCTATCCCCATTTAAAAGATGAGGACGCTGAGGACAGAGGGAGGAAGTGGGGGATGACGGGGCAATCTCTGGGGGAGGGGGGCACAGGGAGGGGGGGGCGCGGCTAGAGGTCACCGGGTGGGGTTCATCATGATTCAGGCACAGACGGTGAGAAGCTGGTGGCGGCTGTAGACTGGGCGCTAGTTAACCTCCCTCCATCTCGTTCTCCCCCGGGAGGTTCCTGTCCGTGGTTGTGAGGACTCCGATGGTCCCAGCACACAGGACACGCCCGGAACGTTGGAGGTCAGAGCTGAGCTTGGCAGGGGGACGCCCAATGTGGGCATCTGGTTGGTGTGCTTGCCTCCACCCAACGGGGAGTTCAACCAGGAGACAAGAGACAAGTTTTGCCAGTTTCCAGGAGTCAGCATGGGTGCTGTGCCCTGGTGCCCCCCACGGGGCTGCAGGGAGGGGGAGGGAGCAGTGTTTCTGGGGCCGGGAGACGTAGAATTGCAGCAGGGGCACCACGCTCCCCGTCAGGCCACTGTGGCCGCCTCAGACCCCAGGGCGTCCCGGCTCGCTCATTGTTTTGCAGACAAAGACATCCAGGCCCAGAGAGACACAGCGGCCTGCCCGAGGTCACACAGCAAGGTCGTAGCAGAGAAGGGACCAGAAGGCAGGTGTCCCGGCTGCCCAGGCTGTGCCCTCCTGACCCGTGTCCGCCCTCCCAGCAGGTGGACGCTGGCTGGGCTGGGGTTTGGCCCGGGACCTGGGTTTGAAGGAGGTGCCATTGTGAAGGGCGGTGGCTCCTGGTGCAGTGATAAAGATTGGTTCTTGGGCTCAAGCCTCCGCTCCACTGACCAGCCCCAGCCCCAGCTGCAGCCCTGCAAACATCTTTTTTACAACATTTAAAAAATTATTATTATTATTGATTTCAGAGAGGAAGGAGGAGAGAGAGAGAGAGAGAAAGAGAGAGAGAGAGAAACATCAGGGATGAGAGAGAATCATGGATCGGCTGCCTCCTGCACGCCCCACACTGGGGATGGAGCCCAAACCCGGGCCTGTGCCCTGACCGGGAGTGGAACGCTGACCTCCTGGGTCATGGCTTGATGCTGAGCCACGCCACATGCTCTCTTGGGAAACAAGGGGCGGGGCGGGGGGTGGGGTGGGGACTAGAAGGTGCAGAGCAGGAATCCGGCTCTGCCCGCTTCATCCTCCGAGCTCACGCAGCAGCCAGGGCTCCTTCACTCCGTGCCAACCTCGGGGGGGTGGGGGGGACCCTCAAGCAGCAGCCCGCACGCTGAGGGCGCCCCCACCCCCGCCCGGCGCGCGTGCTCCCCGCGCTGCGGGCTGGCCCATAAATAACCCGGCCACCTCTAATTTGGCCTCCGATACCCTGACCCGCCGTGATTTATGCACAGACCGAAACAGGCATCTCTAATTTGCTAACCAATCGCTGCAATCCGGGCCCCGCCAACCAATAATTCTGCCATCTCTAATTTGCCAATAAATAATTCTGCAGCCTCAAATTTACTAACCAATAATGTGACCCATTTGCTGACCAATGGTTGTGTCAAGGCCTAATGGCGCCCCTAGCAGACGGTAATTTGCTAAGCAATATTCGGACCTTGCCCCCGTTAGCAATAAAGAACCTTGCTGATGGCCGCGGCCCGCATCCATTCCTGTGTTCGCGGGGACGCTCGGGCGGCCGCCGCCGAGGGCTCTTCCCACCTCCACGCTCCCCGTCCGGCGCCTGCGGCCGCCTCGGACCCCAGAGGCGTCCCGGCTCGCTCATTGTTTTGCAGACAAAGACGTCCAGGCCCAGAGAGACACAGCGGCCTGCCCGAGGTCACACACAGCAAGGTCGTAGCGGAGAGGGGACCAGAATGCAGGTGTCCCGGCTGCCCAGGCTGTGCCCTCCTGACCCGTGTCCGCCCTCCCTTGGGGCGGGGGAGCCCCGCAGCAGGTGGGCACTGGCTGGGCTTGGGTTTGGCCTCCGCCAGGGACCGAGGACACTGACCTCCCTGACCCGCCGCCTGGGGGGTCCGCGGGCTGGACGGGAAGGAGGATCCGCAGTGCCACCCGGAGCGCTTGGCTCGGCGTCAGCGCGGGGAGGCCGGCTGCCAGCGGAACCCAGAGCCAAACCCCACAGCACATTCCCCAAGGGCACGGGCACCCTCGGAGCCGGAAGGAGGGAGAGCACAAGGTCAGCCGCTGAAGCAGAGCCCTCCCCCCTCCCCGCCCCCCCAGCACAGGGACCAGCGGACCGCAGGCAGGTGGCCCCGGGGAGGATGCCGGAGGAGCCTCGGCAAAGCCCCAGCTGCCCCCGGGCTGAGGGGAGCCACTTGGGGGAGCGCCCCCGGCCCCCGCCCCAGGCAGCGAGTCCAAGCAGGAGTGCTGTGCCCCCCCCCATCTCTGTGCAGCTGAGACGGAGCACAGTGTGGCTGCCCCTGCCGCTTCGTCAGGAAGGCCTGTGCGGCTCCTGTTGAATCTGCTGGCGGCTCTTTCTGGACACTTAGGCCAGCGGGCTCTGCGGAGGCGGGAGAATTCCTGCTGTCGCCTCCCCATGCCTGTCCTCTGAGCAGCCTCCTGTGATCTCGTCTCGGTGCGGGGGTGGGGGAGTGGAGGGTGGCGGTGATGGAGATGGGGGTGTGTGTGGCCTCTCAGAGGCGCGTCTGTCCCCGCAATCCTGATGTCCCCAGGGCCGGCTCTCCCGCCCGCACTTTGCCAAACCCAGCCCGAGAGGGGAAGGCGCCAGGGGGCAGCGGGGGGGGGGGGGGAAGGAAGAAAAGGTGGCGGCGGGAGAGAGGGAGGGAGGGAGGGGGGGCAGGGCGCTCCCGCTGAGACGCCAGGGGGTTCCGGGGCACACCGGGAGGTTCCGGGAGGTCCTGGAAAGGATGGCGCGCCAGGTCACGTTCGCTGCGAGCGTCCAAGTCCTGCCCTCCCGGTGGGGTTTGGAAACTGCGGAGCAGATCGAACCTGTTCACTTCCTGGTCGGGGCACAAGTGCCCAGGCTGTGCCACTGACAGTGAGGCGTGCAGGAGGCAGCCGATCCGTGATTCTCTCTCACCGTGGATGTTTCTCTCTCTCCCTCCCTCCCTTCCTCTCTGACATCAATAAAGAAAAAGGAAAGTAAGGAGTTAGTTTGCCTCCTTTCTCCTGGCCTCCACCCCCCAGCTCTCCCCTGCCAAGCAAGCCCACCCACCCCCGCCCAGGGCACTGCCAAGCAGCTCAGGACAAACGGCCGAGCAGCCCTAGGCCCCCTCTCCTTCCTCTGGGGCTGAGGCCTGTGGCTACGGGGGCTGGGGGGGGGCGGGGAGGGGCCCCCGAGGCCTCCAGACCACGGGCTGGGGGCGAGCAAAGCCGACCTGCGGCCCCGGAGGAGGGGAGAGACCGCGGCGGGAACAGAGAGGAAGAGAAATCGCCGGGGCGGGCGGCGGCGGCCATGCGTCACGGAAATCATCGCTGATGTCCATTAGTCCTTTCAGGGTTAATATTGATGCAGATATTATTTCCACCCAAGGCCCCATTTGTTTGAAATATTATGACGGGGAGTAGCTGTCGCCGTGAATCACATCAATGGACGGAGCAGTTAGCTGTGGCACGGGGCGGCCCGCCCCCCTCCCCGCCTCTCCCCCCCCCCCCCCGCCCCTCTCCCCCTGCCGGCCGCCGCCGCCAGCATGAAATATTAGGGAGATGGTTGCTTCAAGTGAGCACTTTATCATCATTTGTCTGCGGGCCCCGCCAGGACCGCCTCCCCCGGCCGCCCGTCGGGCGCGAGGAGCTGTCATAACTCAATCGGGCGGCGGACAGACGTGGCCCCGGCGGCTCCCGCGCGGGCAGCCCTGGGACCGCCGGGCCACGTGGCGTTCTCTGAGCCTGAGCGGGGGCCGTGTCCTGGGTGTTGGGGTTCACCAGCTGTCTCCCCGCCCCAGCTCTCATGCTCCCCGGACAGGCCTCCCTCCTCTTCCGGTCCCTGTGGATCCCAAGACCCCACACTCACGCCGGCCACATAGTAGGTGCGCAGTGAGGAGCTGCTGGGTGGATGGATGATGCTGAAGGGCCGGGGCCGGCTGGTGTGGCCCAGTGGTGAGACCTCTGTCCGTAGCCTGGTGCACGGGGGGCCGGGCCCCTCTCCCCTGCCCCCAGCAGTGGCGCCATCACATAGCTGTCACCCAATAATAATAATAATGACAATAATAATAATAATAATAATAATGACAGTAATAGCCAAAGCCGGTGTGGCTCAGTGGATAGAGCGTCGGCCTGCAGACTGAAAGGTCCCAGGTTCGATTCCGGTCAGGGACATGTACCTTGGTTGCGGGCACATCCCCGGTAGGGGGTGTGCAAGAGGCAGCTGGTCGATGTTTCTCTCTCATCGACGTCTCTAGCTCTCTATCTCTCTCCTTTCCTCTCTGTGAAAAATCAATAAAATATATTTTTTAAAAAATAATGACAGTAATAATAATAATAATAATGAAGCCGGGACGGTGCGTCTGGGTCACCGGGCAGGGCTTTCTGCTGGTGGCTGGCAAACTTCCTCTAGAAAAGGCCAGGAGGCGGATGCTTTAGGAGAGGCCACAGGGTCTCGGTGGCGCCCAGTCCGCTCCACGGCAGGTGAGACGTCGGTATGTGCGGGAAAGGGGTGGGGGTGGCCGCCCCTGGGCGCCCCTCCGTCCCGCCCTGCCCTGCCCGCCACCCCTTGGCAAGGCCTGGGCTGCCCGGGGACTCCAGCCACCTTCTCCGCCTGAGCCGGATCCAACCCAGCGAACACAAGGAGCATGGGGACCGTGACGACCCATTCTACACGCAGCGGCCAGATGATGATGGCCTCTGGACGCAGAGTAATCTGGCCGCTCAGTGTATACACAGAGATCATAGTAATCTGGCCGCTCAGTGTATACACAGAGATCATAGTAATCTGGCCGCTCAGTGTATACACAGAGATCATAGTAATCTGGCCGCTCAGTGTATACACAGAGATCATAGCAATCTGGCCGCTCAGTGTATACACAGAGATCATAGCAATCTGGCCGCTCAGTGTATACACAGAGATCATAGCAATCTGGCCGCTCAGTGTATACACAGAGATCATAGCAATCTGGCCGCTCAGTGTATACACAGAGATCATAGTAATCTGGCCGCTCAGTGTATATACAGAGATCATAGTAATCTGGCCGCTCAGTGTATACACAGAGATCATAATAATCTGGCCGCTCAGTGTATCTGTATATTAGAGGCCTGGTGCATGAATCCGTGCATGGGTGGGGTCCGGCCAGCCTGGCCAGGGGGAGGGGACATGGGCGGCCTGCTTGCTGGTCAAACTCCTGGTCGAGGGGACAATTTGCATATGAACCTTTCATTCTATAGGCTGTACACCGAGCGGCCAGATTATTACGCGTTCAGCGATCATCATCATCACCTGGCCGCTCCGTCTGTGTCAGCGTGGCTCGGCCGCGGTGGGTCCACCTCCCCTCCGGGCCCCCGTCTGACCGCCTCGCCTGCCGGTGGCTCTCACACGTGCCCGACCCCTCAGTCTTAGGAGCCAACTCCTTAAACTGACTCCCTAGCGACATCCTCTGACCCTAACGCCACCCGATTGGCTTTGCTTCTCTGGGAACCCTGAGCAACCCTAGCCCCCTGGTCCCACTCCCTTAGCTCAGAGCAGCCAGGCCACAGAGAGGGCAGGATCCCCGGTGCCGCCCAGCACCTGCGCCATGGAGCTTAGGCCCTCCCGAGGCCCCGGGCCCCTCGGGGCGCGGGAGGGCAGAGGTCACGCGTGCGGACGGGAACGTGGGCCTCTCCGCGGGGGGGGGGGCGGGGTGTGTGTGCGGGGAGCGGGACCTCGGGCTTTCGGCGTGAACACACAGCGATGTCTGCGCCGCGCCAATTTTCCATCGCACTTAGCGGCCCCGTTTGAGGCGATGGTCTGCTAATAAAACATGAGCGTTGCGGTAACATAATATTTTAGGTCTCCATTAACGAATACGTAAATATAATGGAGCCTTATGGAAATATACTTAAGCTGTCACCAACACCCCTAATGCAATATGCACGATTCTCAGGCCTATTTATAGCTCCGCGCGCACGCTGCCCCCAGTGACTTCACTGGTTCCAGCGCGGGAGGCTCCTGTTCGCTCCCCCGGCCCCTCTCCCCGCACGGAGCCCCTCGGTCCCCCTCCCCAAAGCACGACGTGGGCCTGGGCGCCCCCCCCCCCCCACACCCGTTACCCCGCAGGTACCCAGCACACGCCTGCAGGGGTCAGGGCACAGCCTGCTGGCGTGCTGCTGGCGATCGGGCAGGCACCCACCTCACTGGGTGGTTGATGAGGAATGGCGGGGTGGGAGAGGGCAGAACAGGGAGGCCTCTCAGAGGAAGTGGGGAGGGGAGGAGGAGCAGGGGTGGGCTGGGAGGGGCAGGGGACCGGACGGGAGGGCACAAGGGAGCGTGGGGAGGGATCCGTGATTGTGGGGTCCGGCGGGAAGCGCAGGGCCGGTCCTCCTGGAGCTGAGGGAGCCCAGATGTTGGTCACAGTCGGGGGGCGGCGGGCAGAGAGTGGTGGGACAAGAGGCTGGTGAGGGGGGCCGGGTTGCCGAAGGTCGGGGGACGGAGGGAAGCTCTCCTGCGTCGGGCCAGAGCGCCCCCCGAGGCTGCACAGGGTCTGAAGGGCTTGCTGATCCCACCACGCCATCCAGCCCCAGCCCCCCAACACCAGCCGTGTCCCCCAGTCGCCTCCGTGCGGACACCAGCGGCCACAGGCCTGCCGGGCTCGAGCCTACCAGCTTGTCTCCGCCTCAGGTGCCAGGACAGCTCTGGAGCGAAGCCATCCCGGGGCCCGGTGGGCGTGGGTCGGGCGAGAAGACGTGGTAGCGCCCCCTGTACGGGCAGGGCCCCACCGACAGGATCGCCCACAGCAGCTGAAATCAGCGTTTTCGGGCAACGACGCAACCTCACTGGGTTCTTAAAGGGCCAGGGGGAGGGGGCAAGGGAGCCACCGACGGACGGATGTGACTGCTGTCCTCAGGGGGCGCTGGTTTGGGCGAAAGGGGAGATGCCGCTGCCCGAGCAGCCGTGGTGCCCGGTGCACGGCGGTTAGCAGCTTGGGCACGGGAGAGGGAGCCCTCGGGTCACCAAGGCCCCCTAGGAAGGCCTCTGGAGGAGGTAGAACGTGAGCTGAGCTGTCCACAGGCAGAGCTGAGGGGGGTGCTGGAACAGGGGGTGGGCGGTGGCAGAGGCTGCCGAGGAGCCGCAGGGATGAATTCAGGACGAGAAGCGTGAGCGCCTGTGGAAAGCTCTAGAACTGGGTCCAGACCCAGGCCATGGCCGGCTTGGCTCTGGCTCCTTCCCCAGCCCCACGTGTCCATTCACACACAGAGGCAGACCGGGCGTGCCGTGCACACAGCCTCCTGGGCCTGCCCAGCGGGTCAGCCACACATGCCCACGCACACACATCTGTGCACTTGCATGAAACGTGTGCGTGTACACGGGGAGGCACTCTGGTGTGCTCACACACGTGTGTCTGCTGCTGCTCTTCCGACCAAGTGTGCATGCGTGCTTTGTGCACATCTATGTGTATGCACGCACACCCAGGAGCATCCCCTGGCACACATGTGCCGGCACACACAGAGGCCTTCCCGGTAGACTCACAGCCTCCTGTGGCTGCTTTGTGGGCCAACCACACGTATGTACAGAGACAGGTGTATGTGTGCGGACATGGGTACACATGGATCTACCTCTACAGGTGCACACACATGCACTCTGGGTAAATTTCTGGCAAAAATAGGAGCGATGGGTCCCCGCCCTGCACCCATGTCCCAGGTAACCCCCTGCCCCCACAGTGACTCAGGGCTTAACCACGTGACTTGTTGTGGGGCGGCAGGAAGGGGCTGAAAAGTGTGGAAAACTCGCTCTTGCTGCCCTTGAACCTGAGCCGCCCTGCGGGCCGGCCCTAACCTGGCTCCGTGGGAGACCTGACGGCCACACCCTGCCGTCCAGCCCACGGCCGCCGCCTGACGTGGGCACGATGGATGCCCTGCAGGCCACCCCGCAGAGCCCCAGCGGCCGCAGACACGTGACCGGGCTCAGCAGAGACCGCCAGCTGGAGGGGCCTTCTCCTCGCCAAGCCTCACCGATAGGGCCGCTCCCGACGCCGCCTCCGCTGCCGGGTTGGGCGCTTGTCATGGTGACAGCGAACGGATCTGAGCCGTCTCTCACAGGAGTGCATGCGTGCGAGCACGGGAGGGCAGGCTGTGCCTTGAGCGCTATTTTGTTCCTGAGCCTTTGCCTGGTGGGGAGTGGCCTGCAGTCCATGTTTGAGGAAGGAGGATGAGCCGAGACCGGTTTGGCTCAATGGATAGAGCGTTGGCTTGGGGACTGAAGGGTCCCGCGTTCGATTCCGGTCAAGGGCATGTACCTTGGTTGCGGGCATATCCCCAGTAGGGGGTGTGCAAGAGGCAGCTGGTCGATGACTCTCTCTCATCGATGTTTCTAGCTCTCTAGCTCTCTCCCTTCTTCTCTGTACAAAATCAATAAAAATATATTTTTAAAAAAATAGAGGAAGGAGGATGAGAGGAAGGGAGGGAGGGAGGGAGGGAGGGAGGGAGAGAGGAAAAATGGAAGGGAGGGGGGGAGGGAAGGAGGAAGGAGGGAGGGAGGGAGGGTCCCTCCAGCACAGTGGCTTCAGCATGGGTGGCTCAGGACTCCAAAGCTGCGTGTCCCAAGAGAGCCGTGGTCGGCTTGCAAGCCACACGCGGCTCTTTGGCCCCTGGAATCTGGCTCTTCCACAAAATACCACAGCCTGGACGAGAGTCTTTTTTGAAGACGTGGCCTTAGAAGAAGTTTAAGCTTAAGAAGTGTGGCTCTCCGAAGGCATGTCCATCGCGGTGCTGTTGGTGTGTGGCTCTGCGGATGGACGAGTTTGCCCACCACCGCAGAGAGGCTGCCGGGCGGCGTGGCCTGGCCTCTCCTGACCCGGCGTGTGCGTCAATGGCGTCGCTTCTGTGCGGGTTCCGGGAGGGAGCCCGCAGCCCTCCCTTCTCCGGGTCCCTGGGGGACACCTGAGCCTTCGCCTCCTGGTGGGTGGGGCGCGGCCAGGCTGAAGCGGAGAATGTGGGGCAGGAGGCATTGTTCCGCCCACGTCTCCCCTAGCTGGGCCCCTCTGCCCGCCCTGCCCGCCCGCCCTGAGCCCAGGCTCGGGAGCAGGGAGGGAAACGGTGTGGGTCTGGCCGGTGGAGCCAGCGCCCCGCTGAGCAGCGACAGTTCCCCTCGGGGAAGGGAGCTGAAGCTCTGCCTCAGTGTGGCGGGCAGGTGGCAGAGGCGGCCATGAAGAGCAGGACGGGGGTGGGGGTGGGGGAGCGATGCGGGAAAGAAGGCCGGCCGGGCGGCCAGGGAGAGAGTGGGGGAGGGACAAGGTGAATCCCAAGGCAAGTCCAAGATTTGGGCCCGGGTGCCCCAGGGATGTGGGGGGACCGGGAACCAAAGTGGAGACGGTGGGGGGAGCCCTGCTTTGGGGGGGCCTCCCCGGAGCCATGTTGAGTGTGAGGCTGAGGGAGGCGGGGGATTGGAGGCCTGGGTCTTGGCTGGCGGACCAGGGCTGACCATGTCGGCTTCGGGAACTCAAGGCGGGATGGGAAGCCACACGCATGGGGGACCCATCAAGGCCAAGAACATGGAACTTTGGGAGAAGAACCCAGGACCCTGGGCTCTGGGGTTTGGAGGGCGGTGCCGAGGAGCGCAGGGGTACCCCTCCCGCAAAGGGAAGGTCTTGGGAGCCCCTAGGACCCCAGGACTGTGGGAGGACTGGAGTGGGAGGCAGGGATGGACAGTCACTCAGCCCGCCAGCCCACTCCGCCGAGTCGCCTGCAGGACCTGATCGCCGGCCATTTCTGTGGGTGGAAACGCTCTCCCCGGTTCCAGGAGGAGCCCCACGGGGACAGGCCCCACCAGGGCCCCTGGGACACGTGTGGCGGCCGTGGCAGGCGAACACAGAACCGCCCCGGGCGCTGTGAGCTGGCACCTCCGCTCAGCTGTCTGTCCACGAGGTCACACACAGGGCCCGTGTCCGACAGGGCCTGGGAGCGGACGCCCAGTCGGCCAGGCAGCTCCAGGCCAAGAGCGCCTGGCACGGCCCCGCCGGGCGGCGGTGGGAGCCGGAGGCCTGTGCCCAGGGGGACCGGCGGGGCCAGCTGGCCTTCCCCTCCGAGCGGACACCCCGCCCCGCCCCCCTCCCCCGGCAACGTCGCTCTGGGCGTCACGGCCTGGCCGGGCCAGCGCAGCCGGACACGCCAGCCGCCCATGGCCAGCGCCAACCGGTGGCGCCGCGGGGCCCTTGCGGGCGGCCGATCGCCTCGCAGAGCCCGGGTCCGAGGGCGGACGGGGGGGAGGCAGGCATTGCTGTGGTTTGCGGCCGAGAGGGGAACATAGCTGGGATATTTAGGGGACAGACAGGGATCCGGCCCCGCTCCGCCCGGCGCCGCCTGCCAGCACGCGGCCACCGGGACGTGCCATTTGAGAAATGTCTTCGCTTTCGCCCAGGCGCTGGCCCGCTTCCCGCCGCACTGGCGGAGAGCGGGAAGAGGAGGGCAGAGAGGCAAGGTAGAGGTCACGGCGGGGAGCACGGGGGCTGGAAAGCTCCCTCCGGAGAGCTCTCCGGGCAAAGGAAACACCTGGGGCCTGCCAAGTCCGCCCGCCACCCGGCCTGGCTCCGCCCCGCGCGGCTCCCCGAGCTCCCCTCCCCCCCAGGGCCTCCCCCCCGCGAGGTCGTGTGTCCCTGGCCCGTGGGTGGTGAGGGCCACGCCGACCAGGGTCCCAGCGGGCAGAGCGGGGCCCATCCCGTCCAGCCGAGCTAGGAGGCCGGCCCCAGGGACGCCGGGCACCCGCCTGCCAACAGCAGAGCTCGCCGGCGGCCTTTATTTTTATAGACCACGGCTCAGCGGCATGCCACCGCGCGTACGTGTAACTTTCAAGCGCCCTGATTTATGGCTCGGAGGGCCCTGACTGTATCCATGGATTTCGGAACGGCGGGGCCGGGCGAGGGAAGGCCGGGCCCGCCTGGAGCAGCCGCAGGTTGCTCAGTGACAGGTGGAGGCACGGAGGCCCCAGGCGGTGCCCGCAGGGAGATGTGGGCAGGGAGACGTGGGCCCCCGGAGACGCGCTGTGGATTGTTACAAAGAAACGCTCACGTTGGTGGGAGGTGGTGGGCGGTGGGGAGGAGAAACGGGCTTTGGAGTCCTCCCTTCGTCCCTCGCCTCAGCGGCACGGCCTTGGCAGAGTGACGGGACCTCTCCCCGCACCTCAGCCTTCCCGTCTGTGAAATGGGAGAGCAGGTGCCCGTCGGGGTAGGAGGATGGATACATGGAAACCACCGTCCACGGTGACTGGCCAGAAGAGGCGCTGAGCAAACACACCTTCCCTCTCCGGATGGGTGCCTCTCTCTCTCTCTCTCTCTCTCTCTCTCTCTTCATGTCCGATTGCCATCTGGGCACGGTCCCCGGCGGTTGATTTCTAATACTTTCGAGATCTGGGCGTTTCCGCGGCCGAGGCCATCGGAATGTGACACGGCTTCAGGCGGCCGCTGGCCCCGGGCCTGGGGACAGAGCCTGCCTCCCTCCGGCGCGGCCCGAAGACCGGCCGAGGGGGCGGGGGCGGGGGGCGGGGGGCGGGTGTCAGAATGCCCGCCTCGCCGCGGTACCCGAGACGTCACCCGATCGGGCGGATTCGGTGCGGACCGCGGCCGGGCCATCGGAAAGCGGAGAGCTGGCGCTGAGCGCGGAACAGGAGATCCCCGGCCGCGATACCCCGGCCGGCCCGATACCGATCGGCTGGCATTTCGGGCGGCAGAAAGGGCGGCAACCGAATCCGCCGCTCCCCGCCCCCCCCCCCCCCCCGACCCAGCCCCCGTACCAAGGCCGCGGATCGGTTTCTATTTTTTCCTTTCTTCTGTAAACAGTGGCGTGGGGGCAGGGCTGCCCGGACGGCCCGCCCCAGGACCAGGATCCGCGATCGATCGTCTGAGGCAGATAGCGGCGGCTTGAATGTGCCCCCAGCCCAGCCTCCCTCCCCGGGCGCTCTCCTGGCACGCTGGAAATGAAGAGGGGAGAAAAGAAGAGAGAGCAGGGGTGGGGTTCTGGGGGGCGGGGGACGGGGCGGGAAGAGCCGCCGATAGGAAGCGTCCGGGCTCGGGTTCTGGGCAAACAGCTGCTCTGTGTGGGGAACTCGGGGCCTGACCGCGTTTCAGGGCGGCCCGCCTGCCGGCCGGCCTGAGCGGGCTCTCTTTCGCTGCCAGCAGCGCCCACAGATGCCCAAATTTAGCCGCAGGCGGTGGCCCTCTGTGGGGGTGTCAGGGGGAACTCAGGTGACACACACGGTCTCCATCGGGACCGGTTTCCTTGGTGATGGCGGTGGGGGCAGAGGGCGGGGGAGGGGGAGTGTCTCTTTTTCTGCCTCCCCTTTTCCTCCAACACGCACCAACGTGATTTCCATCCCGGAAAGGAAGGCCACAGGCTGTGTCTGGGGGCGCCCCCACGCTCGGGGTGACCTGGGGCCCCTCGTGCGTCTGCCCCGGGCCCGGCCGCCATGCACCTCAGGGCCTAGAGCCGCAGGCTGGGCCTTGGGGGCTAACGGACGGGGCGTGGCAGGCGAGGCCCACGGAGGCGCCTGCAATCCTATTCCGTAGGAGGCAGCGGGGTTGGGAATGGAGAGGAAGGTGCAGGGGGAGCAGAGGGAAAGGTGAGGGGAAAGAAAAGGAAAGAGATTTTGGGCCAAGATGCCACCCGGGCTGCACCCATTACCTTGGTGGCTGCCGGCTTGCACTGAGGCTGCCCATGAGTCCCTGCCCCTGGGCATCATTACCACCCCCCTGCACAAGCAGGGTGCCCACCTCCCCACACACACAGGTGCAGAGGGGCAGCAAAGGGGGCCGTACACCCTGAAAAAGGAAGCTGTCAGGCTGACCAGTCACCTGGGAGGTTGATTGCTGTATGAGCTTGAGTGGACGTCTTAACTTCTCTGGTCTCAGCTTCCCTGAGTATCTTACCTGATGATACATAAGCATGTGAATTGACCATACCCTCACTATTCCCACAGCCAATCAGAGTGAGTATGCAAATGAACCTAACAAATATGGCGGGTTCATTTGCATACACAGGTGCGAAGCAGAAGCAGCCGGGAGGGCCAGGACACCTGCTGTGAGTGGGAGGGGACAGCGGAGGGAGCTGCAGGAGCGGAGCTCCGGGCAGAAGGGAGGACCTGCCGGTTCCCAGGCGGCTGGGAGTGCAGCCGGGGGAAGGAAGGCCTAGTCTTTCACAACTATCGTGCACCGCCTCTGGTGTTGTTATAATACCTCCTGCTTCTCGGAGGAAACATGGCATAAAGGCCCATGTCTGAAGCCCCCTGAGAGGGAGTCTGGGGGTTCTCAGTGCTGGGCAGGCACTGGGCGGGCGATCGTTGTTATAAAGTTGATCCCATTAGGACTGGCCTGGAGGCTGGGCGGGTTCTCGTCCTCTCTGACATCTGACAAAGCACAGAGGTGGCGAAAAGAGTTAAGGAGAGGCAGCATGGGGTGACAGCGAATGGCAGGCCCAGCAAGCCCTGCCTCTGAGGAGGGGCGGGTGGTGGGGGGTCTGCCTGGAGGAGGTGGGAATGAAGGGGCGAGGGAAGACGGTGTAGACTCCCGAGCCAGACTTCCTGGGCCCTTATCCCACCTCTGCTCCTTCTAAGTTCTGTGGCTTCAGGCTAGCTTCTTAAGCGTTCTGTGCCTCAGTTTTCTCATCTGCACAACGGGGATGAGCATGAGATAACTCCCTCAGCGTGTTGTTACGGAGATGCCCCGAGCGGACCTGAGGGACTCCCTCAGCACTGCACTTGTCCCACAGAGAACACGCAGTGAGTTAGCAGTTATAGAGCAGTGAGTCAGCAGTTATAGAGCGGTGAGTCAGCTGTTATGGAGCAGTGAGTCAGCTGATACGGAGAGGTGAGTCAGCTGAACCGGAGCAGTGAGTCAGCAATTATGGAACGGTGAGTCAGCTGATACGGAGAGGTGAGTCAGCAGGGCACGTGGGCGAAAGGTGTGGGCAGAGGAGTGGAGAGAGGAGGGGACTCCAGGCCGGTGGGGGGCGGTGAGCCCCAGCGTGCAGGTGGGGGGACGATGACTGCGTTGAGCTCCATGGAGCCCGGGGATGGCTCCGGGCGTGAGTGAGAGATTAGGGGGAGAGGGAGCTGGAGTCAGACCGAATGAGCCGCACCCCAGCCTAGAGGCCTGGGCGGGACCCTCCAGCAGGTGACTGGTCAGAGGTGGGCTTAGGGCAGCGGGCTTGTGAAATGCAAGTTGGCCTGCGAGAGGGACCAGGACAGCGTGAAGGAGGGAAGCCAGGGAGGCCAGACAGGTAGCCACCTCCTCGGTCCAGGTGCCAACGACAAAAGGAAGGCCTTGCCCGGCCGGCGTGGCTCAGTGGTTGACTGTCCACCGAGGAACCAGGAGGTCAGCGTGCGATTCCCGGTCAGTGGCAGGCCCGGTCCCCGGTGGGGGGCGTGCAGGAGGCAGCCGATCCACGATTCTCCCTCATCATGGATGTTTCTCTCTCTCTCCTTCTCCCTTCCTCTCTGACATCCATAGAAAAAGATATATTTTTTAAAAAAAACAGCAGATATGGGGTTTTGGGGTGCAGAGCACAGCCACTGGGGACAGAAGAGGAGGCCTGGGGACAGGCAGAGCAGAGGCCGGTGCAGGACACTGGAGGGGACACGTTTGATCTGAGCCGGGAGGTGTGGGCCGGACGGGGTGAGGCTGGCGCTGGGGACACGGGTCTGGACGCCGGCCACGTGGAGGTGACAGCTGACACTGTCCGGAGGGATGATCTTTCGGAGTGAGAGCGCGCGGGAGCCGAGCCGAGGGCTGGGGCCCCTCCCAGCGGAAACTCGGTTAAATATCAAACCTCAACAATGTCACGGCCAGCCGGCCGGCGCGGCTCAGTGGCTGAGCATTGACCTAGGAACCAGGAGGTCAGGGTTCGATTCCCGGTCAGGGCACGTTCCCGGGTTGCAGGCTCGATTCCCAGCGTGGGACGTGCGGGAGGCAGCTGATTCAGGATTCGCTCTCATTGTTGATGTTTCTATCTCTTTCCCTCTCCCTTCCTCTCTGAAATCAATGCAAATACATATTTTTTTAAAGATGTCACAGCAGGCTGAAACCGGTTTGGCTCAGTGGATAGAGCATCGGCCTGCGGACTAAAGGGTCCCGGGTTCGATTCCGGTCAAGGGCATGTACCTTGGTTGGGGGCACATCCCCAAGAGGGGGTGTGCAGAAGGCAGCTGGTCGATGTTTCTTTCTCATCGATGTTTCTAACTCTCTCTCCCTCTCCCTTCCTCTTTGTAAAAAAAAGCAATAATATATATATATATATATATATATATATATATATATGTATATATATATATATTTTTAAAGATGTTCCCGCAGGACAACCAGAAACAGATGGTCAGGAGATAGGAGGAGAAGGGAGGCCACAGGAGAAGCAGGAGCCGGTCAGCCGGTCAGCCAGTCAGCCGACTCCTGGCCGCCATGACCCGGCTGCCCTTCTTCCTGTAGAAGGTCTCCCCGCATCAGATCAAACCAGATCAAGCTCACCCCGGTCTGCGTCGCACATAATTTTTATGTAACTCGGTACAAATTGAGCTGGCTTACAGCGGAGCCATTGACATCATGTTATGGTTTGTAGGGGCTTAAACCTATATTAATTTCAATTTTGTGGTTTTTCTCTCCGTGGGTCCGAGCCAAAACTATATTTTCCGTCCTCAGATATTTTCACAGGCCCTTGAGGAGCACAGTCTGGAGCTGAGATATTTCACTGGTGGTGCCAAGGGCTGCGAGCCGCCCAGCGTAAGGCTGAGGGGCGGGGATGGGGGAAGTGGGGGGAAAAGGGGGGGGTCAGAGGGGTGTCCCGGCCTTGACCCACACACCGCTGTGGTCCAGGTGTCAACCAGCCGGAGGGTCACTGGCCGCCTGTCAGGATGGGTCCCGCAGGCGTCCGGGGTGCACTCTTTCGTCCAGGACTGTGGCGTTATTTCGGGGGTCCCCATGAAGGGACGGGGCAGTCAGGGCACCAGAAAGGCACTCAGAAGCTGTGGAAACAGCTGTGTCCCTACCGGTGTGGGTGTCTTGCAGTGTTTTTGTTTTTTATTTATTTAAAAAATATATTTTTATAGATGCCAGAGAGGCAGGGAGAGGGAGAGGGAGAGAAACATTAATGATGAGAGAATCATGGGGCATGAACCTCTGCACGCCCCACCCTGGGGATGGAGCCCGCCACCCGGGCCTGTGCCCTGACCGGGAACCTCACCGAGACCTCCTGGCTCATAGGTCCGCTCTCAGCACGGAGTCTGACGGCCGGGCTGCTGCGCGGTGTTCTTAGCGGCCTGCTGGACATCAGCCTGGTGGTATGAGTGGTCACGTCTCGGGGAGGCCCCGGCTCCCGGCCCCGGCTCCCCATCACCATGAGAATCGACTCCCGGAACTGCTGACCCCATGGTGTGGGCAGCAGGCATGGGCACCCAATGCCCTGGGTGCTGGGGAGGGGTCCATTCACGGAGCACAGAGTGCTCTGGGGGGCGGGGGGAGGGCGGGGATGTGGCCCCCAAAGCTCAGAGAGAAACCTGCCTCAGGACGAGCTGCAGCCCGAGGCGGGCGCCTGGAGGGGCGTGGGCCTGTGCCCCAGACCCCGATCGCCCCTGCAGCCGGTGCCAGGGGCCTCCGCCCCCCTGCACCCCGCGGTGCCGCCTGCAGAGCCGAGCTGCAGGGTCTGAGCACTTCCTAAGCGCTGCAATTTGGCGCAATTATTCGCAAGTAAACAATCCGCTCTGTCGATTCAACATCATTTAGCTGCGTGTCTTCCGATGACGCATCCCCGTCCGCTCCGCGGGCGAGCGTCGAGGGGGCCAGGGGCCGGCTGGTGGATGTCCGGCTCCTGGGTGTCCCTTTCTCTTGTTCTAAGACGAGGAGGAGTCGGTGTCCACATCCAGGGACAGGTTCCGGGCCTGCCCGGGGGGGTCCCCCCTTTTCTTTCCATCTTCTCCGGTTCTCCCCTTACCCTGCCCCCTGCCCCCCCATCAGAACTGGAGGCGCTGTGGAGGACGCTCAGTTCCTACGGGATGTAGCGGCATCTGCGCGCTGTGGTGTGTGCCTGGGAGAGAGGCGTGGCCGAGCGGTGGCCTGCTGCTCTGAGGGCCAGCCTGGTGGGGGCACACGGGGGGGGGTGTGGGGGAAATGGGGGCCTGGGGGCTGGGGGGACCCCGAGCTTCCTTTTCCCTCGAATGCTCGGCTCGCCCCTGCCTGTCGGGACGTGATAAGCCCTGGAAAAAGTGAGACTGTGGCTGGGACCGGACGGGAGGCCGGGGCGCCGGGAATGTTCCACCATCGCGGGGAGGTCTGTCTTGTGTCTCACTGCATCCCTCCCCCCCCACCCCCCCTGCCCCCGGATTCAGGAAAACTCAGTGAGTCCACGTGGCCCCGGGACCGGCCGGCGCCCACACCTCTCCCAGCCGTCCCTGCCACCCCCATGTGACCTCCCCGCTCCCGATCACACAAGCCTCCTTCTGGGCTTCCCCCGAAATCTCCCCAGAGGCGGCCTGCTGACGGGATGAACAGATTGAGAACAATTCTTGGGATGTCTGTATTGATTTCAGAGAGAGGAAGGGAGGGGGAGAGAGAGAGCGAGAGCGAGAGAGAGAGAGAGAGAGAGAGAGAGAGAGAGAGAGAGAGAACCACCCGTGATGAGAGGGAACCACGGATCACCTGCCTCCTGCACGCCCCCTGCTGGGGATGGAGCCTGCATCCCGGGCCTGTGCCCTGACCGGGAGTCGCACCGGGACCTCTCGGTTCCGGGGTCGACGCTCAGCCACGGAGCCAGGCTGGTCGGGCAGAACAGACATTTTAAATGTTTCCCAAAGCCTGGTCCCCCGATGTCTGCGCCAGGGGGCCCTGTATGGGCTGGGCGAGGAGCAGACTCTTCCAGGATTTGATCCCAATGAGAGAACTGATCTTCACTGAGTCTGATCGGGAGGCGTCCGTCAGCGTCCGTCAGCGATAGGCGAAGGTGTCAGAGATTCCCGGGGCGCCTCTCTCGGAGGCAGACACCCCTGGCCCGGGGCAGGAGCACCCCCTCAGGGCTGACGGCCGGGAAGGCGAGGGCACCTGCCCGGGGCCCCCTCCCCCCGGACGAAGGCTTTCTCGGCCACATTTTCTCGGCCCGCCGGTCCCCGGCCACGGGTCCCCTCAGCCCCCTGGCACCGAGCCCCCCGTCCTAACACATAATTAGCTCGCGCTGAGCCGGGGGCTCCTGCGTGCATGTCCTGGGTCTGATATGAATAACGAGGCGGGAGGTTAACGGCGGGTCACGGCCGCTCCGCATCTCCCCGCGTATTTATTCAGCGAAATGAGAAATTGATCACATCACTGCGCGGACGGGGAGCCTGATTCATGGCAATCAGCGCGGGATCGGCAGTTTCGACGGTGGGCAATTTGGGGGCATTACTTAAGCCGGGACAGGCCGGGAGGGTCGCTGGTGGCTGTTAACACCTTTCCCGCCGCCTCCGTGGCCAGATCTCCCCCCCACCACGACCCCCCCGCGGCCCCCAACCTCCGCCCCCAACCCTCTTTGCCTTGTACCCGGGGCCAAATGGAAGAGAAAAAAAAAAACCACCATAAATCGGAGAGGACACTTCCTGTAAAGTTAAAACCACCGGGAGGGATTCTACAAAGGTGTGACTGCGTCCCAATGTGATTTGATCGTGTGCCCGTCTATTCGCCCGTCCACCCGTCTGTCTGGCCATCGAGCCGCTGCCCACCCCCTCGCTGACCCGCCCCCTGCTGGTTCATGAGCACGGCCGGGGTGGACACCGGCTGCTCATGCCGGCTCGGCGGCGGCACCAGGCAGCACGGCGCAGGGGTGGAAGGTGTCACGGCGAGTGTGTGGGCCAGGACGGTGACAGCTCCAGCAGGAGGGCGGGCTGAGGGCAGGGGCCAGGCTCCGGGGACACTTCTAGAACCCGGCACTGTCCCTGACTGACAGGGGACACTCCATAAAAGTGGGACGAAGGGCGGCTCCCGGGAGCTGGGGGGGGGGTGGTGGTGATGAGCGCCAGCTGCTGTTAGCCAGCATTGCCCGGCGGCGGGCGGGGGGCGGGGGCCCAGGTCCATCCGGCTGGCCGTGGACACCGGGCTGCGATCTAGCATAGGAAGTCTGGAGTCAGAGTCTGAGCCTCAGTTTCCTCATCTGCAGAGGGGGGGGCCAGTCATTGAAGGCACCCCGGGCGACATCTCAAACGTTCTGAAGTGGTGCCCGGTGCGTTCCAGACGTTCAGGCGGTGCCAGCTGCCGCTGTCCGTGTCGGCACGGAGACGGCCAGGAAGATGGACGACACCTTCGTCTGACGGGGAGCCGCTTTCCCCAAACCCCCCAGGCGGGGGGAGGGGAGGGGGGGAGGTGTGCAGTCCGGCTCTGATCGCTCCCTGACCGTCCCGCACTCGCCGTGGCCACTTGAACCGGCAAAGGCCATTGGTCGCTTTCCCTGTGTCTGTGGCTGGACTGGTTCTGCCGGGCGGTTCTGCTGCTGGTCTCACTGGGCTCTCTCAGGCCATGGCTGCCTGGCACCGGGCGCCACAGTCTATTTGCAAACCCAGCGGGACGCGAGGACAGCGGGGTCCTCCGCACCCCAGGTCCGTCAGCGTCCCTCCCCTCCCAGGCCGGCGTGGGGGCCGCAGCCCCCGTCTGTGCTCCGGCAAGCAGCGAGGCCCTGGGTTCCAGGAAGGATGGCAGAGCGGGTCTCTGCCCTCACACCATGAGGCTCTGCCCGCTGCCCGGCCACGCGCACCGGGCAGAGGGGCGGGGCCTGTGTCCTCACCATCCGCTTCCGCTTGGGAGCCTTCATGCTCCCGTGTCAGCTTTCGTTTCCACGTTCTCGGGGGCGGCCCTGAGCCTTGTGTTTCTAAGGGAAGAATCACCCCTTTTTGCTAATTCCAGGCGCCTGGAAGCCAGACCCCACTGGGCCATAAGGAATGGACTCAGCCCCACCACCAGCCAGGCCTCGGATACAGGGTGGGTGGGAGGGGCAGGGCCGAGACTGTTGGTGGTCTCTGCTTTTCCCCATCACACACACACACACACACACACACAGTCACATACACAAACACTCACATACACACACATTCACACACACACTCACATACACACACACACTCGCACACTCTCACACACACACACACACTCACACACTCACACACACACACATACTCTCACACACGCATACACACACACTCACACATACACACACATACTCTCACATATACACATACTCACATACAGACACTCATACACACGCACACACATTCACACACACATATACATAGTCACACACACATACACTCACACCCTCTCACACACATATACACTCACACACAAACACACACTCACACATACAGTCACACATACTCATACTCACACTAATACATTCGCACACACATGCATTCACACACTCATATACATGCACACACACATTCAGACACATACACACAGTCATACACACATACATTCACACTCACACACACACGCACACACACACTCACATACACATACTCACATTCACACACATACACATAGTCACACACACATACACTCACACCCTCTCACACACATATACACTCACACACAAACACACTCTCACACATACAGTCACACATACTCATACTCACACTAATACATTCACACACACATGCATTCACACACACTCATATACATGCGCACACACATACACACACAGTCATACACACATGCATTCACACTCACACACACATACACACATACACTCACACACATACACACACTCACACATACATTCACACACACATGCATTCAGACACACTCACATACGCGCGCACACGTACACACACACACACATTCATCCCCACCCTCTTTCCAGTCCCCCCTTCTTTCCCCCGCTGCCCTCAGAATAAACAAAACTCTTTCATTCCGGGGCCTGGAAGATTCCATAATGAGTTGAGCCTCTTAACAGTCCATTTTAATAAAACTCAGCTCGCTGGCTGCATGGAGGCCGTAAAACGTGCAGGTCCCGGCAGTAACATGTTTAGTGGCCGTGCTTGATAAAGTGGAAATGTTTGCATGTTTCCAATTAGGAGCAATTTGAAGTAGGAAGCCGGCGAGCCCGCGCCCGGGCTATGGCGCTTGGCATGGCAAAGCCTTCGGAGGAGCCGGCCTTCCGCGCCTCCTGCTCGGATTCGGGTCCCGGGCGTGGCTCCGGGGACCCTGCGGGGAGCAGCCCCCGCTGCCCGGACGGGGAACCACGGGGAGAGGTGGCCGGCGGTGGGGCAATCCCTCTGCTCACACGCGGGCTTTTTGTTCCGGAAGGTTCCCCCTGGGAGGCCCTGACCGGCTCTGCACCCCCTCTGCGGCCGCGTGTACTCCGGGGCGCCCGTGGGCTCGGCCGCGTCCCAGCAGCACCGAGCGTCTCGCCGAAAGCCGAGGATTCCAGGGACGGCCCGAGCCTCTGCCAGCAGCCGGTCCCGGGCGTGGTTTTCCATCGGCCTGATCTGCATCATTCTGCTGCGGCTTATTGATCTGGGACTTGGGGCGATGTTTCCTGTGAAAAGTGGTTTTCTCGGAGTTCACTCTGGTCCAGACACACACACACACACACACACACACACCACACACCCTCCTTGTTGCCCTCAGATGGCCACGCCGGTGCCACGTCAGGGCCTCCACTTAGGGCTCGCTGCTCTCTGGTGTGGTTCGCCCTTGTCAATCCGCTGGCAGCTGAGGCCTGGCCTTCTCGGGGAGGCCCCTCCTGATCTCCCCCGGCCTCCGCACGTGTTCTTCCCCGTCGCCCGGTTTTCCTCTTTCCGGGCACTTAGTGCAATTTGTAATGATCTGGGGGCTTATTTATGTGCTCGCAGGCTGGCTATCCATCTTCCCCAATAGCGTGTCAGCTCCATGGAAGCGGGCACTTTGTCTCCCGTGGTCACCGCTGGGTGGCACATGTAAGTGCTCAATAAATGTTTCCTGGGTGGGTGGGTGGATGGATGGATGAGTGGGGGGTAGATTGATTGATGAATAAATGGGTATATAGATGAGTGAATGAGTGGATGGATGGATAGATGGATGGATGGATGGATGAATGAATGAATTGGTGGATGGATGGATGGATGGATGGATGAGTGGGGGGTAGATTGATTGATGAATAAATGAGTATATAGATGAGTGAATGAGTAGATGGATGGATAGATGGATGGATGGATGGATGGATGAATGAATTGGTGGAAGGATGGATAGATGGATGGATGAGTGGGGGGTAGATTGATTGATGAATAAATGGCTATATAGATGAGTGAATGAGTGGATGGATGGATAGATGGATGGATGAATAAATTGGTGGATGGATGGATGGATGGATGGATGAATTGGTGGATGGATGGATGGACGAAAGAGTAGTTGGGTTGGTGGATGAGTGAGTGGGTAGATGGATTGATGAATAAATGGATGGATGGATGAATGATTGGGTGAATGGATAGAAATAGATGCATGAAAGAGCAGTTGGGTTGATAGATGGATAAGTGAGTAGGTAGATGGATTGATGAATAAATGGATGGATTGATGAGTGAATAAGTGGATGAATGGGTGAAGAGTTGGGTGGAATGATGAACAGATGGATGGATGGGTGGATGACCTATAAAGATTCTATAAATTCAAAGTCTTTAGGGTTCCATGTCCTTAGGGGATAAGACATTAGGGTAAAGCAGAGTTTGGAAGTTAAACGCAGTGTTTGGACACCACTGGTGGCTCCTGCGACCGTCGGAAAGCACGAGAGCGCGTAGGGCCACCTTGGGAAGAGGGAGAAGACGGCTCCTCTCCGCCCTTTCACACGGCACTCCCTTCTTCAGCTTCATTCCCCCCAAGATTCACGGCGGGAGATTCGATTTCCATGCCTTTACAAGAAATCCCATAACTGCACCCATGCTGGACCCTCCGCCCCCACGCGGCACCCCAGACACACGGGAACAAAGGCCGGCCTGTTCGTGGCTAGACAGCTGCGCCGGGCCCAGCCACCGTGTGGTATGCGACCCGCACCGGCCGGCGGAATGCTCGGCTGATAAGAGCGCGCCGTCTCTTGCCGGGAGGCAGCATGCGCACGGAGGCGACGAGACCTCCCCGTGGCTCGTTCCGTCCCTGCCCCTCCGGCCGGGCACCCCGCTTCCACAGGGTCTCCTCTTACCCCGGCCGCATTCCAGGCGACCCGTGGTAGCCACGCTGCCCCTCGCCCCCGGGTATCGCCTGACAGCGGGCTCGGCCAGCTGAAACGACAGATGCTCCGTCCCAGGGCTTGGGCCGGGGGTGCAGAGGGCGTAGCGTCTAGACAGCACACCCCGGAACGGGCTTGTTCATGTGGGTGCCCGTCTCCTGGACCTCATGCCAGTCGCTCGCTACAGCTCTTACCCGACGGGTGGCTGGGTGCCCTGCACCCGGCCCATCAAAACCCCTAGATGCGCCGAAACCGGTGTGGCTCAGTGGATAGAGCGTCGGCCTGTGGACTAAAGGTCCCAGGTTCGACTCCGGTCAAGGGCATGTACCTTGGTTGCGGGCACATCCCCAGTGGGGGGTGTGCAGGAGGCAGCTGATTGATGATTCTCTCTCATCGATGTTTCTAACTCTCTATCCATCTCCCTTCCTCTCTGTAAAAAAAAAAAAAATCAATGAAATATATTAAAAAACAAAACAAATCAAAACAAACCCCTAGATGCAGCATGGGGCTGCCCAGGGCCATGTGTGCGTGCCCAGGGTAGGCCCTGCTCGCCTCCAGGGGGCACCTGGCAGGGAGCACAGCCCGAGCGGCATCTCCCGGGCTTTGTGCACCCCAGCTGCCCCGGGGAGCCTTCTGCAGGGATGGGTTCCGGGGGCCGGACACCGCCGGGGACCCCGGGATGCCTCCTGCCTCCAGCCCGCCCCGCCCCGGGAGGGACAGGGCGCTGGGCTCGGGCCGCGCGCGTCGGCGGCAGCAGATTCCTCCTGTCAGGCCGGCACAGAGGGTGCCGGTCACAGGGGAGCTGAACAAAGGGGCGCCGGGGGCTAATTAGTGCGCCCGCGTCAGCAGGCGGGTGTGAAATGTGCCCTGTGGGAGTGGGTGACAGCGGTGGGCGCGGAGGGCGGGAAGGCTGCAGACAGCAGCGGGTGGCGCCCTCGGGCCCGCAGCGAGGGTTTCAGGCCCCCTGTCTCCTCCGCTCCGGGGGCTCAGGAGCGAGGGGGCGGGAAAGGTGGGGAAGGGGACGGGGTGGATGCTCGGAGCTGGGGGGTCGTTTTTCAGGGGGAAACAGATGGGAAACGAGAGACGCCAGGAGACACGGCCGTTTCAGTTAACATCCAGGGAGAAGGCCTCGGGGGCTGCTGGGAAATCGACCCTGCAGGAGGGGGGTGTGTGGCATGGAATTGGGGGGGAAGAGGGAGGGGATGCCCCCCAATTCCATGCCTGGGCATCGGGGGAGGAAGGAGGGACTTGGGCGCTGCTGGACTCACCCCGTTCCCGCTGGTTCCTTTGGAGGAACCTGCCTTGACAGACTCTCATGCGTGTTTGCTTCGGAAGAACAGTTTTCTGGGGGAGCCAGCCCAATGGCGTGGCCTTGGTACGTGCCCTTGACCAGATCCCGCCCTCCCCCCCAATGACTTCTCCCGTCGCGATCACACAAACCACTGAGCCACACCGGCCAGGCAGAACAAGCATTTTAAGAGCCTCGGAGCCAGGCCAGGCGGGGGCAGGATGGGATAGGACACTCAGGGACCCGGATGCTGGGGCCACAGGACACCAGCTCACCTGCCCCCCTCCCCCCCACCAGGGAGGACCAGGGGGCTGTGCACCAGGCTGCTTTCGGGGGGGCCACCAGGGCCTCCGACCTAACACGCCCACCCAGGGTGCCGGCTGCCAGTTCTCTCCACACCCCCGGGAGATGCTGGCGAACAGAACGGATGCCATCCCTGGCCTTTCGGACATTTCACGGGAAGGTACACGCTCCCGATGGCTTCGAAGGAAGCGGAGAGCTGTGGGCGTGGCCTGGGCCGGTGCCGGAGGGGCATGGCGGTCACGGGCGTGGAAGGCGGGCCCCACAGGGAATCCGACCCCGGGGGGGGGGGGCGGGCAGGTGCCACGTGGGGCGGCCTGGAAGCTGGCTGGCTGGCAACCTCCAGCCTGAGCGGGGGCTGTGGGTCTGTGGATGCTGGTCGCCTCCTACCCCCAGCAAGACCCTTTCCCCCTCCCGCGTGGGCCAGAAGCCACAGATATTGACCCGGGCCTTTAAGCCCTCGGACACTTCAAAGAGCGCAGATTAGGAGCCCGTTCCCCGGAGGGGGCGTTGTTCCAAACGCTGATATTATTGACGGGCGGAGGCGGAGAGGAGCCGGTAATTTATGTCATAAAAGTCGAGCCGGGCTTTCTGGGGGCCCTGAGTGGTCCCACTTCCTCAGGGGCATCCCCAGGGGTCGGGGAGCCCTCCCCCTTCCCCCCCCCCACCCCCCCCCGCCCCATGATCAACACAGATGTTTGATCAGCTCCGCGCCTCTCCAGGGCAGCTCAGATGCTCCGAGAGTCTCCAGCTCGTCTCCCGAGTTCCTCTGCTCAAACCCTTTGTTTCCTTCGGATTTCATTAGGAACAGCCCGGCATCGCCTCCTTCTCCTCTGACCCTAATCACCTCCAGAGGCTCCGTCTCCAAACGCCATCCCTTCAGGAGCTGGGGCTTCAGCGCACGCAACTCTCTGTACCCGAACTGTTTCAACGTTGTAGGGAGATGAGAGCTTGCGTCTTAGGAACTGGGTTGTGTCCCAGTTTCAAAAGGGATGGTATTTGGAGATGGGGCCTTTGGAGGGTCTTAGGGTTAGATGAGGTCATGAGGGTGGGGCCCTCACTGAGGGATTAGTGTCCTTACAGGATTAGACGCCAGTCAGCTCTGTCTCTCTAAATCCTTCTTCTCCCGCTCTCTCCCCCTCTCTCCCTCTTCCTCCCCGTCCTGTGAAGAGACAGCGAGGTGGTGCCCTATGTTGGCCAGGCCCCAAACTGATGGACACCCTTGATCTAGGACTTTCGGGCCTCCAGAACCATGAGAAATACTTTTCTGTCATTGAAGCCACCAAGCCTGTGATATTATTCTATTATGTTAGCCTGAGCTGATGAATGCACCCATTCTACTAGAAATTCCCATCCAAAATTCAACTCAAACCCGGCCAGTGTGGCTCAGTGGTTGAGCATCCACCCATGAACCAGGGTAGGTCACAGTTGGATTCCCGGTCAGGGCACAGGCACAGATTACAGGCTCCATCCCCAGGAGGGGGCGTGCAGGAGGCAGCTGCTCAGGGATTCTCTCTCCCCATTGATGTTTCTATATCCCTCTCCCTTCCTCCTCTGAAATCAATAAAATATACATTAAAGAACTTTCAGGGGGAGAAAAAAATCCTACACCAAAGGCAGGATCAGGGAGATCAGGGAGGTCCCCGCTTTCAAACTGGCCTGACACAGGCATTAGGGAAAGAGAAGCCGTGCCCAGCGACGTGGGGAGAGAGGCATAGCCTGGACCCCAGCTGTGTCAAACTGATCAAACAAAACACACTCCATCCCGGATTCTCTCATGAAAACCAGCGTTCCTTCATCCCCGCCCGGAAGGGGAGGAGCCGTGCCCACGGCTTGGCCCACTGTGTCCTCCCTCAGACCTGCTTGTGAGCTGAGCCAAGTTTCATTAAAAAATTATTGGGCCCTAACCCGTTTGGCTCAGTGGATAGAGTGTCGGCCTGCGGACTCAAGGGTCCCAGGTTCGATTCCGGTCAGTGGCATGTGCCTTGGTTGCAGGCATATCCCCAGTGGGGGGTGTGCAAGAGGCAGCTGGTCGATGTTTCTCTCTCATCGATGTTTCTGGCTCTCTGTCCCTCTCCCTTCCTCTCTGTGAAAAATCAATAAAATATATATAAAAAAGTTATTGGTCTCATAATATGTTTTTTGTGGTTAAACTTCTTTTTTTATTTTATTGTTTAAAGTATTACACAGAGTAGTACATATATCTCCTTTCCCACCCCCATTGACCTTCTCCCAACCTCTCCTACCCCTGTCGCATGCTCTCATCCCCCCCCCCCCACTGTCTTGTGTCCATTGGGTGTGCTTATGTGCATGCGTACAAGTCCTTCGGTTGATCTCTTTCCCCCTCTCCCCAACATTCCCCAGCCTTCCCGCTATCATTCGACCATCTATTCGGAGCTTTACTATCTCTGTCTTATCTTTTGGTTATAATATTCTTTATTCTCCGTAAATGAGTGAGAGCGTGCGGTGCTTTTCTTTCACTGCCCAGCTTATCACAGCTTTTTTTTCTGTTGCCGTTTGGCTCTAAAGAGCCCCGTCTGGAGCCAATGGCCTGATGGGATGGCCGCGGCAGGAAGCCCTGGCTCACGTGCCTCTGCCTCTCAGCAGGTGTCAGCACAGGGCGGCCCCGGGGTCTCAGGCGGGGAGCTCAGCAGAGGCTGAAGCGGATCTGGACGTCACGGAGACACGTTCCTTCTCTCCGCGGGACTCGATCCGCCCCCCTCGGCCCGACGCTCTGCCTCCGAGGGCACCTCTACCTCCTCCGGGGACGTGTCGGCCACCCCCCTGCCCCCCCCCCCTGCTTTACCCGGTTAACCCATTCTCAGGTCAGGCCGGGGACTCCGCAGAAGTGGCAAATAGGATCGCAGCCTGGGCCCAAGCATTTGAGCCCGTCCCCCCACCCCCACCCCCACCCCCACCCCTAAACTTTGGGACAGGCTGAGCTTCCTGGACGTGGCGGACACAGGACATCCTCGGGATCACATCCTCGCAGATGGCGCCCGGGGAAGGGTTCGGGCTCTACCCTGCGGCGCCCTCCTGAAACATTGATGCTGACCTCCCCTCCACAGAGGGACACGCACCTTGGAGGCGTTCGGAAGCCCGGCCCGGGACCACCCTCGCCTGGTGCCCGTGGGTGCTGTGTGTTGTGTGTGTGTGTGTGTGTGTGTGTGTGTGTGTCCGCCGCGGTATTTCACAGGTGTGTCCGTAACGCCCGGGGGTTCTGTGGGCTGGCACGCCGGGGGCGTCCAGATTTCCATCTCCTCCGTTTTCAGCTCCGGGGTCGGCGCTCCCAGCTGATGTCACATCGTATGATGCTAATGGCGGCGGCGGGTGGTGTTGGGTTTCTCTCCTGTCAGCTGGCCGGTGGGCCGGCGGGATACGCCTAACAGGACCTGACAGCTGACGGGACGGCCCCATTGAGGGGGGATCTGATACGCGGCGTGGCTGCCGGGGGCTCCGGCTCCGCCGTGGCGACGGCCCCTCTCGTTCAGCCTCCCGGCCGCCGCGGCCCTCTCCCGCGTCCACCCCAGTACACGGGCATAAAGGCATGACTTATGGGTGACTTCCCCCGTATGCGGGTCTGGGGGCCGTTTGGATGGCGTGTCAAAACAGATTAGCTGCCTCGTCCTGCCCCGGGATTGGGGGGTGGGGGTGGGGGCTCTCAGAGCTGCGCAGAGCCCACCTGTGCGAGGTCACAGCCCGAGGCGGTGTGTCCCGGACTGTGCCCACCCCGACGGCCCAGAGAGCCCGGCGCTGGGAGGTGACCGGTGGGTGACAGGCAGGGCGCGGGGGAGGGACCGAGACGGAGACACGGCGATGGGAAAAGCGGAGACGTGCTTGGTGTGGTGCGGACGCTGAGAGACACTGGCATTCGGAATGGGAAAGGGTTGGGCTTATTTGGAGAAGGGTTTTCTTCCCATTTTCGGTGTTAAGACTGTCGAATGGCCCTGCTGGCGTGGCTCCGTGGTGGAGCACCGACCTAGGAACCAGGAGGCTGCGGTTCGATGCCCGGTCAGGGCACAGGCCCGGGTTGTGGGCTCCATCCCCAGTGTGGGGCGTGCAGGAGGCAGCCAGTCCATGGTTCTCTCTCATCCTCTCCTTCCTCTCTGAAATCAATAACAATATATATTTTTTTAAAAAAAGACTGGCAATGGTCCCAGCGTCCAGCTCCTCTTATCCTAGCAATGACCCTGACTCTAGACTTGGAATCGGTCCTTCTCATGCTGAGTCCACACACGGTCCAGCGTGCATTTCCCGGGTGGACTGCATGACCCAGGTCTGGTCCATCCGGCCCTGAGTCGACTCGGCCACCGTGATTGGTTCACGCGTGGTCACACCCCTCAGGCTGGTCCAATCAGAGTGCCTTCTCTCTGAAGGCTGGTGGGAGTCCAGGGGGCGGCATCCCTGCACGCCGCCAGGCTGGCCGGAACCGAAAAGGCAGCGGATGCCAAGATGGGCGCAGAGGTGGGCAGCGGGATCTCGTACTGAGCTGCGTCGCCTGCAATCCCACTTCCAAGTCCACGCCGAACAAAAACGACACCAGGTGTTCACACCCATGTTTCTCTCTCCGTGTCTCTCCCCCTCTTTCCACTCTCTAAAAATCAATGGAAAAATATCCTCGGTTGAGGATTTAATAATAATAATAATAATAATAATAATAATGAAATGGACCAAGACGTCCCTCCTGGCGTACACTGTTTAAGTCAGGTTCCTAAGGGGATCTTTCTCAGTTTCCTCTCTGCCAGGAACACACGGAGGAAGAGTTAAGAGACAGGGGCAGCTTCCGTGCTTCCCAAACCGGCTCATTCCGAGGAAGCAAATCAGATATTCCCTCAAGATGTGAGACGGTTCCAAGAAGCAAGAAAGACACCTCTCATTTGAGAGTATTTCCCATGAGATGTGCATGTGTGTGTGTGTGTGTGTGTGTGTAATGGGAAAAGCTGAGATGCAGAAAAGATACTTCCCCAGTGAGACGCAGGGGAGTGGAAATTTGCTGATGCCCAAGGCAGCGAGAGCTGGTGTGATAGGGTAGAACATTGAATCTGTGAATTAAGAAATGAGCTCAGGGCATGCTCCCCGAAATCAATGCAGAGGGGAAAACAAATGGAGAAAAGGAGAGAAGATGGAGCTAAAGGCAAAGAGGATGAAGGGATGGAGAGTGAGAGGGAGGGAAGGAGGAACAGACAGACACAGAGAGGAAGTTAATGCTGCCACCAGAGATAAGACATTCCCACCAGAGAGATTTGAACTGGTGGCAGCTGAGCCAATGAAGGAGGAAAAAAATAACTGCAGACACCATAGCAAGTCCTCTGGAGCCGAAGGAAGGCTTGTGCCTTTAGCATCTAAATGCAGACACCATCCTGCGGGCCAGGGACCTGTTTTTGTCAATAAAGTTTTATTTAAATGCAGCTCCGCCTGTTGGTGGACACATTCCCTGTGGCTGCCTTCCTGCAATGGAGCAGAGAACCCTGAGGGGCAGGGCGCCTGCTGGCTCTTTAAGAAAAGATTGCCCTCCCTGTGAGAGCTCCTTGAGGCATACATGGGTACAGGGTTCGAATTTTAAACACAAACATTTTAAATCCTACAAAAATGTAGTCCTCGGGGGGGGGGGGGGACCTCAAATGCCCTCAAAAAGGGAAGAAGTTCCATTTGGCCATACCTCTCAGTAAATTCTAAAATCAGCCAAAACCAGTGTGGCTCAGTGGATAGAGCGTCCGCCTGCAGACCAAAGGTTCCGGGTTCAATTCTGGTCAGGGGCACGTACCATGGTTGCGGGCACATCCCCAGTAGGAGGTGTGCAGGAAGCAGCTGATCAATGTTTCTCTCTCATCGATATTTCTTTTTTTAAATATATATTTTATTGATTTTGTACAGAGAGTAAGGGAGAGAGATAGTTAGAAACATCGATGAGAGAGAGTCATCGATCAGCTGCCTCTTGCACACCCCCTACTGGGGATATGCCCGCAACCAAGGTACATGCCCTTGACCGGAATCGAACCCGGGACCTTTCAGTCCCCAACCCGACGCTCTATCCATTGAGCCAAACCGGTTTCGGCTCTCATCGATATTTCTAACTCTCTGTCTCTCTCCCTCTCTGTAAAAAATCAATAAAACATATATTTTTAACATAATTCTAAAGTCAGACGTTTCTGAATCTAAAGACTTCCGAAGGAGAGAGATGAGAGCTAAGCACCGTAGGCACGGACAAGTGTCCTTCGTGTAGGTGAGTGGCCGCGCGTGGAAGGGCTCAGGACATGTGCCCCGGCTGTTCCTTTTTTGGGGGGACGGGGTGGGGGAGGGGGAGGGAACAAAACGATCAGAGACGCACCACAGGTGGCTGAAAAACGAAGCCAACCGCATTATTCAGCGGCGAGGAGAACCAGGACAAAAGAGAGGCTGCCGAACAAAGAGCCCCCAAACTCGGTTAGTCTCTCCCTAATTGCCGTTAACATGATTATGAGACAATGCGAGTGTCAGGAAATAATCCCGGGGAGAGATGACACACCGCGGCGCAAAAAAAAATGTATTAATTATAATATTCCTATTCTAACAGCCAGATGGGGCTGGGAGAAGGAATGGAATGATGATAATGCCGATAATTACAGCTTCCACTTTTAGAAGTTCCTGTGGAGTGAGCACCCCCCCCCCAAAAAAAAAATTAATAATGACACGGATATAAATATTGTTTTTCATACATCCGTGTACACATCCCCAATACTAATTCCTTCCCCCACGTTCTCTGAAGGTGGGAGGCTCGGTGGGAGCGAGGAGGCATCTTTCCACGCGACGGGGACCGGGGCTGTCCCCTGAAACATGGCAGCGCCCGTGTCCCCACGTCCTCATCACCGATGTTGGGGTCACCATCTCCCCCGACGGCAGAGCTAGCGAATGTATCGCATTGGCGGTGCCGACGGCTCAGAATTTCTGTACGAATGAGAGCAAACGGCAGGGTGTTTGTTGGAGTGCTATACCGTCCACTCACGGGTGTGCAGAGAGCAGAGGCGGCTGACGATGTAGGCGTTGTTTTCATCTTTCATAATAATACCCGCTGGCGTGTTTGCGTGGCATGTGACAGCTGAGGGGCGGAAGGTAGCAGGCTTTATCTGGAAACAGCCCCTGTGGTCATCAGTGGGAAGCCGGCCAACCATGCTAACCATGTTCCTGAGACGGGACTCTCTGTCACTGTGAACCAGCCGGCAGACGGAGGGTGGCTCAGTGGGCGGGCCGGAGGCCTTCGTGCTGAGCGGAGGAGCCTGCAGAGAGAGGCCAGCATCCCCGGATCGCCCTCCTGGTGGAACCTGACGGACACAATCAGCTGATGAACAAAATGGATCCTAAGAGCCCCGGCTGGTGTGGCTCCGTGGACAGAGCGTCAGCCTTCAGATTGGTAATTTTTGGTATTTGCATATTAGCCTTTTATTCTATAGGACACACACTGGGTGGCCAGGTTATTATGTGTTCAGAGGTCATCGTCACCTGGCCACTCGGTGTGTGTTTGCCTAGCAAGTCCAGTAGCATTTGGCTTCAGCGGATGCTCGGCCAGTGTTTACTGAGCGAAGGAGTGGGCGAGTGAGTGAAACAGGGCGTATGTCCCCAAGCAGACCTGACTTGCTTGGGGCGTCTCCCCATGGCCTGCTGTTTCCAGGCCCAAGGTCTGTTCTGGCCAAGGGCACACACCTGTAGGCTTGATCCGCCCCGGGGGGGCGTGCAGGAGGCAGCCGATCGCTGATTCTCTCTCGTCATGGATGTTTCTGTCTTTCTCTCCCTCTCCCTTCCTCTCTGAAATCAACAAAATATATCAAAAAGATTTCTTAAAAAAATAGATCCAAAGACGTGGAAGCATGGAGCAGACGGACGCATCTCAGAGGGCAGGCGGGGGTGAAGGAGGTGTGGGGGGGACGGGGAGAGAGGAACCAAAGAACTTAGATGCACCCTAGAGGCCTGGTGCATGAAAATTCGTGCCAGAGTAGCCTTCCTTCCGCCAACTGCCGGCACCGGCTTCGCTCTGGCACCGGGACCCGGGCTTCTCTCCTCCGGCTCCTACTTTATCCAGAAGGATGCCTAGTTCTAATTAGCATGTTGCCCTCTTATTATTATAGATATGCATAACCCTTGGACATAGATAATAATGTGGTGGAGCCTGCGGGGGGGTGGGTGGGGGCAGGCAGTGAGTGGGGGATGGAGGGGGGTCAGTGAGGGAGAAAATAAGGGGATGCCTGTAATGCTTTCAACCAGAAAGATATATATATATTTTTAATAACGCTCATATTCGTAAAGGATATCACACGTATAAACTTCTCAGACTATAATGCCAAATGATACCAAGCGAAAATGTGGTTTGTGGGAGGCGCCCGCCATCCTGAGATGAAAAAGGCGTGTGTGTGTGTGTGTGTGTGTGTGTGTGAGTAATGAGGATATTAGCAACGATGGTCTCTCGCAGGGAGACCCGGGAGATGAACGTTCCTCTTCATGCCTTTCCCTATTTTCTGCTTGGGTGTCCTGACGCCTAGGGGAGGGAAGTTGCCTGTAAGCTGGATGCTGAGGGGAATGCTACACGGAGCGGCCAGATAATGATGATCTCTGAACGCATACTAACCTGGCCACTCAGGTCTGGTGCATGAATCCGTGCATGGGTGGGGTCCGGCCAGCCTGGCCAGGGGGACGGGATGTGGGCGGTTGGCCAGCCTGCCTGCTGGTGGAACTCCTGGTCGAGGAGACCATTTGCACATTAGCCTTTTATTCTATAGGATAGACACTGAGTGGCCAGATGATGGTGCGTTCAGGGATCATACTAAACGCATAATAATAAACATGCTCAGTGTGTGTTTGCCCAGCAACTCCAATGGCATCTGGCTCCAGCGGATGCGTGGCCAGTGTTTACTGAGTGAACAAGTGAGCGAGTGAGTGTCCCTGCTTCCCCCAGCCAGAGCGAGGAGGGAGCCGGGCGGCGGGCGCTGGCGGACGGAGCGGGTTGGTAGGCGCACTGGCCCCGCTGTTCACACTCACCGGGATCACATAACCAGAACCGCTCCCCAGAGCCAGCGAGCATGGGAGAGGCGGCGAAACACATGTAATTATAGACGGGAGACGCTAAAAATAGGATCCCCACACAGGCGGCCCGGAGCGTGGCGCTGAGGGGCCGCTGCCACGTCCGGAGGTTTAATGGGACCCGGGGCACCGTCCCAGGTGCCGGCTGAGGCCATGGCGAGCGACGGCAGACACAGACCCGGGGGGACGGAGAGCTGGACCGCCTGTGCGGGGAGGGTGCTGCATGCACTGCGGCCTGGCCCAGCCTGGCCCAGCCCAGCCCAGCCCGTCCCAGCCCGGCCCAGCCCGGCCCAGCCCGGCCCAGCCCGGCCCAGCCCGGCCCAGCCCGGCCCAGCCCGGCCCAGCCCGTCCCAGCCTATCCCAGCCCTTCCCAGCCCGTCCCAGCCTGTCCCAGCCTGTCCCAGCCCATCCCAGCCCGTCCCAGCCCGTCCCAGCCCGTCCCAGCCCGTCCCAGCCCGGCCCAGCCCGGCCCAGCCCATCCCAGCCCGTCCCAGCCCGTCCCAGCCTGTCCCAGCCTATCCCAGCCCGTCCTAGCCCGTCCCAGCCTGTCCCAGCCCGTCCCAGCCCGTCCCAGCCTATCCCAGCCTGGCCCAGCCCGGCCCAGCCCGGCCCAGCCTGGCCCAGCCTATCCCAGCCTATCCCAGCCTGTCCCAGCCTGTCCCAGCCAGGCCCAGCCTGTCCCAGCCCATCCCAGCCTATCCCAGCCCATCCCAGCCCATCCCAGCCCATCCCAGCCTATCCCAGCCTATCCCAGCCTATCCCAGCCCATCCCAGCCCGTCCCAGCCTATCCCAGCCCGTCCCAGCCCGGCCCAGCCTGTCCCAGCCAGGCCCAGCCTGGCCCAGCCGCTTGCGGTCTCCTGGGGACAGGTGAGAGGCCATCCACTAACAACGGAGGTTATACTGCGTTTCCCTGTGTTACGTTGTCACGGTAGCTAGGCAGGATGAGCCAGCCTATCTAACAAAAGTAATATGCAAATTAACCGTCACTCGGTCACAAAAGATGGCGGCGCCCAAAGGGACATTAGCCCCAGAGTCCCTTGCACTCTGGTCTGCAGAGGGAGGGAAGGTAGGCGGGCGGGCGGGCTTCTGACCAGAGGCCCGTCAGGGTGTGCGGGATGCTGGTGTTGTTGCATGCCGAACTGAGGGACACGAAATTTGTGCACTGGGCCTCTAGTAATAATAATAATCATAATCATAATGATAATAAAATAGCAGTGTGTGCTTAAAAACACATGCTGTGTTGTACAAAGAACTTTTCTCTCTAATATAACCCATCCAGATTGAGGGCTATTTCAGGCAGCCTCTGCTGTGCCACCGACCACCCCAAAACTTGCTGTCTTAAAGCAACAACGACTTCTTTTTCTTTTCTTTTTAAATATATTTTTATTGACTTCAGAGAGGAAGGGAGAGAGAGAGACAGAGAGACAGAGAGAGACAGAGAGAGAGAGAGACATCCCTGATGAGAGAGGATCATGGGTCGGCTGCCTCCTGCGCGCCCCACGCTGCGATCGAGCCCGCAACGCTGATGCTCGAGCCATAGCGGCCAGGGCGCGCCTTTGGCTTTGCTGGGGGGTGGGGGGTGGCTGCCCCCGGGAAGGCGGGCCTTGCTCCGTGTCCGGTGCCTGCAGCCGGGGGCCGGGGACGCTCAGACGTGATCACACCTCCACACCTGGATGTCAGAGCTGCGAGCCGCGGGCCTGAGAGCCAGCCAGCCCTCGGAGCTGCTGTGTTTGGCACACGCCGTGTTTCTGTCTTGCTTGGTTTCTGTGTTTTATGAGCTTCCAACATTTGAAAATCAGAGAAAACTTGACCTCCTTCTGTCCCTAAAAAAAAAATAAAATCAAGATCAGCGCTCTGGCGAGGGACCCTGGTGTGCGGGGGCATGCGGGAGCCCCTGGCCCGGCTCCGGGCGCCCTCTCTCACCACGTGCGCTGCCTATGGCTCAGGCTGGCATGTGCTCCGAGCTTGCCCAGTGGGTGGGATTGCGGCCGGGGCAGACCCTCTGACCCCCCTCGCCTGGGGGAAACTGAGGCAGGCCAGGCTGGGGGCTGGGACCCGCTGTCCGGATGGCTCGGGGATACAGGGAGATGCTGGGACTGTCACGGGCAGTGGGAAGGCCCGGCCCGGCCTTCCCTGAAGCCTTCTCCTGGCAGGGAGCCGGGAAGGAAGGAGCGAGGGCAGTGACTGCAGGGGGAGTGGGGGGGAGTGGGGGGTGTGTAAGGTGGGGGAAGTCCTCCTGTTGGTTTAAAGGAGCCTTCAAAGGAGCCGGAGGCACGGCTGGGCCCTCCCTGTCTCGCTCCGTAGGGGGGCGGCGGTCCCCGCCTGGGGGAGGCTGCTGTGTGGCCGGAGCAGGGGAGCGGCTTTCCCCCCAGCCTCAGCCTTCCCCTCCGTCCAGTGGGCACCGGGGGCGCAGACCACTGCGCTGCTCCAGCTCCGACCCCAGGTGTCAGCCGCACGGCCGGGAACCCACCTTGGGGCCCGCTGGCTTTGCTCGGCAGCCCGGATGGGGTGTGGCCTCGGCCGTGACGGCGTCTGCGGGACGTTTATTGGGTGTCAGCCGGGCGGGCGGCTCTGGCACGCTCCGTGCAGGAGCCCCTGCTATAGAGGAGGGCCCCAAGGTGCAGAGGGCAAAGCCTGGGGGTGCCGGTCACGGACGGGGGAGACCGGCCGAGGCCCCGCTTGGAGGGCTGATGGGAAGCCAGGCTCGGCTCACCCGCGGCCGAGAGCCGGGGCCACTGACACCAGGATAAAGCGGGCCGAGCCCTGGAACCCTGGAGGCTGTGCACCCCCCCGCCCCCCCCTCCCCCACGCAGCCACGGGGAGCCAGCAGGGCGCTCTCACAGGCCCTTCCAGCTGCGCGTGTTTCCGATATAATTTACAAACTTCCGCGGGAGATGCATTAGCCGCGCCGGGAGGGCCTCCACAAGGGGAACGAGATTAGAGCCGCAGCCCCGGGCGCCATCGAGCGGGTGCGCAGCCCGCGGCGCCCTGACCTTTTCACGTCCGAAGAGCCCTTTGTCCTCCGCGCGCGGCCGCTGTCCCCGGAGTCCGTCGGGAAGGTAGGGGGGAGCCCGGCCCAGCGCTGCCCATGAGCTCACGCCACGCCCGCAGCTCACGCGTCCACCTTACGGGGCCTCGGGCGGGGAGGCGCACGTGTGAAAGCCCTCGGAGAGCACTGGAGAGAGGCTGGGAGGGCGGGTCGGACAGACAGACAGACAGGGAAGGGACAGAGAGGCGGAGAGGCACTGGGGGAGGTGGAGAAGGGTTCTCCGCCTTCCGATGCCGTGGCCCTTGAATCCAGTTCCTCCTGTGACCCCCGAACCATAACACTGTTTCCGTTGCTCCTTCCTAGCTGCGATCTTGCTCCTGCTAATGAATGGTCACGTGAATGGCTGTGTGTTCCCGCGGTCTCAGGCGGCCCTGCTGGCGGGTCTCCACCTGCGGGCCCCGGGAGAGAATGAGTGTGGGGCGATCTGTCATGGAGGCGAACGCGGGAGGTAGGAGAGAGCTAGTCCCCGGCAGGACGGTGCGGGCCGGGCCTGAAGGCCGAGCTGCCCTTGGCCCGGAGAGGAGGGGGTGAGCCCGGCGGCCGGAGGGGGGGGCGCTGTCAGTCCAGAGGGTTCCACCAGCACTTGTAGAGTAAGGTGACCGGACGTCCCGCTTTTGGCGGGACTGTCCCGCTAAAAGCGGACAAATTGTTAAAAAGCGGGACGTCTGGTCACCTTGTTGTAGAGTCACCTCCAGAGATGGAGTCCTCTCTCTAACCCGAGCTTGAAGGCGGGTGCGTCCGTGTTGGGTTGCGGTTCGTGCACTGGGAAGCACGAGGCCTCTTGTCCCTGGGGCGGGCGCTCGGGCCGAGGAGGCAGCGGCGATGTCTGCGGCCGGGCAGCACGCAGCTGGCTTCTCCCTCCCTGTCCTGTCCCGGCCCTCACTGTCCGGGGGGTCCTGATCCCTCCCGCCTCCTCTCCCCCATCCCCCCAAGGGGAGAAGTATTATTAATCCTCCTGATGGTTTAATCTTCTTAATAGGTTTTCTTTTATCCTCCTGGGGGGAGAGAGAGAGAGAGAGAGAGAGAGAGAGAGAGAGAGAGAGAGAGATTACAACCAAGAAGACCAAGGGCAGCTGACAGATACTAGACACACACCCCATGCAAAGTACTTTGTAGCTGTTTCACCCCCACAGAAACCCTAGGCGGAGAACCCCATTTGACAGGTGAGGAAACTGAGGCACGGAGCAGGCAAGCACCTTGTCTGAAGCCACACCGCTGGCATCTAGGGGAGCCAGGCTGCCAACCCAAGGCGGTCTGACCCCTGAGCCCTCACTCCTCCCACCCGGCCAGGGGCGAGGCAGGGAGGCCCGGTGGTCAGGGCCGAGCTGGCCCCCGCTCGCCCACGTCTGCTCGTTCCTGGGGGGGGACGGAGGGAGTGGGAGGGGGCGGGGGGCACACACCCAGAGACCGCTCTCGGCCTGCCTCTCCGTCCCCAGCTGCGGCGACTTTTTTGGCCGCCGTGTTACTGATGAGGGCGCAGCTTTAGCAGAATCGATGGTTTTAAATTATACTTTATGTACCGCGGCTGCAAAACAAGCTGCAAAACAGAAATACTCGCCGGGGACAAAAAAAATCAATCCGGCCCACCGATGCTACTGCTCCCTGCGCCCAGCCGCCCCCCTCTCCCCAACCCCGCCCCCCCGCCGGCGCCCCCCCTGGCACTTAAGAGTCTGTGCGCCCGCATCTGCCGGCTCTCTGTCGACTTTCTTCAGGTTTCCTGCTCCGGAGACTCGTTTTGTCTGAAAGGTCAGCTCTTTCGGCGGGGCGCCCCCGCAGGACGGAATATAATTATCCCGAGCCTCCGCCGCGTAGAATTCATGCTTGAATTCATTCAAAAAATAGCACGCCGTATAATTAACTCCGAGCCCGGGCAGCCCTATTGAGAAAGCGTCAGGTATCATACAGTTCCACTTACAATAGAACATTTTCATTTAAGGACATTGTACGTATTAACCCGGAGCCCGCATCCAATTACTCCGAATCAGTGAATGCTCTGTTCCAGGAATGCAATCTGAAAATGTTGTCATGCAATCTGAGGCAAAAGGTCCTTTTTCATTAATCTCGCTCTCATTAAAGTGGGAGCCTGCAGGTTATTTCAAATCCATTAGTTTTAAGTACAGGTGATTACAAGGCGGCTGCGCCTCGGCCGGGCGGTCGCGTCCACGGAGAAATATCCGGGATGTTGTGAGGGATGGATGGGACGGGTCCGGCTGTCACAGCCCCTCGGGTGGGATTTACCAGCTGATGGAGTGAGGGTGTGTGTGTGTGGGGGGGGTTGCCTCTTTTCTGAGCCCCCGCCCCCCGCCCCCACCCCAGGGTGCTCCCCGTCAACTGCATAAACCCGGACGGTGGGCCCACACGGGAGCAGCAAGCTCCGTTAGCTCAGTTCTTCCAGAATGATCTGCCGGGTGTCTTTCTAATCCGCGTAGCTTAGGGGGTGCTGAGATGAACACGGACCGCCGGTGAGCACCTGGCTTCCTCTGCCCTGATTCCCCTCCCCTCCTCTCCCCCTATCTACAACCTATTTCTCCTGCAGGCCTCTGACTCGGGCCTCCTCTGCCAGGAAGCCTTCCCGGACTGCCCTGCCTGGAAGCGGTGGCCGCCTGCTTTGAGCCCCTCGGACCCTGAGCATCTGATTCCGTCCGCAGGTGCCGCCAGCTGCTCCCTCGGTGATGGAGTTGGCTTTTCGGGTCTGCTTCCACCCGAGAAATGTATTTTACGCCAGGCGCGGGGCTAGGTGCTAGAGATCCGGTGGCAAAGGGGTCGTAGATCTTGACCCCAAACAAACAAACAAACAAACAACTCGTATTCTGGGGCTGGGCCAGAGAAGGACACCCAGTGCCCGGGAGTGCCATGACGTGGGACGTACAGGAAAGAGCAGGAGCCCAAGGCAGGCACTCCCGGCCTGAACTGGGATTGTCGGGGGCCCATCGTGTGCCCATCGGGTGCGGCCATCAGGGCTCTCTGGCCAAAGCTGGGCATGTGCACCCAAGAGGAATATTCTCCAAGAGAAGGTTTTGCTGCTTAAAAAAAACAGAAGACATGAATCCCAGCAGGAGCAGCCCCTGCGGTGCTGGCTGCTAGCTCAGGTCCCAACAGCTGGGCATGTGACGAACCCGGGGCATCAGAGACCCCCGTGACGCCCGATGCTCCAGGCCTCATTCCCGACCGAGAACCAGGCCTCAGACAGCGGTTGGCGTGATGGGCATTGAGATGGGCATGGGTTACTGGCCTAACCAACGTGGAGAAGGCCCACAGGGGAGGACTGACCCGCTGACCACCAGAGGGCCTATGCCAGCCCCTGCCAGCCTCACCCGTCCTCGGCAGAGATGTGAGCTAGCTCCCGGGACCTCCGGCCAGACCTTTTGCCAAGGAAACCAGAATGGAAAAAGATATGCTGCAAGAACAAGGGACCAGAGACACGGCCCTGAGCTATTTTTGTGGCCCCAAGGGCCCCAGCCTGGTGCCTGAGCCATCCGTGGCAAACAGCATCCACAGCCTGGCCCGTGTGGCTCAGTGGTTGAGCGCTGAGCCTTGCACCTGGAGGTCGCCGGTTCAATTCCCGGTCAGGGCACATGCCCAGTTGCAGGCTTAATCCCCATTGGGGGTCACGCAGAAGGCAACCCATCAGTGTTTCCCTGTCATGAATATTCCTCTCTCTCTTTCTCTCTCTCTCTCTCTCTTTCTCTCTCTCCCTCTCCCTCTCCCTCTCCCTCTCCCTTCCTCTCTCTCTGAAAACAATGTGGGGCCTCAGGTGACCGGTGCCCTGACACTCCCAGGGAGGGGTGGCCGCCTCTCCTCCCCGCACCCGCCCCTTGGTGCGCCCCGTGCCAGCGTGCAGGAGCGGCATCTGTGTGTGCACAGACCCGGGAGCTCTAATGTGTGTGCGTCACCGGCACGCGTTGGCACTTGAACCGTCAACGTTTAGAAACAAACAAAACTCGCTTGTCTCACACCTCCCGCTGATTGCCACGGGAAAGCTGGCACCGCCCTGGATGCCAGAATGGCTCGTGTGCCCACTTCCTCCCGCCTCCCTTCCCTCCTCCCACCCCCTGTCTGCTCACCCGATTCTCCTGTCACGTTAGATCCAGACAGAAAGGCCCCAGAGGAGGGAAGCTACCAATTTACACTCTGTAAAAACCACACACACACTCTCTCTCTCTCTCTCACACACACACACACACTCACACTCACACACATTCACACACACACTCACATACACACACACACACTCACACACACACAGACTCACACACACATTCACACACAGACTCACACACATACTTCCACACACACACACATACTTTCACACACACATACACACACTCTCTCACACACTCTTACACACACTCACATACACACTCACACACACACACTCACACACACACTCACACACACACACTCACACATACACACACACACACACTCTCACACACACACACACACACACTCACACACACACATTCACACACACACACTCACACACTCTCACTCACACACACACATTCACACACTCTCATTCACACACACACATTCACACACACACACTCACACTCACACACATTCACACACACACACACATTCACACACACACACACATTCACACACACACACACTCACACACACACATTCACACACACACACTCACACACACACATTCACACAGACTCACACACACATTCACACACACACATACTTTCACACACACATACACACACTCTCTCACACACTCTTACACACACTCACATACACACTCACACACACACACTCACATACACACTCACACACACACACTCACACACACACACAGTAGGGGGTGTGCTGGAGGCAGCCCGATCTATGATTCTCTCTGATCATTAATGGTTCTCTCTCTCTGTCTCCCTCTCCCTTCCACTTTGAAAGCAATACAAATATAAAGAGGAAAGAAAATACCTGAGGAAAATGACAGCACCCAGAACGCCATGATCTCAGGCTGCACACACACACACACACACACACACACACATCATCGCACGTGTGTGGGGACGGCCACCCTGGGGCAAATTCCCCCCCCCCCCCCCCGGCTGACGGGGCTTCAGGTCCACCCCGCGCACACACACGTGGCAGCGCTCAGAGGCCTGGCCAGACCACAGCCACTTAGCGCTCAGCTGCAGACATCCACTCCACCCTCCTTCCCGATGACTCAGAGGCCCACGGGGAGGGGTCCCCGAGCCGCATCCATTATCATTTCGGGTCCCGTGCCCCAGGGCTGGCTGACAGACCGCCCGCCCGGGAGATAAACCGCTTTTCCTGTAAGTCCCCCTCTGAAAAAAAGGGATTTACGAAGCAAATTAAGAGGGTGAAGCCGCGCAGGGGGTGACGGAGCCGCTCCAGACACCAAACTTCCCCAGCCATTTCGGGAGCGCGATTACCATACCATTACAGGAATGCCCCATCCATCCCCGTCAGGGCTGGGGCCCGCCAGTGGGCTGGGCAGATGATGATGGCTTCCCTCCAGAGGCACCCGCCGTCTCTGCCAGGCCAGACCGGAGCCCTTCCCAGACGCGTTGCGCCCTCCTCGCCTGCCACGAGGAGGCAACAAGGCCCCTAAGGGTCCCCGTTCTTCTGATCGCCAAGGCCCCTAAGGGTCCCCGTTCACCACAGGCTGCCTTCACTCAATCAAAACACGCCCTGACCCACTGCTCCCTCCCGGTGCCGTTTCTACGGTCCTCTTTTTTTTTTTAATTTTTATTTTTTTAAAATATATATTTTATTGATTTTGTACATAGAGGAAGGGAGAGAGAGAGAGCTAGAAACATCGATGAGAGAGAGTCATTGATCAGCTGCCTCTTGCACACCCCCTACTGGGGATATGCCCGCAGCCAAGGTACATGCCCTTGACCGGAATCGAACCCGGGACCCTTCAGTCCCCAAGCCGACGCTCTATCCACTGAGCCAAACCGGTTTTGGCTCTATGGTCCTCTTACCATTTTTTTTTCTTGTTTGTTTGTTGCCCAACTTCAGGTGCAAAGGGTTGAGGGGGCTTTTTCCCCGGGGGAGTGGCACAATATGTCACCAGTGGGCTTTGTTTTAATTTTTTAATATATGTATATTTTTTATTGATGTCAGAGAGGAAGGGAGAGGGAGAGAGAGAGAGAGAAACATCAACGATAAGAAAACCATTGAGTGGCTGCCTCCTGCACGTCAGCTGGGCTATTTAAAAACATTTTTTTTTTTTTAAACTGACGCACTTTTGTAGGGGAAGAGCGATGTGTTTATTATGAAGGAAAATTTTTTTTTTTTTTTATCACTGCCCAAGACTGTACACCATAAACAGACTATGACTATAAAAATCAGCACCTGGGAGCCTGATGGTGGATAAAACAAAAATGTTTTACTCTGCTTATCTCTAAAACCCAAATAAAATGGCAGTTAAGGGATAAAACCCGAAAAGCTGTAAACTCGCAGGACCAAGAAGGAACATTGGTTAAACAGATGTTCCTTCCAAGTTCTGGGCACAAGTGAGAAAATGGGTCCAGACGCCTGGCCACCGAGGTGAAGCAAAGAGATAAGATATTGCCAGTACAGGGCCCCGGGGGGGGGGGGGGGGGTGCCGTTTGGGGAGTTTGATAATGAAACCAGGCCTTCCCTCACCCAGAGAACTTGATGGCACGTTCGTTGAAGATGTAGTTAATGATCGGAGCAGATCCTCGTGTCTGACGCTACCTGTGTGACTCAGGCGGCCGGCCCGCGGGCACTGAATGATAAGGCCCAAGGACCCTGGTGGGCACCATACTCAGATGAGAGCAGAGAATACATCCAGGGAACAGAAACACGGGTCTGTAGAAAGCACGCGTGGAGCAGGGAGAAGGGAGCAAGATGGACGTGACCAGATAAAAGATAAGGAAAGTGAGTGAAGGGTGACAGGGCTGCTAATTGCATCATAGACATTCCAGAGGCCCTCCTATGTGCCACTCAAAAAAGAAAAACCATCCAGGATACAGAGGGGAGGGGATTATCAAAGAAACAATACAAGAAATTGTTCTAAAAGTGGAAGGCTTTGGTTTTCTGATCGGAAAGGCCCAGGAAGTGCCCACCCCAGTGGTCGGCAAACTCCTTAGTCCACAGAACTAAATGATAACAGGACAACGGTCGAAGTTTCTTTTGAGCGCCAAAATTTTTAAATTTCAACTTCTTCTAACGCCACTCCTTCAAAACAGACTCGCCAAGGCCGCGGTATTCTGTGGAAGAGCCGCGCTCACTCAAGGGGCCAAAGAGCCGCATGTGGCTCGAGATGAATGAACAGACAACCACACCAAGAGATGGCATCGTGACCTTTCAGAGCGCCCGGGGGAGAGAGAGGAGGCGACAACCTTCCAAAGAGAAAATGAGGCTCGACACAGAGCAGTGAAACGAGGCACTTGCCTAAAGGACCGGGAGCGAGTGAGGTGGCGGGCCTTCCCTCAGCCCCGCTGGAAGCCAACGGGGAAGCAGCGTCAGGATTCTGCACGGAAATGACCTCCATGCTCGAATTTTATCCACAGCCAAACCACCCTCCGCGGGCAGGGAGCGACACGCAGAGTGTGGAGAACGGAGGCTGGGTTTTAGGAGGGCCTTGTAGTATGGGAAGGTATAAGGATTGGGTAAGGGCCATGAGATGACAGGTCGGGATCGATGGAAACAGCAGGAAGGATTGATGGTTTTATTTTTTTGCTGCAAAAAGCTCTGTTGCTCCCTTTGGTCCCCTGCACTGGGGTGGACTCCAGGCGGTGAACAGGCCGCCTAGCGGTGCAGGGAGAGGCTCAGGCAGAAGCCAGACCCCATGGGGGGGGATGCAGAGGGGCCCCTCGAAGGCCTCTGGCTCCACCGGCTCCTGGGGGTGCCTGGGGGGAGCCTTCCGGAGAGACGCTCGCCCAGCCCCACGTGGGGCCGGCAGCCTGCGGAGGGGGGTCAGGTGTCTCCATCTTATGGACGAGTTTCACCTCCGCCCCGGAAGTGGTTCTCCCGCCCCGGAAGTGGTTCTCCTGCCCCGGAAGTGGTTCTCCTGCCCCGGAAGTGGTTCTCCGGGATCCAGCGCTGAGGGCTGTGGGGCAGAGCCGGGGCGTGCAGGCCCCCCAGGCCCGGGCCAGGCTCCTCTCCGGGACCCCGCGGCCGCCCTGCGCCCTGATTGCCTCGCGGGCTCTGCACCGTCAGGAGCCGCTGGGACGTGGAGCTCCCCCGGGGCCTCCTCGGAGGACGTGGCCGCCTCCAGAGCCCCGCGTCGCTGGACACAGAGGCCAGAGAGGTGGGTGTGGGCGCAGGGCGGGGGAGCGGGCGGGGCGGGCCTCCCCTGGGGGTGATGCTGAGGAATCGGGGCGCGGGCAGTTGCTCGGCAACGAGGAGTTAAGATTAAAAAACGGTGCTGGCCGGTCTGGGAGGCGGGGGTGGCTGAGGGGGTTCCGAAGGTGCCGACGGGAAGGAGGTTGGGGGGAGGGGGTCGGAGGCCGGGAGATGGGGGTCCCCGGGTCGGTTTCATCCAAACACTGTTGAAGCAGAGACGGATCCGGGGACCCCGAGGGCAGGGCCCGCTGAGAAGGGTTTTGAGAGGACAGGTTCAGAGGAGTCTTGGCGCCCCGCTGCCTGCTGGTGCTTTCATTGAAGAGCCGGGGGTCCCCGTGGGGAGCACTCAGGCCGTTTGCTGGGGCGGAACAGCCCGGACAGGTGAGCCGGGCTCCTGCAGAGCGTGCCCCCGCCGAGGCCTGTGCTTGTGGACCGCAAAGTGTGGCTTGGCTCTCGGCGTCCAGGCTGGGCCCGGGGAGACAGTCCTGGCTCTTCAACACAATGGGAGAGGACGGATCGGCTGGGTCGGTGTGGCTCTGTTGGCTGAGTGTCATCCCCTGCTCCAGGAGGTCGCTGGTTCGATTCCCCGCCAGGGCACATGTCCATGGTTCAGGCTCCATCCCCAGTAGGGGGCATGCAGGAGGCAGCCGGTGTTTCTCTCTCTCTCTCTCTCCCTCTCCCTTCTACACTCTGATATCAATAATAATAATAAAAAAATGTTTTTTTAAAAGGAATATTCAACCAGTATTAATGAGCACCGCCTTTGTATATTATCAATACCCAAGGCTCCTTGGCCCACGTTTCGGCCAAGAATTAGAGTCGAATGTGCGTCGATCAGAGAATGCTAATTACACTCTGGTAATAATTACGCCTCCAGGCTCGAGGGCTGGGCCCTTGATGATCTTTGTCTTCCCTGGATGATTCTGAAAGAGAGAGAGAGAGAGAGAGAGAGAGAGAGAGAGATAACGCACGCACAATCCAGCCACATGGCCCTCAGGACGTGACCGTCACCCCCAGGTGTGGGCGGCCTGGCTGCAGAGCCAGGTGTGCGGGACATTTGGTTTCTGCCCATTTTAAGTTTCCAGTGTCCCAGGTATTTGCAGATTTGAGGCAAATAACACACACACACACACACACACACACACATCCTATATGATAAAATGCTAATACGCAAATTGCCCCCTCAGCCAGGAGTTTGACCAGGGGGCTGGGTTAGCTGGCCAATCGCCACGGCCCCTCCCCCCGGCCAGCCCGTCCCAATCGGCCCGGATCAGGGTGTGCTGGCCAGACCCCACCCAAGCACGGATTTGTGCACCAGACCTCTAGTAAACACACACACACACACACACACACATGCACACACACGCACTAATGCACTGTAAGGTTTTGAATAATATACTAGCACATTGGAAGGCCACATCCCGCATTTACTGTCGCCCTTAGCGTGTCCTGGATGTGTCCCTCTGGGGCCACCTGGCCCAGCCCAGACGGCAGGGGCCACCAGACCCCGGACAGAAACCCCTGACCGGGGGCCCGTGTCGGGGTATCCTGCCTCCTGCCCAGCTGGCTCTGGGGGTTCTCAGCAGGGGTGCTGAGCGGCGTTCTTGCCTCCCCTACCGGGCTCGCTTCCTGATGAAAGCCGGACTGGGCGGGTTGTTTATTCTCAGACACAGTCTGTGAGCAAGCAGCTGTGTGTGGGAGGCACCCCCCCTCCCCTCTTATCCTCCGGCCCCAGGCAGGGCCCTGGGAGCCACCACCGAGGCCCCCACCTGCCGGGAACTTCTCCCTTTGCGGGGGGCGGGGGGGGGAGAGGGGGGCAGGGGTAAGCCAACTCTAAAAAGCAGCAAGGCAGGCAGGGGTGGGGGTTCCAAAGAGGATGGAGGGAGGAGAGGGTCAGTTCACACCCCTCAGCCCCGGGCCTGCAAGCGGCCTTTTCTCTATGAGCATCTGTCCCGGGCACTTGGCGCAAGTCTGCACCAGACTCCAGCGTGAGGGGCTGAGGGGCGTGCTGTTCAGGTTAAATCCACTCACAAAGCCCTTGGTTGGTTGGGGTTGGGGTGGGGGTGGGGGTTGGGGAGTTAGGGGGATGGTAAGCTCTCTGATACCAGCAGCAATTGCCTAGAAAAGCAAAAAAAATAAAACAGAAACAAGCAACAGAACCCAAGCACCAAAACGAAAACAGCAACAAGATCCACCTTTTAGTTTTTCTATTTTTTTTTTAAGTTTCCTTTAAAAATGAAGGGGGGTTCCGGTCCCAGGGTGGGCTGGGGGGGGAGGGTGCCCAGACCGGCCTCCCCTGGCGCCCGGCGGGCAGGGCCCAGGTGCCTCCGCCTCCCCCGCTGGCCGCACCCGCCCGGCCCCTCCCGGCGGCCAGACCAGAACAGACAGGAGATTGGTGACCGCTGATGTGTGGCCCGTCCGGATGAAGGGGGCTTTTCATTAACGGAGTCACGGGCGGTGTCATCTTCCCCGGGCTCGGAATCCTTCGCGATCCGCACAATGTGTTATTATTGTATTTTTAATTGAAATGTAAATTCTGGGAACACGCTGACCCAATTTACTCCCAGGGAAAAAAGGGCAAAATTCTCATTTTCAAGGCTCTCGCAATGCAAGTTAGTGTTATTAATGATTAAGCTCTGTTTTCTGGGACCCCCCCCACCCCCCCCGGCCCCCGGCGGCGGGGTGGGGGCCGGAACGGGCCTTCTCATCCAGGCCGGGCGGTAATGTTACCCGGCCTGGAGCACCCATTTGATCGGCGGGGAGATGCCGGGTGGGAAGCTGGAACACTCCCCCCTGCCAGCCCCGGGTTCACACCTGGGCCCCAGTGTGTCTCCGTGTGGTTTCAGGTTTTAAATGCCCGTGATGATGATGGACGTGTGATTAAGTGATTGATTTGCAGAGGAGATTACGGTCCCGGCTGGTTGTGTGTGTGTGTGTGTGTTTTTAAACTCCCTTTGTAAAACAGGACGAGTGAGCTCTGGTTATGCCCACAAATGTCCTACGCGCACGCCTCACGGGCAGATATTTCTAGAACTTATACTGGAACCCGACACTGACAGCCCCCACTCTCTCTGCACAGAAGGCAGAGAGAAGGCGCTCTACCGACAGGCATTCACCGAGTGCTTACCCGGTGCCCGGCGGGCGGGCGGGAGAGGCAAGGCGCGTGCTTCCGGTCTGCCCACCTCATGTTGGGGGGCCCAGTGTCACCTCGTCAGAGAGGAGTCCCCATGCACTCAGGCCAAGACACCCCCACTCCCACCGGTGTCTGTCCGTGGCCCTTTAAATATTTTCTTCACAGAGTTGGTCATTGTTGATGATCAGGACCAACTAGGCCTTAGCTCGTGTGGCTCAGTGGGTAGAGCATCGGCCTGCAGACCAAAGGGTCCCGGGCTCAATTCCGATCAAGGGGCTCGTACCTTGGTCACAGGCGTTAGAAGAAGTTTAAGTTTTAAAAATGTGGCTCTCCAAAGAAATGTCAGTCGTTGTACCGTTGATATTTGGCTCTGTGGACCGATGAGTTTGCCGACCACAGGCCTCAGCCGTCGTCCGTATAAGCCGCATCATGCCATTAGCACCACACACAATTATAGACGGGGAAAGGCGTTTCTATTTCGGTCTCAAGAAAATTATGCGATTTTGCTTAAGTTCAATTTTGAAAGCAAGGAATATGACCGAACCTAATGTTAGGACTTAGGAAAAGAAATGTTCACGGTAATTATAGATGAGGATACATATATGCAATTTCTTTCAAATTTAGTAATAAGAAAAAAAAAAATTCTGGATCCTAACCCAACTATTTATAACTTGGCCGGGAGGACGCTGAGAACGCCAGCCATTTCCCCAGAATAGGTGATTCTGCGCGCATCTTGCGGGAGCCGTAACGCGTGATGGAGCGTGAATTATGGCATATTAATTCTCACCTGGTGTGCGCATCGGCCACGAGCTGTCAGGGCAACTAGGCATGAGTTAATATCTAATAATTCCCACTGTCTCCCTGCGATGGCAGCATTTTATGAGGAAAGGTTACGCCTTTAACAATGTGTTTGTATGCTAATGGGGGAGAGCAGCTCAGCGTGGGAAAGGCACCCCGGCCTCCTCCGGCCCCCACTTCTGAGGTGGCCCCGCGGTGGCCTCAATGTTGCTTTCCTGTTGGCACACACAGACATCCTCTTCTGGAAGCTTCCTCAGGAGCGGGACCCCGAGGCTCACCGTAGCGACTGGGAATACAAAACTGCACGCTCCCTTGGCCAGAAATCCCATGCGTGAAGTTTAACTGAGCCTGTCCCCACGAGCAATGGCCGGACGAGGGCTTAGCTAGGAGGCGAGGACTGTCCCCGCGCCTGGGGGAGGCGCTGCGGGCTGTGGGGACCAGACTGGGTCTGAGGGAGAGGTGTGGAAGCTTTGCGTCCTCTCCTAGCTGCCATGCTCGGGCCAAGCAGCTCACCTGTCTGGCCCAGGTTCTTCCGAGACCGTGGACATTCTGCCACCTTGCGCGTTCTGAGACAGAAGCACCAGCTTCCGGAAGCCCCTCTCCCCACCACCTGTTTCTCATATTGAAGCCAAGGGGAATGGCACCTGGCCCCTGTCCTCTCTCGGGCCCGGGGACCAGTCTGGTATGTTGGGGCTATTTGTTACACAGCAACCCATCGCCTCGCCTAGCTGATACACCCAGCCTCACTCCCACACTTGGCCGGGTCTCTATATACCGCCACAAACGCTCCCGTCAGACCATGAACTGCGCCTTCTAAGCACGTAGTCATCTGTGATGATTGTTTTCAGGTCTGTTTCCCCTTCTAGACCAAAAGTTCCATCAGAGCACAGACCATGTCTTCTCGGCTCATCATTGTATCCCCAGCTCCTAGGCGCCTGGTTCACGGTAGAGGCTCAATACTTGTAGAACGATTGACGGAAAGAACGTATGATTCAAATGAATGAACGAATGGTAAATACAAGCACTTGGGAACCATCATACCCCCCACCCCCAAGCAAAGATGATCATCTCCCTAACGAGAGTGTAAATAGTTCAACAGACTGAAAGCTTTGAATGGCACTCAAATGATGGCGCCTCCCTTCTGAACACTCTGCCCCGTCTTAAACGTGCTGGGTGACCTTGAGTAAGAGACTTGCCCTCTCTGAGCCTCAGAAGTCAGGCAGCACTGTGAACACCTGCTGGGGAGGCCCACGATGCCAGCGGGCGGCTGTAGGTGAGAGGAGGGCTGTGGATCCATTCCGAGGGCCCCACAGGCCTCTGTCTCCCCGACAAGCTGCTATGGGGGTGCCGGGGGGGGGGGGGGGTGGGACTGGCCGAGGCAGGGGGTGGGGGTCGGTCCTGTTTCCATCGAGGCAATATAAGCTCCGCACGATATTAACACCTGCCCCGCCCGCACCCTCCGCCCGCCGTGGGGGGAGCGGATTGTGGCGCTGAGGTTACCACGTGCCCGAGAGAGGACAGGGGCCAGGTGCCATGGTGCTCCTGGGGAGGAAAGAGAAACAGCTGATAGCAGCATCTTTCTGCACAGGTGAGCGGGGGGAGCGTGAGGTCAGAGCCTCACGGCTCCCCACTGGCTCCCGGTGTGTGTGCGCCTGCACCCTGTGAGCGGAGGGGTGGGTGTGCCCGCTGTGCTTCCTCTGCTCCGCAAACCCTGTGGATGCGCACGCACACGCACACTCGGCGTGTCCTGTCATGGTGTGTTCTCGGGGCCGGGCGGATGGAGGAAGAGACGTGCTCCCACGGGAACGCACCGGCACTGAGACGAGCTTTGCCTCTGCAATGCCCTCAGAAAGGAGAGCACGGGAAGCGCCGTGGGCGGGGAGGAGAGGGAGGGGGCCAGGTGGGCTGTTGGGGGGCGGCGGGCTACGATATACTGAATATTAAGTGCTTTCATTTGTTCCTGAAAAGAAAGAGACTCGGGCCGAAACAGGCTGGCGTCCTACCTGCCGGTCCGGCCCTGATTACATCAGAGAACAGGCCTCCCATCTGCTGCCCCAAGGAGAAGTGTCGCCTTCTCCGCTTGCCCTCCATTGTCCCCCACTCCTCTCCATTGTCCCCCACCCCGGAGCTTCCTGCAAAGCGATCCCCTCGGCGCTCGGGGTGCACACAAAGGGAAACTCAGAAAAGTGGGGCTTCCCAGCGAGCACGCAGCCCGCCCGGCTGGCTCTGTGGCGGGCCTGTCCTCGCCAGGCCACCGATGTGGCACGGATTGTCAGAGCTGGGGGCTTCCACCTGTCACCAGATCTAGAACCCCAAAAGGTGCCCAGCGCCATGAACAACATGAACCAGGGCATAGGGACACCCTAACCGCCTTTTAAAACACCGTTTAAAGGCTTACATATTGTCTTACCTATGTCTGTCCCCCCATGGACCGCCCCCCTGCACACGCCCTCCCCCGCTCGGCGCCCGTGTCTGTCCGTTATGTTTACATGCATGCATACAAGTCCTTTGGCTGATCTCTTAGCCCCGCCTCGCCCCCCAACATCCTAATCCTTGGTCCCCGCCAAGGATCTGTCTAATGATGTCATATAAAACCGTGCTGGGCTATGTGACAGCATCCCCCCAGCAATCGCATATTTTACCAAAGCCAACACATGCTCTTTCCACTGTGGCTTAGCCCACAAGCCTGAGCAGGGGGCAGGCATGCCCCCCTAGACCTCCCGCCCCCCACGCCCCAAGAGCCCTGGCGAAGTGAGGAGGTGCTTCTGGGGGAGGGGGGAGGGCTTTATGTCTCCTTCTACCCACAAGGTTGGGGAGACCTCCCCGCGCCCAAGGCTTCTTGGCTTGCGCGCAAATGTTCTCTCCCGGGAGCAGCGGCGTCTCCAAGAACCCCAATGTCTGTGCCTCTGGGAGGTCTGGGGGGGGGGGTCCTCTGAAGCAGACAGTGAAGGCCGCTGGCTCCCCCGGGAGGGCGGGCAGGAACCTGTGCCCCACTCCCAGCTCCCCCTCAGGGCGCAGAGGCCACGGTGGGACGGGAGCGGCTGCACGGGGCTCGGCGCCCCCGGGGAGGTCGCCCCCGGGGTTGGGATGTGTGAACGTGGGCCTTTTCTGTTTCCGTTTTGCGTGCACACAAAATAAACGGCCCGCGCGCCGGGAAGTTCTTCCGGAAAGTTAATAAAACCTGTCAGCCCCCATGCAGGCGGGAGGGAGGGTCCACAGGTGCAGCCGGGCCGCTAATGAGAAGCCGGCGCGGGCCGCCAGCCCATCGCTTCCCATGAGCTCCGCGGGCTCCCCGCCGCCTCCCCCTGCGCCCCCCAGCGCTCGCCCCGAGGCCCAGGGAAACGGGGCTGCAGGTGCGGCTGTGTGTGGCCGAGGGGCCGCCTTTGTGTCGCTCAGGCCCTTTGATCCGGGCCACAAAGGGCCGCGGGGCCGCAGCCCCCAGCTTTCTGCGGTGCCCTCTCCTCACCCCCCCAGACCCGCGGCAGGGAGGGGCGCACTGGGGGCGGGGCGAGGAGGAAGGGGAGGGGGGACCGGGAGGGAGGCCGGAGAAATGTCTCGCGAGGGGGTGATCCATAATATTTATTTCCACAATAGCTTCAAATCTTTTTAAACATCCTCAGAACACGGCTCATTAAGCCCACAACAGCCCTGAAATTGTGTTATAAAACCGCAACACAGAAATCGATACATTGGCCAGAAAGGAGGTAATGAAATAGATCGGGCGGCCCGAGAAGGCGTTTGTATGAATCATAATATTATTATGGGCACATCCATCCCATTTCCAATACTTAATGTTAACCAGCGAGGGAAGAGCGCCACAACCCTCGTTAAACACGCAGCCGGGGTGGCTGGGCCAGGCAAGGAGGGCACATCCCCTAACTAACCGGGGAGGGGCCCCCTCGATGCCTCCCACCCCTGAGCATCAGCTGCCTGCAGCCCTATAGTTCCGTGGCCTGATCAATAGGGACTCACATTGGCCTGGGGGCGCTGGGGAGCGGCCTGCGGGCCCACAGCTCTCCCCCCGCCCCCCCAGGGTTCGGCCAGCTGCTCAGCCAGCGCCTCCTCAGCCCTCTGCCTCTCTCCCCACCCCGGTGTGGGTCTCTCCCAGACCCCGGCCTCTGCCCAGCAGCCAAACCCACCCAGGGGGTGTCCGGAGTTGATCTCCCCATCCCTCTATTTTTGCGGGAGTTGCTGTCATTTGCTTCTTTTTATTCTGTCAGTGAATTAAAACCAGATGCGTTTTCCTCCCGTTCCTCGCTGATAGGTTCTGAAGAGGACCCCGTTCTGTAATGCACAGGAAGCTAAGAGATGGGGATATGGTTAGGTTGGTGGGGGCCTCTGGTGCAATCTGGGGGCCCCTGTAAAGAAAAACTACCTTTTCCCGGCGGGGGTGGCTCAGCTGTTGAGCATCGAGCTCTGAACCAGGAGGGGACAGGAGGGCCTGGGAGGGGATGGGAGGACCTGGGAGGGGGCTGGAGGGCTCGGGAGGGCCTGGGAGGGGATGGGAGGACCTGGGAGGGGGCTGGAGGGCCCGGGAGGGGATGGGAGGGGACGGGAGGACCTGGGAGGGGGCTGGAGGGCCCGGGAGGGGATGGGAGGGGACGGGAGGACCAGGAGGGGACGGGAGGACCAGGAGGGGATGGGAGGACCAGGAGGGGACGGCTCTGCCAGGTGCCCGTCCCAGCCACAGAGGCTTCCTTGAGGCCCGGGCTGGGCGCCCCCTGTCTGTCTCACTCCGCCTGCGGCCTCGGCATGAGCGCTTGGAATTTGGACCGACTGTGCAAACAGCGCTGGCCACTGGGAGCGTTCTGAGCTGGTCAGTCCCACACACGCACCCAGGCAAACCCTCACCCTGAACACGTGTGCCCACAAAGCCTCCCTGGACGGTCTACATCTGGGGAAAGACTCTGTCTCCACAGATTCCAGAAAAGCGGGCTATGAAGGCCCCAGATTCTCAACGAGGGGACACGGGCGATGTCTGAAGATGCTGCGTTGTCAAAAGCTGCGGAGGAAAGGGGGCAGTGAGGGGCTGGGAGGGGGTAGGTGGTGGCACCACTGACACTTAGTCGGAGTGAGGGATGCTGCTCAGACCCTACAGACACAGGGCAGCCCACAGCCAAGAGCTGTCCCCGCGCTCCCCCCCCCCCAAATGGCAATAGGGCCGAGACAGGAAACCCCGGCCGAGGCTGCGCCGGAGCGTGTTTTGTGGCCGGGATTCCCAGGACTGCTTCCGCCCCTGCACCTTGGACATTCTCTCTAGCTGAGGGGGTGGGATGGGAGCCCCAGGTGCCCTCCTGACGTGCTCCCCCTGAGCACCACTGACCGCCCTGCCTCTGATGCTGCAGCCACCAGGGCTCCGGGCCGTGGCTCCAGGACCCGTGAGGACAAGCCCTTTATCTGACCCTGTCCAGCACACTGGCCAGCCGCCCTTTCCAGAGGCCGGCAGCCCGGCCCCCGCCTGGCCCTGGCGGCTCCTGACTCATCAGAAAGGCTTGTACAAATAGATTGACTTTGAAATCAGTGGCATCAGCTCCGTCCCCATACCCCCCACCCCAGGCACACCCAACGCCCGCCTCACACACACCCCTAACACCCCTGCTCCAGCCATTGCACATGCGCACACACACACACACACACACCCTCCCCCGGTCCCACCACATACCCCACCACACGCTTGCCTGTTGCCGCTACTTGAATGGCTGTTTCAGACTCTGCAGCACAAAGGCAGGGGCTGGGTACTGAAGGTGCCTGGATTGCGGGACCTGAAAGCTGCGTGGCTTTCAGAGTGTTTCCAGCACGAGACTTTCTTTCTCCTCTCCACATCCCATTCTTTAAAAAAAAAAATAAAATAAAATAAAAATATATATATATATATATATATATATATATATATATATATTTCAAAAAAGAAGGGAGAGGGAGAGAGAGATAAAACATCGATGATGAGAGAGAATCATTGACCACCTGCCTCCTGCACACCCCGCACGGGGGTTCGAGCCCGCAACCTGAGGATGTGTCCTGACCGGGAATCAGCCGTAACCTGCAGGTTCATAGGTCCGTGCTCAGCCCCAGAGCCACTCCAGCCAGTTCCTGTGCCCCGCCCCCTTCTCCCTCCCGTCCCCTCCCCCACTGCCTGTGGTCTCATTCCCACCCATCTTGGCCACTGGTCTGCTTTGGCTGGAAAGACCAGTGGTCGCGTGGAATCGCACGCACGTGATTTTCTTTGCGTGGAGAGGGAGGGGCATCCCGCTCCATGATCCCCATTGTACCTGATCAGGCCTACGCAGGCCATGGATTGGCCACGGCAGAACCTGGAGACCACGTTCACGTGGGCGCAGAAAGTGGAGGAACATTCTTCTATTTCCACGCGGCCCGAGCACTCAGGCCGTCCCCTGCCCCTGCGAGGAGCCGAACGAAGGGGCAGCTTGTTGTATAGCTTTTAGTTTTGTTTTTTTTTAAAGTGTTTTAAAATGAAATTGTTTTCATTTGCAGTATGTACCCGAGGAATGAGACTCAAAGCAAGATTGTGCGGAACAAAAATGTCCAGCCCGGGCAGCGCGGCTCGGGGGCTGAGGGCTGACCTATGGACAGGGGGTTCTGGTCGGGGCACCTGCCCAGCTGGCAGGCTCGATCCCCAGTGTAGGGCATGTAGGAGGCAGCTGGTCCATGATTCTCTCCCATCATTGATTTTTCTGTCTTTCTCTCCCTTGCTAAAATCAATATATAGATCAATATATATATATATATATATATATAAAATTTCCAAATTGTAGAGCTCAGACGTGCTAAGAAAAATTAGCCCTGATAACTACATTTTTAAAACTTCAGAGAAGGACAACTTTTAGGAAAAACTGGGGGGGGGGGAAAATTACTCAATCCTGAACTCCAAACCACGCAATCAACCCGTCAAGTTCAGGTTTGTCATAACTTGGTCATGGTTTATGGAACCAATATTGGGTAAGGAAGTCAAAATGATTTCTTTCTCTGTAAATTTTTGAGGTTTTGTTTATAAACACAGAGATTCCACCATAAAATATACGGTGGGCGTGTTGTGTGTTTTTTTATTTTTTCTCTCTTTTAAACCAGGCACGCAAAACATGAGCAATACCCCCGAAATGGCAAGCAATTTATCCTTGTTTACTCTATTTATGATCTGCAGGATATACATAAAGTCTGGAAACAGGGGCAAATATAAACAATGTGGTCAACATGTTTTTCATCTTAAAAATAGCTAATAGGGTCTGTGTTTCCAGACGTCCGGCGCAGCTTTTATCGTCCTACCCCGCGGACAGCGCCCAGGCCAATCCGTATTCGGGCTGAGAGCCCACAGCCTGCCGCTCCTAATCGCACGTCCCCTGCGTGTGAAATCGGAGGAGGACAGGTCCCAGCTCGAACGGGTGCGATGGACGGCACCTTTGGGAAGGGGAGAGCCTTTGGGGGGAGGGAATGCATCGTGTTTGAAGCAGGGGTTGGCGTAGGTTGGGTCTCTTTAAGAAGCAAGACACACAAGGATGGCAGGAGCACTGGGGACGGCAGAGGGTGGAGGGTCCCTCCCGTCCTTGGAGCCGCCCTGCACCGGGCGTTTGCGAGGCTCTCGGCATGGTGTCTCCATGGGACCACTTCCGCCTCTCCGCCCTGGACCGGGACAGCCCGGGAAGAACACACGGCGCGTGCAGGGAGGCCCTGGTTTGACCTGGCGTGGAGGAAGCAGGTGGGAAAATTGTGCGACGCTTTGCTCTAACTCCACGCCTTTCAGAGAGGAGCTCGGGGGCTGGGCCGCCCCGCCTGCCTCTTGAAGGCCTGGCTCTCTTCCTGTCGGGAAGAATGGCTCTCGGGCTGGGAGAGCTGGGAGTGTAGCCCTAGCCACTCTATTGCTGAGGAAGTCCCTTCGTTTCCAAGAAGCCAACTCACAGGACCCACCGCCGTAGTGGGAGGGGAAAGTACCCACCAGCCTGGCCAGTGTGATTCAGTGGTTGAGCTCCGACCTATGAACCAGGAGATCACAGTTCAACATTCCGGTCAGGGCACATGCCCGGTTCGATCCCTGATGTGGGGCGTTCAGGAGGCAGCCTGTCCATGATTCTCATCATCGATTCCCCCCTCCTCTCTCCCTCCCTCTCTCTCTCCCCCTTCCTTTCTGAAATCAGTAAAAATCTATTTTTAAAAAAGATTGCAAACTAGGAACCTCTCAAAAGGATGAAATGGATTGAAATAAGAAATCAAGATCTGACCCGTTGGGGTTTGACTGGGGTCGGAGTCATCGTGTGGAGCAAGCTGACAGTAGGAAGTATGTTTGTCCACATTTGGAAGTCTATTCCTTCAACCGCCCTTTCTCACCACCTCCACCCACCACATCCGTTCCACTCCGGAGGGCGGGAATCCTGGATTCATCTGAATATGAACAAATCCCACCTGCCCACCGCCTAGTTTATGGCGGCCCCGTGTCTGCGTACATGTGTGCTCACGCGTGTGTTCATGCGTGCGCATGTGCATGCACGTGTGTTCCGTCTGCGCTGCCACCCACGTGGCGGATGCATCTGTGTCTGTGATGTGTGACTCTTGCCAGGTAGGAGCGGGCCGGCCGCCCCACAGCTTGCACATCTTCAAAGCCTCGGCTGCGTCCTCTTCAGCAGTTGAATCAATATTTTCATAGAAAATGAAAAGGAAAGCGAGGACAGTGTGAGTGTGTGGACCGAGGCTGCTGACCGGGACCCGGCAAATGGAAGATGGCCACCCACCGGGGAGGGGGGCGGACCCCCGCCATCCCTTTGATGCCTGTCCACGCTCCGCGGCCAGCACAGTCTCCTTCCGCCCAGGACTGCTCAGTTCACTTTTTTTGTTATTTTTTAAAATGTATTTTTATTGATGTCAGAGAGGAAGGGAGGGGGGGAGAGAGAGAAACACTGATGTGAGGCTGAGACATCAGTGGGCCGCCGCCTCAGCCATACCAGGGATTGATCCCCAAGCCCAGGCATGTGCCCTGAGCTGGAATCAAGCCAGCATCCTTTCCGGACAGGTGGGAACGGGCGTCCAACCAGTGGACCACCCTTGCCAGGGCAGCCCTGCATTTTTTTTTTTTTTAAAGGCATCTCTAGTTTCACTTTCTTTTATCGTTCTTTAAAAACTTCTAACAGTAAAAAAAAAAAAAAATTTTTTTTTAAGTAAATCTAGCAGAAACCGGTTTGGCTCAGTGGATAGAGCGTCGGCCTGCGGACTGAAGGGTCCCAGGTTCGATTCCGGTCAAGGGCATGTACCTTGGTTGCGGGCACATCCCCAGTAGGGGGTGTGCAGGAGGCAGCTGATGGATGTTTCTCTCTCATTGATGTTCCTAACTCTCTTCCTCTCTGTAAAAAAAATTGATAAAAGATATTAAAAAAAAAAAAAAAAAGAAAGAAAGAAAAAGAAAGTAAATCCAGATTCTGGTAACGGGGGTTCTAAAGACTCCAAAGCAGAATTCCAGGGCAAAGTCCTGGGCGGGAAGGGCAGGGAGCTCATTTGCATGCTCAGTGGACGTTGAATATTAACCTGGATGGCACATTGCTCAACCTCTGCCCTATGACGGGTGGCCAGAGCGTCCTCCGTTGCGGGGGTAGAGCGGGGGGATGTCCGTGGGCGCCCAGGTGTCCAGCGGCAACCTCGGCCTCGGCCCCAACCCAGCGGCTCCCGACGGAGCGGGACGTGTTCCGGCGGCAGAGGCGTCCCCAGCTGAAAGCCGGCGCTCTCACCGAGGGGGAGACCTGCTTACAGACGTTCCTTCTCCCCTTAAGAGGGAGCTAGCACGAAAGAGAAGTGCTTCCTGGCCCGTAGAGTAAAAGAAATAAAAGAAATGACGTGTTTCCGCTCATGTAATAGAATATTAACCATCAAAACAGAGTTTTTAAAGTATTTTTTTATTGATTTCAAAGAGAGAGGTAGAGGGAGAGAGAGAAAACATCAACGATGAGAGAGAATCCTGGATCGGCTGCCTCTTGCGTACCTGCAACTGGGGATGGAGCCCACAGCCGGGCCTGTGCGCTGACCGGGAACTGAACCGTGTGGCTCCTAGGTGGCCGCTCAGCCCCTGAGCCACACCGGCCGGGAGAAGCTCTGAGTCCTAACGATAAAAACTTAGATCAGACCATCACGTTTCCCTGGCACTCAGCAGCCCCAGGACCAACGCCGAGGAAACGCAGGTCCGGGTTCTGCCTCCTTGGACTTGAACTTGAACTCGGCCTGACAAACTTTTGCTTCAATGAGCAATACATGCCAACAAGTATCTTACCGTTTAGGGGTGTGTGTGTGTGTTTAACAGAGAAGGGGGGAAGTTCTTCATTAAAGCAACGCAGCGTACACATTCCCTAGGCCTGTGGTCGGCGAGCCACATGCGGCTCTTGGGCCCCTCGAGCGTGGCTCTTCCACTAAACACCACGGCCCGGGCGTGTCTGTGTTGAAGAAGTGGCGTTAGGAGAAGTTTGCGTTTAAAAAATGTGGCTCTCCGAAGAAATGTCCATCGTTGTGCGGTTGGTGTTTGGCTCCGTGCACGGCTGAGTTTGCCGACCCCTGTGAAGGGACGCACACTGGCCGCGCTCCCTGCTCAGGTGCCGCAGAGCGGACAGCGGGCGCTCCATCCTCGCCTTTGCCTTCTTTGTAACAGCCGAGGCCCTCCTCGGGTTTCGTTTGCTTCGGGGGCTGATGGAGGCCTCTCCTCACGCGAAGACAAAAAATGAATTTTCGGAACGCGCGGGGCGGGGGGGGGGGGGAGCCGGGGGTCACGCCGGTGGCTCTCAATCCCTGTGACACGCGGGGGACGTCGCACGGCGCTGAGCAGGGCTCCCGGGAACGGTGGCTGGCGAGCCTTTCGGGCCCAGACGGGCAAACGGGGGTGTGGTCCCGGCCCGTGAGGATCCTACCGAGCTGGCTCTTTTTAAAAAATATATATATTCGTACGGATTTCAGAAAGGAAGGGAGAGGGAGCGGGAGAAACCTTGATGATGAGAGAGAATTGGGGTTCCAGCCCACAGCCCTGGCGTGAGCCCTGACGGGGACCCAACCCCGCCCCCCTCGTTCAGAGGTTGACGCTCAGCCCCTGAGCCACACCAGCCAGGCCAGACTTGACTCCTGAGTGACAGCTCCAGGTCTGTGATGCCACCTGCTCCTCCTCCGCTCTCGGGGTGGCCGTGTTGTCACCTGGCAGAGGCCAGCGATCCTAGGGCTGCGATGAGAGGTGACGGTAGAAACACCGCCGATTCTGACACAGAAGCCGCCTCCTCCGTCCCGTCCCGTCCGGTCCCCCATCAGGGGAGGTGGCCGGGTGTGCCTCTTCCTCAGGCCTGCGGGTGAGACTCTGGGCCTCAGTCCGAATGTGGCCGCGATCCCCAGAAGATGGACGACCTGACCTCTGACCCCTGGCCATCCGGGTCCCAGCAGGCCACGCTGTCAGGACTCAGCCACACCGGGGCAGCTGGACGGGTCCCCAGTCCCCCTCCCACGCCCCCCCGCGGCCCTAACAAGGAGGGGTCGACGTGTGCGGCCTCCCCCATGGTGTGACTGGGATGTGAGTCAAAAGCCTGGCTTGGACCGCCCTGTGCGAGGCGAGCCCCACCGGAAGGTGGCCTGCTCCCCGCGGTGTCATGGAGGCTCGCCCCCGCCCTGCCCCACTGTCCTGGCCTTGCCCAGGGCCGGAGCCCAGCCGACCGGCCGTCCCCAGCCTTTGTGAAGCCACGGGGAGCTCCGAGCCCGGGCACGTGTTCAAACAGCTCAGAGGAAGCCGGGCTCAGCACGGAGCGAGCGACGGCCTCGGATCCAGCCGGGGCGAGTTTCCCTTCCCTGGGATTTCCTGTCCCGTTTCTGGATGTTTCTATCTATCGCAGGATCCCTGGCAGCCGGGGCGAGGCTGTCAGCTGGGCGGCGAGAGCAGGCTGTGTGCGAGCCCAGCCCTTCGGCTCAGCTGCTGAAACAGCGCGGCGGCCAGTGCTGCTGACCCGGAGCCGGCTCCCGCCGGGCCTCTGTCTGTCTGTCCGTCCGTCCGTCCTGGGGGACAAGGAGCCCAGCCTTGCAGATGGGCTCACAGCACATCCTGGGCCATAAAGACCCGCACCGGCCCCACCGCTGCCTGGGGGGAGGGCACTGGGGCGGATGGGGGTGGGGGCAGGTCCTTAGGGGTGCAGCGTAAGTGGGCGACCTCCTGCCGCGATCTTAGGAGGCCGTTAACATTTAACAATGTACTTTATGTAAATCATCCGGCCGCTCCTGGCGGGGGGCGGGGGGCGCGGGAGGAAACAATGGCAGGGATTAGACCATTTACTTGGGCTCCAGTTCCAGGAAGTTGGTGTTGCCGTGGGCCTGGATCTTGTTACTTTTTAGCTCCGATCCGAGCCTTTATCTCCCCCGTCCCCCGGCCGAGGGGACCTTTTTTTCCTGCCGCGTCATTTGTACAGTTGTCACTTTGTACCCCCTTTCATCCGACGCGAGATTAGCAGCTCTTAGCGCGGCGGCGATGGAAATATGGGGGAGCCCCGTGGGCCCGCTTTGTTTATCCTCCGGAGCGGGCTTTGATCTGAGCAGATTTCCCGGGGTCTGCAGGAGATGACCTAATTCCTGTCTTATCCGTCTCCACTTTCTGGGAATCTGGGATGGATGGAGGGCGCGTTGCTGGGGAGCCTTTGAAATGCACTTCGCTCCCCGCCCCCCGCGGACATTTCACGGGGAGCACGGCTCCCGGGCAGAGGCTCAAGCTGGTTTTTCTAACGGAGCGGGAGCTTTCTCTGCCTCCTCTGTAAGTCCCCTCGTCCCCACAGGCACGCCATGCCAAGACCAACAAGCAAGTACCTGCCGCCCGCCATCCATGTCCACGGCAGATCCCTTAGGGTTTCCTGTGGACCCTGTGACCTTTTTTCTAATAAAAACAACTGTCCCCCCACGTCCCAATCCCCCCCCCCCCCAATAAGTCAGTCCACTACCCTAGCCCATGAGGATGGCGATAGGAAACCTCAAAACTCAGAGCGTGAGGTCTCTCCAGTGGACCCCAGGAGGCTGCCCGCCTCTTACTGTATGCCCCCCCTTACTGTATGGCCCCCTCTTACTGTACCCCCTCCCCCTACCGTATCCCCTCCCCTCATACTGTACCCCCTCCCCTTACTGTACCCCCTCCCCTCTTACTGTACTCCCTCCCCTCTTACTGTACCCCCTCCCCTCTTACTGTACCCCCTCCCTCTTACTGTACTCCCTCCCCTTACTGTACCCCTCCCCTTACTGTACCCCCTCCCCTCTTACTGTACCCCCTCCCCTTACTGTACCCCCTCCCCACGCACGCCCTCCCCAGCCATGGCCTGAGGGTCTCGGGCAGTTGGGGGTCTCTTTCCCTTTTTCCTCCCTAGGTCCCAGGCAGTCACCAGCGCCTCTTCCAGTTTATTTTCTAGAAAGAAGGGAGCTCCTGTGTGTGTGTGTGTGTGTGTGTGTGTATAAGGGTGTGTGTGTGTGTGTGTGTGTGTGTAAGGGTGTGTGTGTGTGTGTGTGTAAGGGTGTGTGTGTGTGTGTGTGTGTAAGGGTGTGTGTAAGGGTATGTGTGTGTGTGTGTGAGGGTGTGTGTGTGTGTGTGTGTGTATAAGGGTGTGTGTGTGTGTGTGTGTGAGGGTGTGTGTGTGTGTGTGTATAAGGGTGTGTGTGTGTGTGTGTGTGTGTGTGTGTAAGGGTGTGTGTGTGTAAGGTTGAGGGGCCAGAGGTGGTGGGGCTGCAAAGAAAAACCGCTAAGAATATAGGGAAGGAAAGACCCGGATAGGAAGACGATGAGAGGAGGAGGGACATGGTGGGACAAAAACCCAGACAGAAACGCCCCAGTGGTCAGCGGGAGAATTCTGTGCGGGGCAGAGCCGTCCGGGGCTGTTTTTACAGTTCACTCAGGACAAGAGCAGGGGGAGTGTGTCCCCAACATGACTGGTTTGAGTTCAGACTATTGTGGCGTTTGCCGTCTCATTCCGGGGGCCACAACGCAGGAACCTCGGCCCTGGGGGTCCCCAAGCGACTTGGAGGCACCGTAAGCTTCGGGGGGAGAGAGGAAAGGCGACGGGGGCGAGGGCGGGGATGTCTGTCCCAGGAGGGAAGGACACAGGCCGGGGAGAAGCGTGGACAGGGTGGGCAGGTGCCTATGACATACAGCGAGTGCTGTGACCAGCGACTGTGCAGGCTCAGGGGCGGATCACGTGAGCCTGCGCATCGGGCCTCCGAGACAACCCTCTCCGCCCTCTCCTCCGAGACAGCGCTGCTCTCCGCTTCCGCCGGAAAACATACCCCAGAGCCACCGCGTCCAAGGCGGCTCTGCGGAAGGAAGCTCACCTGGCCGGGCGCAGCCTGCAGGAATAACTGCGCTTTTTTATTCTATTTCCCCTTTTTCTTGTTGGGGATTTGCAGGAGGAGTGGCCCAACACATCGTAGCTATTGAGGAAAGATCTAGAGCCTCAAAGTGAAAAAGAAAAAGAGGAAAGAGAAGAAAGAAAAGGAAGGAAGGAAGGAAAAAAAGGAAGGAAGGAAGGAGAGAGAGAGAGAGAGACCAACCACAGGCCCACGCAAGCCCGTCTCTGCCTTTACGATCCCTCCCTCAGAGCGCGATGGGCACGCACACGCGCGGTTTGCGGGTGTCTGGGGGAAGGCTACATGGCACGCACACGGGGCCTGGCCCGGGGGAACACAGAACACGCACTCTGAACACACAGACACGGCGTTTGGTTTGATCTGTTGCAAAAAAAAAAAAAAAAAAAAGACTGTATTTGATTACGTGAGTAGAAGTACAGCATCTCCGTTGTTAGTATTAAACGTTAGAGAAATCGGACCCCCGCCCCGCCCTTCCAGCTTCCCGGGAAAGTGCGTGTAGCGAGTCCAGCAGCGTCCTTCCCACCGTGCCCGGCACACCCACGCGGGGCCGCGCTCCGCCCAGGCCGCCGCCGTGCGCGCGGGGGGAGGCCTATGCACGTGTCAACGGAAGCGACGTTCCTCACGGCATTCACAAGAGCATCCACATTCTCTCCCCTCCGTCGAAGGCTCTTTTCAAGATGCTTGTACGTAGCAGCATTGGGAAATTCCAGCCCACAGTGGCCAGGGCAGAGAGACAACACCTACAAGGCAAAAACGTTCCGTCTGAGTTTCCACGAGCAAAGCACACCGGCATGTTCTCTAGAGCAGTCGGCGTGCTCCTTAAATTGTACAGAAACCTAGGGACACCCAGGGCGACTCAGGTAAAAGGCGCAATACACAGAACAGTTCGGAACGGAAATGGTTAAATCTACAAAAATCAAAACAAAACAAAACAAAACAAAAACAACCCAGGTTGAATTTTAGGATAAAAAAAAAAGGCAAAACAAAAACCCCAAACCAAAAAAAAAAAAAAAAAAAAAAAAAAAAAGAAAGAAAGAAAAAAAAAAACCAACCCCAAACCTTTCAAAGAACCACACTGTTCAGTCTGTACGACTCAGTCCTTTTCCTTAATTCTGTTTTCGGAAGATGAGACGATGCGTGTGTGCCGAGAAAATGCCCCAGCAGGATCAAAGTGTACATTTATATACAGACTTTATTAGAGACCTAATGCATCACGGGGGCATGGCACCCACACCGGCTTCATATTAAACTGGATATAGAAAATAAGTTAATGCCAGATTAAGACCGCCTAGCAGGGCAACTTTGCAATTGCCATAAATGTTACAGCAAGTTTACAGCACTCTAGTCAATTAGTACTTAGTCCCGAATACAGAAGACCAAAGTTAACGCTTGCAATCCTGTCTGCAGAGCGAGGTTATATCGCTAATAAATAAGCTTTCTTAGAACTCTAGAAGTGGAGCAAGGTACAAAAGAATGTCTTCATCCTGGGGAAGCAGTTCCGAGATCCGGGGGGACCCGAGGGGATGGGGGCGGAGGGGGTGGCCACGGGGCGAGGAGGAGGAGGCGGCCGGGCGGCGGGCGGGCTGGGCCTCGGCCGGCCTCGCTCTAACTGGTGACGATCTCCTTGCTGTCCTCCAGGAAGCGGGTGAAGCGGAAGCCGGCGGCGGCGTTGTCGCTGCCGGCCATCTTCTCCAGGCCGGCCAGGGGCGCGCCGGGCTCCGAGCCGGGCAGCTTCTCCGGGTTGCCCGTCAGCCCGCCGACGGGCGAGCTGCTGCCGCTGCCCAGGCCGCCGGGCAGGGCGGGCACGCCGCCGTTCTGGATGACGGAGATCTCGTTGGCCTTCATGGCCAGCCCGTTGGACAGCGCGGCCGCGTACTGGGTCCAGAAGCCGGAGGGGTCGCCGCTGCCCGCCCTGGCCGCCAGGTCCTTGTGGAACATCTCGGGGAACCGGACGGGGTTGCCGCCCAGGAAGGTCACGGGGCCGTCCACGGAGAGCCGCCGGCCCCGCCGCGCGGGCGCGCTGTTCCACATGTGGGTGCCCATGTGGACCTGCGGGGAGAGGGGCCGGAGGGAGAGAGGGAGGGAGACGCTTAATGGCTGCCTCTCGGTACAGCTCCCATCCCGGCAGCGCTCGGCCGAGCCGGCGGCCGGCACGTCTGTCCTCATTAGCGCCGGGCAGCGGGCGAGGGGACGGGACCGTCCGCTCCGCAGGCGGAAACGACCGCGCGCCCTGCCGCCCCGCCGCCTCTCCTCCCGGCCCGCGTGCCCGCCCGCCCTCGCTATTTTTACGGCCCCCGTTTAGCGCCTAATGGCCTCCGGCGGGCCAGGCGGTGACGGAGCGTGCCGGCCGGGGTCAGAATGGTTACGTCCACTCTCATTACCGCGGCCAGGATTGTGTCTGACACCCTGAGCTCTAGAAACGCCCTTTCCAGCTGGGGAGCGAGCACCCCTGGGCTCAGTGGCTAGAGCGTCGGCCTGTGGACTGAAAGGCCCCAGGTTCGATTCCGGTCAAGGGCATGTACATCTTTGTTGAGGGCACATCCCCAGGAGGGGTTGTGCAGGAGGCAGCAGATCGATGTTTCTCTCTCATCGATGTTTCTAACTCTCTATCCCTCTCCCTTCCTCTCTGTAAAAAAAATTAATAAAATACATATTTTTTAAAAAGGAGTACCCCTCGCTGTCGGCCCGTCGGAGGGCCCCCGTGCACGGAGAGAAAACACCGGAAAGCCGTTATTCCTCCCGCCTCACTGGCAGGAACCTCCGGGGACCTCCTCTGTCAACAGGAGGATGTACTCGGGGCTGCTCAGCTGTTGCTCCAGCGTGGAAGCACACAGGCTTGCTTCCCATCACATCTCGGCAGGCAGCATCGCCTCACTGATTATCAGAATGCCCGTGAGCGGAGGGCCGGTGCTACCGAGCTTGGGAGAAAAACCGTGCCGGCCGCGTGGTCACGAACAGGAGAGGCCCGGGCGCGGAGAGCTGCGATCGTTAAGCGATCGGGCGGCCCGCAGGCCCGGGGAGGCATTAATCAATACCCATTGCCGCAGGCCGTGCTCCCGGGAGGTGCGGCCGCGCGCTGGGTGCACTTAACGAGACCGGGGAGACGGTGCCCAGTGACTCGATGCCCGCCCACCCTCTGCAGGCTGCAGCCCGGTCCCTGCCACGAGCCCCACCGACACAGCCACCACTTCCCCACGGGCTGCCAGGTGTGCGCAGCCACCGCCCCCCGGGGTCTGGGCACGCACTACACACATCGCCGGGCCGCCCGAGAGGGAGGAGGGCCGAGGGGGGCCGGGGAGGGGCCGGGGCACAGGTACCTTCAGATTGCCTTTCGTGGTGAACGCTCTCCCGCAGATGGTGCACGCGAAGGGCTTCTCGCCGGTGTGAGTGCGCTCGTGGATCTGCAGGGCGCTGGACGAGGAGAAGGTCTTGCCGCACGTGTTGCAGTAGTGCTGCTTGGGGGTCCGCCGGGGCAGGGCCGGCAGCAGCACGGGGGACGTGGCCGAGGGCCCGTGGCCGCCGGCGGAGGGGTCCTTACCGTCCTGAGGGGGGACGTGCACGAAGCCGTTGACCTCGGTCTTGATGAGCGCGGACAAGGGGCTGGGGCCGGGGCCGGGGCCGGGGCTGGGCTCGAAGAGCTGGGAGGGGAGGTCGCGCATCTGGTGGGTGAGCATGTGCTGCTTTAGGTTGCCCTTGGTGGAGAAGCCGCGGCTGCAGACTGTGCAAATGAAGGGTCTCTCTTTGGTATGACTCCGGTAGTGGATGTCCAAGGCACTCTGGCAAGCAAACGTCTTGCCGCAAATGTCGCACGCCGTGTTCTTGAACTTGCCCCGGTCCCGGAACGGGAAGAGGAGCCCCAGGGCGTCCTCCCTGACCATCTTCTCCGCGTGGCCCGCCGTGAGGTCCAGGGCCCCGCCGTTGACGGGGGCCGGGGACAGGCCGTTGGCGAGCTCGCCGGGGCCCGGCCGGGCCGGCTTCTCCTCGGCGCCGGCGGGCGACAGGGCCTGCACGGACGAGGCGGACTCGGAGGCGGCCGGGCTGCCCGCGCTCTGGCTCTCCACGTCGCCCCCGACGGAGGACGAGTCGTTGGTGAGGACGTCGCCCTCCGCCGAGCCGTTCTCCACGGCCTTGAGGCTGGCCTGCAGCTGCTCGGCCAGCCCGGCGTCGATCATCCGCATCTGGTTCTCCAGCGCGGCGAGGCTGGACACCTCGGGGGGCAGCGGCGAGGACGACAGGCTGTCCCGGGAGGCGTCGGCCGAGCGCGGCGTGTCGGGGATGCTGCCCTCGGGGCAGTCGTCCATGGTCTCGTCGGAGAAGGCGTCGGCGTCGTCCAGGTTCCTCCCGTCGAAGGAGCCGGCGTCGGAGCCGGCGGGCTCGGGGCAGGCGCCGTCGGGCAGCGGCGTGTTGGGGATGCGGCCGCCCATGTGCATGCGGATGTGCTGCTGCAGGACCACGGCGTTGGTGAACTTCTTCTGGCAGATGGGGCAGGAGTGCTGCACGCGCAGCGGCGGCACGGCGCGGTGCACGCTGTAGTGCGTCTTGAGGTTGCCCTTGGTGGTGAAGGCGCGCCCGCACACCTTGCACTTGAAGGGCCGCTCGCCGGTGTGCGTGCGGTAGTGCATCTTGAGGGCGCTCTGGCAGCTCAGCACGCGGTGGCAGAGCACGCACTCGTTGGGGTCGGCGGCCGCGCGGTCGATGTTCTCCACCAGCTGCTGCAGCTTGGACGTCTCGGAGGCCGGCGCGGCGTCCAGGAGGCCCCCGAAGGGGAACCGGGCCTTGAACTGCTCGGACATGAGCGGCAGCAGGGGGTTGGCGAAGGCCGCGGCGGAGCCGGGCGGGCCGCTGTCCGCGGCCGCCGCCGCCGGGGAGCTCAGGGCGCTCTCTTCGCCTCTGCCCCCGGGGGGCGGCCCCGCGGCCCCCTCGGCCTCCTCCGGGGGGCCCCCCGGGTTCCTCGGGGCGGGCTCGGGGGCCCCCGAGTCGCTTTTGACAGAGCCGGGGGGGCTGGCGGAGGCGCGGCTGATGGGCACGGGGGCCGGCTCCTCGGTCTTGATGAAGGGCAGGGTGGGGGGCAGCGGCAGGCCCACGGACGTGGCGAGGGTGGGCAGGACGGGCTTGGTGTCCAGCCAGCTGGCGACGGGCTTCTCGGGGGGGATGGACATGCCGTAGGGGATGCCGGTGCTGGTGGGGACGTTGTCCAGGTGCTCGGGCACGGGGTAGGGGTTCATCTGGATGTGGGGGTACTTCTCCTTGTGGCGCTGGAAGTGCACCTTGAGGTTGCCCTTGGTGGAGAAGCGGTTGCCGCAGACGTTGCACTTGAAGGGGCGCTCGCCCGTGTGGGAGCGCAGGTGGATCTGCAGGGCGCTGTCGCTGCCGAAGACCTTGGCGCAGAAGCGGCACTTGTGCTTGAAGAACGCCTCGTCCGAGGCCGCGCCCTTGGCCTCGAAGGCCGCGGCCGCGCCGCCACCGCCGCCGGGCGGCTTGCTCTTGCGCTGCTGGGCCAGGGCCGCCAGCGGGGCCGGGTCCTCGGCGGCGGCGCCCGCGCCGGGCAGGGGGCTGGGGAACGCCGCGCTGGCGGGGGCCGGCTGAGGTAGAGGAGGGTTGGACGCGGGGCTCAACAGGCTGCTCACGGCGAAGGCCGGCGAGGCGGCGGCGGCTGCCCCCGGGACCCCCGCGGGGCTGCCGGCGAGGGAGGCGCCCGGGGCCGGCCTGTCGGAGGGCGAGGACGACGCGGCGGTCACCGCCGTGGCCAGGACGCCCGCGTGGGGGGACGCGCCGCCGTGGGCCGGGGCCAGGGGGCGGCCCTGAGGTAGCTGGGCCGGGGGCAGCTGCTTCAGGCCGCCGATGCCGGCCGACTGGCTGGCCAGGCTCTGCGCCAAGCCGGCGGCGGCCGCCAGCTGCTGGGACAGGTGGGAGCTCAGCGCGGACAGCGGGTTGGCGGCCGAGGTCCGCAGGGCGCCCTGGGCGGGCCCGGCCGGCGCGGGCGGGTCGGCGCCCTGGGAGGCCAGCAGCAGGATCTGGTGGCGGATCTGCTCGATGAGCTGCAGCTGGTGGATCTGCTGCTGCTGCAGGGCCAGCAGCTGCTCCATGAGCGCGGGCACGGCCGGCTTGGCCCCCGCGGGCCCCCCGGCCCCGGCCCGCGCCTCCTGGGAGAACTGGGCCACGGCCACCTTGGTGCTCTGCAGGTTCTCGATGATGACGTTGCTGTTGATGACGGAGAAGCCGCCCAGCGCCGCCAGGTCCCCGGGCTGAGGTAGAGAGGTTGTGGTCGCTGAGGTACCCGTGGAGGCGCCGCCGGGCGTGCCGCCGCCGGGAGGGCCGCGGCCGCCATCGCCGTCGCCATCGCCATCGCCGCCCTCTTCGGCCCCCGGGGCCTCCACCTCCATGGCCCCGGGCCCGGCCCCCGGCCCGCGGGGCTCCCCGCTGCCGTCCCCGCGGTGACCCGTGCTGCCGGGCGTGTCATGGGCGTGCTCCCCGGGGCGCTCGGGCGGGGGGCTGGGCGGGAAGGCGGCGGCGGGCGGGGGGCCCTCGCGCACGATCAGCACCAGCGGCGCCTTGGCGCAGCTCTTCTTGTGCAGCAGCAGGTCCGACAGCTCGAAGAACTCGGCGCAGCAGCGGCCGCACACGTGGGCGTCCTTGCTCTTGGCGCGGGGGTGCGGCTGCCCCTTCTCGGCGTGTCCTGCCAACACCGAAGGGAGCGGGTCAGGAAGGGAGCCGGGCCCCGTCCCCCCCCCCCCGGCCCTCGCCCCCGAGACGGTCCGGAGCTGGACACCGTGGCCCCGCCGACACCCAGCCGCCAGGGCCTGGGCGTCCGCTCGGCTCGGCGAGGACACCGGCAGCGCCCCCGGGGCCACGGCCTTCCGATGACTCCCCAACACAGAAGCTCGCCGGCCCGAAGGCCGGGCGCCGACGCCACCCCCAGCGCAGCACGGCCTCCACGCCGCACACGCCTGCGTCCCCACGCCCGGAGCGGCCCGGAGCCGCACAGGACCTCCCGGGCCCCGCGCTCCCCTCCACCCGATGCCAGGGCACCTGTGACCGGGGCTCTGCCACCGAACTCCTCTGGGGCCCCTCGGGTGGCAGTCAGCAGCTGACGGGGCGACACACACAGCACCCGCCCGCCCGCCCCCCCCAGGGCCCCGGCTCAGCCAGGTCCGTGACGGACACTCTGTGTTCGCGCCCGCAACCAATCCTCCACACAACCGGGCACAAAAGAGAAAGCCACACACACACACACACACACAGGCCCAGGCATACACACAGAGAGACACACACGCGTGTGTACATACGAGTGCGCACACATACACACATTCACAGACACACACACGCACAACGAAGAGAAGCACAAGGATCAGACCCCGCAACAAGTCCCGCCTGGCGTGTGTGTCAGCCGGGCGGTTAGCCTTAAGCCCAAAGGAGGACCGTCCATCGCGAGGCTCCGTGTGGCCGCCCCGCGCCCTCAGCATCCCCCCGGGCCCTCTGTCCCCGTAGCGCGCGGAGATCACCGTTCTGGTTCCACACCCACTGCCAGGAAGGTGTGCCTGGAACGGCGCGAGACACAACTCCTGGTGTGAAGAGTCTGGAGATGCTTTTGCCTCTCCTGGTCTCAGTGCCTTGGGAGGAAACACACACACACACACACCCCACACGCCCACCACACACACAAACTCACACACATACACACACACACCACATTCACACACCCACACCCCCACACACCCCCACCACACACACCACACACACCCACCCACCTACACACACAAACTCTCACACATACACACACACACACACCACATTCACACACCCCCACCACACACACAAACTCACACACATACACACACACCACATTCACACACCCCCACCACACACACCACACACACCCACCCACCTACACACACAAACTCACACACACACCCACACACAAACTCTCTCACACATACACACACACACTACACACACATACACTCACACACACACACCCCCACACACACCCACACCACCCACACAACCCCCCCACACACACAAACTCACACACACACCACATTCACACCCCCCACACACACACCACACACACACACACATACGCGCACACACACCCCCCCACACCATACACACACACACGCACCCCCCCACACACACACACCCCACATCCCCCACCCCCCCACCCACACCACACACACACACACACACATATACACACACACCACACACACACACACATACGCGCACACACACCCCCCCACACCATACACACACACACGCACCCCCCCACACACACACACCCCACATCCCCCACCCCCCCACACACACACCCACACCACACACACACACACACACACACATACACACACACACACCACACACACGCACAACAGTTTGCGCTTCCCTGTTACCAATTGTTGAACAGATTGTCCTGGACCTCTCAGTGTAAAAAACCCTTTATTTCATGTGCGTTTCCACCGGTTGCTCAGACTTCTCCTCGCTCAGACAGACCCATTTGTAAATTCAACAGAAAACTCGCCAACGGGAAGCGCCTCTCCCATTCACGGGCCGCCGGCATCCCATTGTCCGCCCTCCCGGGGACACCAGCCTGTGCTGTTCAAATGGTGTGTGGCCGCCTCCGGGGGCCGGGAAACTGTTTAATTCAAGGATTACCTCCCTGCATGCTTTTCTGCGCCGGAGTCAGATAATAGTCAGTTTCCATGACTTCCAAATTGAATCCCCCAGAAAACTCGCAGGGAGGGAGGGAGGGAGGGAGAGAATCAGAGAGAGAGAGAGAAGGAAGCTAATTGTGAATCTGAATAAACGCAAAATCAAAATGCTGCTTTCTCAGTAAACTTAGAGTCAACTCCAAAGCCAGCCTAGTTTGCTTTTTTTATTGTTTTTTTTTTTTTTTTTTTGTAGTGAACATCAAGGGGGGAAAAAAAAGGCTCGAGCGGTTTGGCATTCCAGAAAACATAATTAATACCTAAACACCGAACTTCCGAAAATGCCTCCAGCCCACTGGCCTTCGGGGACGGGCCGGCCGAGCCCCGCTCCGGGAACGGACCCTGCGCGCCTCGTTCCCGGGGAGTGTTATTTGAGGAGCTAAATCACACTTAACACGCCGCTTCCCTAATTCCGTCCCCTAATCGCCACGAGGGTAGGGTGCAAAACACACTCACAATACCGGCACATCTGAGCGGCGGCAGCGAGCACCAGTAATGACTCTGTTTTAATTTAATGTCTAATCACCCTAATTGGCCCAGGATTCCTGTGCACATTCGAGGTGCCGTTTTTTTAAGCAGTTCCTCTCTCTCTCTCTCTCTCTCTCTCTCTCTCCATCTCCATCCCTTCCTTAAAATAATGTAAACAAAATATCCACCAGATTTTCCTCAAGTTATGCCGCGTTTAACTCCCGGGACACAAATAATGTGACAAAAAAATTCTTCGTATTTTGACAACCCGTTCTCAAGGACGCATCCATTTCGGATGCTTATTTTTAAATGAGGAAATGCAGTGCCTAATATATTCAACAGAAATGTTATTTCCTTCTCTTCGCACATTTCCATATGTAATGGTTATGTTTCCATCTACTTTTACAGCCAATTATGAAGGAACAAAAGCTATTCTGTTTGTTCACACATTTTCGACAAAATGCATTAAAACTATTATGTCAGCATGTTCTATTAAGCCCCGCATTTAGTGGAAAATACTTTTCAACCAGCTCACATTTATCAAAACATAAAGCCACTTTAAAACGCGGTTTTGCTTGGTCAGCTGGGCTTAGACAAATAATGACAGATTCCGAACTAAATAGCCAGCGAGGGAAATCAGAAAACTGACTCCGTCAATGGTACACATTACAGTGTCGTCGCTTCAAATATTTAGCACATCTGTGCTCACGATTAAAGGGCATTTTAATTCTCGGGAACGTGCAAACATCTGATATTCTCATAATATGGAGAGAAAATAGAGGAGGAGGTAACTTTACGGGACTTTGGCGGGTCATTATAACCCCCTTTCCCGGGCCCCAGGTCCACAGGGGCGCTGCCGGGAGACTCACTTGAGAAGCGTTCAGGTTTTTCACCCTGAACGGTTTTATGTTTAAGATGGTGCTAAACGGGCCAGAGAGGGGAGCCGCTGGCGATAGACGCCCGCTGGCGGGGAGAGAGGCCGGTTAAAGAGCTGCTCAGGCTGCAGCCTGGGTTTTCGCAACATTTTAATAATCTGCCATTTGATCCCCCCCGGAGAGAAAGCTAATTTAATTTCCTGATGTTTATGAACACCGGGGAAGAAGGGAAAAAAATTTTTTTTCCTCCCGTTATCTATTCTGATTTCTTTCAAAAGCAGGTGTCGCTACACGGCAACAGTTCTCGACTTGAAACCTAGCTGCGTTCTGAACACAATTCCAATAAGACACGAGGGCTCGTTTGACTGTTGAACGACGAAAGGGAATAGTTTAAGCCGAAATAAGATACACGCTCGCGCGCACACACACACACACACACACAAAAACAGGCTCTAATTCATTTTTCCAACTGTCTGCTACCTCGTATCTCCGCATAATCTGTTACAGGATTGCAACTGGTGACCCCATTAGAGTATAAATACAGTTGCCTTGTTCCCGGTGCTGTGGTGAGAATGACATGCCGGCCCCTCTGCTATGGATTTCGCATGCAAATTAATCTAATTTTGTAATCCTGGTCAGGCAGGAAGGTTCGAGAAGGAGTGGTTCTTTTTGTTTTTTTTTAAAGTATGGACACACAAAAAGATATCTGGAATTTTCTGGGTTTTTTTTTTGGGGGGGAGGTAGCGATGGAGGGAGAAGAGGGTGAACTTATAGCTCCATCCAGTGTACACTAAAATCCCAAATGCGGCTTTTTTCCTTGTTATACTCCTGAGGTCCTTGCTGCCCCATTCTAATGTGCCAGTTTTTCCTCGTCTGAACCAAACCCTGCAGCAAAGGAGGCAGAAAATTGAAGTGTTCCGGGATCTCTGTCTCCCAAGAAAACAAAAATAAAACCGTGCCCCACACAGAAAGGGCTAGCCGGCCAGGGCAAAAAAAAAAAAAAAAAAAAAAGCCCAAACCAAAACAACACAGCCTTCGGCCATGCTTGGCTTTCTTCTCGGGGCCCCGCAAAAAGCGTGCGTGTGTGTGTGTGTGTGTGTGTGTGCGCGCGCGCGTGTGTGTCCCTGCCTTCCAGATCATTCTACCAGGCTCTTCCTTTTGCATGGGCCAGTTGCAAACATTTTTGATGGATTGGCCTTTTATTTATTTATTTTTTTAACGGTTGCCACGGACCTGGGAAAAGCCTGAACCTCCATGCCCAGCTCAAAATTCCCAGGAAACGGTAAACACGGCCGCAGAGGCTGCGAGCCTGTCCGCCCTGCCTTCGGGGTCCGCTCTGTGGCAGCAGGCGGCAGGGCCGGGCCGTCCTGCAGAGCACAGGGATCTTCGGGGGGAGAGGGACAACAGGACGCTCCTTTTAAACCGCTGCGATCGCGGGGCATGCGGGAAGGGAGGACGCGGCGGAACCAGACTGAACACTAGATGGGGTCCCAGCGGCAGGCTCCGCTCAGAAACTTCTTTGTGGCTTTGCTCCTCCAGTGACGCGGAAAAGAGAGCCTCCTGAAGGCGAGACCTGAGCTCTGGCTGCGTAAACATTGGCAGGGGCTGCAGAAACCGAATCCCCGTTGTCGGAGGCTAAGACGGAGCGATGGGAATGGCCTGTCAATCTTCCCCTCTGGGGGTCTGGCATCCGAGGGCGGCCAGAGGGGAGGGAGGTTAGGAAAAGAAGCCTGGCTGATAAGGTGAAACGAAAATAAACGACCCACTTCCTGCTAAGTGACTAGCAAGGCTCAATTTGGGGGTCACCGCGGAAGAGGCCGGAGGACATTCGTTGACCTGGACCTTGTCACCCCTGCGTGGGAGGGGGGCCGGCAAAGGTTAAAACAGCCCCCACGCGGCCTGCGGCGGGGGGAGGGGTGGGGTGAGGGCAGCCGGTGGCCCCCTCCGCCGGCTAGCCTGCTCCGGGCTGCAGTGCGGGCAGGCGGAGAAACTTGTCTTGGAAAACCCGAATTAGGAACTGAGCCTGGCTTCTGACAATCTCGAAAAACCGAGGCGGCTGACTCATCTACCCATTTTCCCAGGTTCTCAGGAAGGTGTCCCCATTAAAACAAAATAAAAACACACACAAAAAAAACCCCCACCAAAAACCACAGGTAGGCGCCCGCCTTTGAAAGGACAGGACCGCTGGTAGAGGCATGGGGAGAAATGGAATGAGGTCCCCAAGCAGGACCCATCAGCCGGCCTAGTAACAGGAGGAACTGGATGTAAAAATAAACCCCCAACGGCCAGCGTCACAAAATTCACCGCCATACACACCGTCTCCCAGGCCCTGGGGTGCGTTCCTCTTGAACATTTTGGGGAGTCCGCGCTGCCCCCCAGAAGCCAATCCCCCCCCTAACAGCTTGCATTGCCTCCCCCAGAAGCTCCCCGGATGCCACCCACTGAAACACAGGCCCGATGAGGAGCCATAAATTCTTCTGCAGCTGCCTTATCTTGCAGGTGTTGGTTTTTGTTTTCTGTGTTGTTTTTTTTTTTAAACCACACCAATTCATTACAGCTCTCTCTAACCTTCTGGGCCCAGAAATCAGTGTGCAGCCATTAAGCTGCTCACGGTGAGGAAATGACTTTGATAAATAATAGAATTTCATTATTAATACAAGTAGGAAGATTTTTATGCTACTTTACATGATAGTCAATGTTTTATCTGCAGTTCATGCTGGTTTTTATCTTCCTTCCAATGTTATCTCTTGCTTGGGGGGAAAAACACACACACAAAAAAGAATCTCTGAGCACCAAAAATCCTTTCTTACTAAATGAATGGAGTATGAATGGGTCATCCATGTAGTTACAGGAATCTTAAAAACACCACCCAAGGAAGAAACACACACACACACACACACACACACACACGCAATCACGCAATCACGCAATCGACATTTCTAGTAAAAAACCCACCCCGAAGAAAATCATTAGATTCCCATACTCCCTTCCCTCGGAATTACTTATCCCGGTGAATACTTCCTTCAATGCAGTCATCTTCCTACAGGCAGCGAGACTTGTTGAATATCACCAATGAGACAAACCCTATTTGCCATCATCTTGGATTCAGAAGAAAACAGAAAAGCGCCCAGGTTGCTCTGAGGGGGTTCCCGGACCCTCCGCCTCTCGGAAGTAGAATTAAAACGTGAACATCGTGAGACGGACCAAAATAACCTTGTTTCCTTGAACTTGTGCCAATGAAGTTATCCGTGTGGCTGTCCAGCACGGCTCGGGGTTTCTTTGTATGCGTGCACAGGCACACGCTTGCACACAGACATGCAAACACATGCATGCATGGCACACGGCACGGGCCCCGGCTGCCCACAGCCTGGGGGGAGCCCCCTGGCTTCTGGCAGTGGGGTTCACAAACTTTGGAAGGTCCCACTCGGGGCACAAGTCCTGAAAGTGGAAGGCCCAGGTCTAACTGTGGACGGGCCGTCCGTAGTTCATGTGGCATCCTGGGAGACCAGTGCAAGACAGGAGGAGAGGGGACCACCTTATTCTTTTATTAAAAACAAAAACAACAAACAAATAAACAAACACAAAAAGCTAGAGCCCCAGACTCACAAGTGCTTGAAGGGGGGTGTGTGTGTGGTGTGTGAGTGTGTATGGTGTGTGTGTGGTGTGTGTGGGGTATGTGTGTGTGTGTATGGCGTGTGTGGTGTGTGTGTGGGGTATGTGTGTGTGGTGTGTGTGTATGGTGTGTGTGTGTGTGTGTGTGTGGTGTGTGTGTGTGTGGTGTGTGTGGTGTATGTGTGGGGTATGTGTGTGTGTGTATGGTGTGTGTGTGGGGTATGTGTGTGTGGTGTGTGTGTGTGTGTGTGTGTGTGGTGTTGTGTGTGTATGGTGTGTGTGGTGTGTGTGTATGGTGTGTGTGTGTGTGGTGTGTGTGTGTATGTGTGGGGGGACTGAGGTGGCTGTCCTCTGAGGCCGGGGTGGCTCTGTGGCGGTAACTCTGAGACGTGTCACAGCCTCCTGGCTCCGTGTCCCTCGCCCGGGTCCCCAGAGCGGCCGCGGCCTGTGCGTGCGGGGCCTCCTCGGAGGCAGAGCTGGGGGAGGATTAGCTGTGTCCTAATATTATTACAACAACTAAATCCTGTAACCCTCTTACAGGCTCTCCCCCGTGGGCAGCTTCTCCCCAACTTATTGTTCAGCCATGTGAAAACAGCCATCACCTAAACCCATTTACTGCCCCGCAGAAGGGTGGGGGCGGGGAGAGGTGAGAAAGGCTGGAGGGGGAGGTTTCCTGGGGCCCCTCCGTTTACAGCTTCTCAGGACTATGAGGCAGCAGCTCTGGGGGATAAAAAGAGAAAAGGGGGAAAAAGAAAGAGAAAGAAGAGAAGGAAGAAAAAAGGAAAAGGAAACTTGACTCAGTGACTTAATGAACTTACCTCTAAGCTCAAATAAACGAAGAAAAGTCCTAGTAAATAATAATGGGAAGAGGCAGCGGCCCCCTTTATGCCGCGGCTTTATGAGAAGCCCTCACTATTAAACTCAGGATTCCGAGAGGACCGCCAGGCCGGTTCTCCCCGAGGCCCGAGCGTGATTTTTCTTTTTCTTTCTCTCTTTTTTTTTGGTGGAAAATGTAGAAAACCTAGACCAGATTTACCAAAAACTGAGAGCACAAACTGCCCCTGCCCCCCCCCCCGGTTGTGGGGGTGCTGCCTCTCCACCTTGTCCAGTGTACCCCGGGGGCCGCCGGCGCGGAGGGACGTCTCCCCACAAACTTTGGGGGAGCGGAGTGTGGGGCGAGGCGGGGAGGACAGACTGGGAAACCAGCTGCGAAAAACCCGGAAAAATATGCGCCGCAGCAGCTGCGGCCTGGGGTCACTTCACCCCCCACGGAACCCCCAGACCCGGCTTCCCCGGGCTGGAAAGCGGGGTTCGGGGACGCTTCTCCGAAACCCCGGAGACTTTGGGTTCGGTTTGCCGCTGGAGGAGGGAATGGGGTCAGGGGACAAATGTAGGAAATCATTTTCCTGATCGGCCCCTCCGTGCTCCCCGGTTTCTTACAGGGTCCCCCCACCCCCCCAGGCGAGGGGTGCTGTGTCCCCACTGCCAGGCGGGGTGCAGGGAGCCGGGGTCCCCCGGCCTCCGCGCGCGGCCCCGGCGCCCCAGCCTCCGGAGGAGCAGGCCTCTGGGGACGGCCCGGAGCCCGGCCCGGGCGGCCCGGAGCGCAGGGGGCAGGGGTGCGATCGCGGGGCGGCTTCGGAGCCCCGCGGGGACCCCGCTCCCGCCGGCACAGCCCGGGACGCCGCCGGACGCCAGCCTCCCGCCAGACGCCCGGTTCGCCCGGAGGCGGCCGGCGCGGCCCCTCTCCGTCCCCGGCGCCCGGGGCCGAGCGGCGCCTCCGCCGCCTCGGGGCGCGCGGCCGGGCGCGCGGAGCCCCCGAAAGCGGACGCCTCCCCAGACCAGAAGCCCCTCGATGGGTTCCTCCGTCCGCCCCCCAAACGGTCTGCCGGGCCGCGGCTCCCGGACCCAAACTTGGTCCCGGACCCGTCCTTCCCCGCGGGGCCCGCGGCGGCGCCTCCACGGGGGAGCGAGGGCGCCGGCTCCGGGGCCTCTCCGCCTCCGCGGGCTCCGGGGGGCCGGGGCCCGGGGTCCTGGGGGCCGGGGTCCCCGGGGGCGCACGCCGCACGGGAAGCTGTGGGCGGGGGTGCACGTGTTGGGAGGAAAACGCGGGGCTCCGCTCGGGCCGCCCGCGCTGCCCGGGAGCCGCCGGCGCCTCTGCACCCGACACGGGGACCCCATCTTCCAGCAGCTCCGAACCCCCAAAGCCACCCCGGCGGCGGCGCGGGCCCGGCGGGGCGTGAGGGCGGCCGGGGGCTCCCGGCCCGGAGCCGGGCGCGGAGTGAACTTTCTTCCCGCCGCGGAGCGGGGCCGCGGGAGGCCTGGCCGGGCCCGGGCGCCGCGGGGAGCGGGGAGCCCGCACGGCCGGCGCCGAGGGCCTCCGGCCGCCCTCGTGTCCCGCCCGGACCCCGGACCCCGGACCCCGGCGGCCGGCAGGCGGGTCCGGGCTCCGCGCCCCGGGAAAGCGGGGCCGGAGCAGCCAGGCCGGCGCGCCCGCCTCCTCCCCGCGCGGACCGGCGACTCCGGAGAGGTCCCGCCGGGATGGGGTTCGCACTCCCCGGGCGGCGGGGCCGCCGGAGGGAACGGAGGACCGGAGGGAAAAAGGAAAAGGCGCCGAGGCGCCCGGGGGAGCGGGGCGGCGGCGCGGGTGCGGGGCCCGGGGGTGCGTGAGTGTGAGCGCGCGTGTGCGTGTGAGCGCGCGTGTGTCCACGGCGCGGGCAGCACTCACCATCCCGCCGCGGGAGCGAGGCCACTTCGGGGTCGGACTGGAAGTGCTGAGGCTTCGCCTGCTTCCTCCGCGACATGCTGGCTCACACATCAGCTGGGGCAGAATAAAAAATTGCCAAAAAAAAATCTTCTCAAAATTACGGAAACCGAGCGGCGGCGGCGGCGGCGGCGGCGGCTCCCCCCGCCCGCCGGCCCGCCCGCCCCCTCCCCGGCCCCCCGGCCGCGGGCGCAGCGCGCATGTGTCCCGCCGTAATTATGATTATCAATAATGCATTGCGATTAATCATAGAGGGGCTCTGTGAGCGGCGATTGGCACGCGGCCAGCGCGATCCGGGCCGCTCGCCCTGATCAATGAGCCCGTGATTTGCTGCGGACCCCTGTCCCTCCGCGCGCCGCCCAATGAGCCGCCGCGGGGCTGGCCCTGCCGCCGCCCGCGCCCGCTAGCCCTCCTGGCGGCCCCCGGACTCCGGGCCCGGCCGCCGGGCCGGCCTCCCGCCTCCCGCCTCCCGCCTCGCGGCCTCCGCGCCCCGGGCGCCCTGGCCCGCGGCCCCCGCCCTCCCCGCCCCCCATCCCCCCCTCCCCTCCCCTCCCCTCCCGGGCGGGGCCGGCCCGAACCGGCCTGCCCTCCCCGGAATGAAGCCTCCCGGGCGGGGCGGGGCCGGGGCCGGGGCCGGGACCGGGCTGCGGGCGCGCGAACTTCCCAACTCCGGCTCGGCGCGCCGGCCGCGGGGGAGGGAGCCCGCGGCGGGATGGGGGGAGGGGTGGGGGTGGGGGTGGGGGAGGAAGTCCCGCTTCGGGAGTGTTCCTTCGCTTCTTTAAGAGCCACCAGAAAGCAGCCCACCCCCCACCCCCATAAAAAAATAAGCGAGTGAGTGGGGAAGAGCCAGCCCCACGCCGGTCCGCCTCCCGCCTCCCGCCGCCCGCCCGCGGCCCAGCCTCCCGCCCGCGCCCGGCTCCGCGCTCCTCCCTGCGCCCGAGCTCTCCGGCCCGGGCCCCGGGCTCGCGGGGCGCGCCGAAGAGGACCCAGGACAGGTTTGGGGACGTGATGGGTGGGTTTGGGGGCGGGGGAGGGGCGGCTCTCCCGGCACCCCGATTCCCCGTCCGAGGGCCCCCGATCCCCCGGCCTCTCGCTCGCTCGCTCGCTCCCCCGGTCCCCTCTCTCTACCTCGGACATTCCCAGGACAATTAGGGCTGAAGTTTTCGGGAGCCGCAGCCCCGAGCCCGTGGGATAAGGGGCGGCCCGGCTCCGCCCAGGAGCCCTCCCGGCCTGCCCCCCGCCCCCCCGCCCGCCCCGGTTGGCTGCAGGGCGCGTCACTCCGCGGGGAGGCGGCGGCCGCGGTGGCGCCGCGGAGCCCGGGGCGGGCGGGGAGCTGGGACCGGCGGCCTGGGCTCCGAGTTCAGCTCCCGCCGGGGGGAGGGGAGGGGCCGCCGCTTCCCCTGCCCGCGGCCCGGCCCGGCCCGGCCCGCCGAGTCCCGGGCCAGACCCGTCCCCAGGACCCCCGGGCTCCCCACCCGGGGGTGGGGGTGGGGAGGGGGCGCACCCCAGACTCCCGGCGACGAGGTGGCCGCGCCGAGCCGGGGGAGGGTCCCCGCCCGCAGCCGTCTGGCCCCCAGGAAGCTCGCTCGCCTGCGCCTCGGGCACTCGCCGGGCGCGGCACCCAAAACTTTTCCCAGGAGCTCCGTCTCCCCAGCCGGGGAGGCAGCCTCCCGGCCCCGCGCCCCGGGGGAGCCCCGCGGGAGCCGGAGGGAGGGTGCCCGGGCCCGCGCTCTCCCTCCGCCGGGCTCGGCGCCTGCGAACCTGCCGCTGCGTCCTCGGCTCCGCCCGGCTCTTCCCCGCGCGCCCGGCGTCCGCGCTCCGGGCTCCCGCAGCCCCGCGCCCTGAGGACACACTGAGCCCGGCTGCGCGAGGGGGGCGGGGGCGGGGCGGGGGCGTCCAGATACACAATCCCTGCCCTATCTCGCCATCGGGGAAGGAGAGGGCTCCTGAGGACGCCCCACTTCTCCAGCGCCCTGAGTCTGGTTCGTGCGAAGTGGGCGCCGATCTTCCGGGCTAGGGTTTCGGGGACACCGGGCCCTCCCTCCGCGCGCTCCCCCGGAGGACTCGTCTTCTCTCCGTTTCTTTGGTTTATTATTATTATTATTATTATTATTATTTTAAAGCTCAATACTGTGTGTGATGGTCAATGTTTCCGTTTTCCTCTTGCCGATACCCCCCCCCCTTTAAATTATAACTTCTTTCTCCTTGTTTGCCTTTCCTCCCCTTTTTTTCTCTTGTCCCTCTTATTTTTTTCCCTCTCTTCTGCCCTCGCTGAGTCCCTAACACTCACGCACACGCACACGCACCCCGCACCCTGCTCTTCTCCCTCTCTCCGCAGGTCCTGTGGGTTCCCGTAGATTTTGATAAAAAGACAAACGCGGCTCTCCGCGGGGCTGATGTTGAAGAATGAAGATAATAATGTTTCCATAGGTGGTGCCTCACATGCCATTATTTCTCCCTGAATATTTAAAGAGACCCCTCAGCCAAGATGGATCTGTGCGCCCCTGGGCGGCGGGCGGGCGGCTCGCCTACCCCAGGCCCCGGGCGGGGAGCGCGCGGAGGCGCCGGCGAGCCCCGCGCCCACCTCCCCGCACGCGGCGGTCCTCCCCAGCGCTCCCACGCGTCCTCCTGCCCCTGGACCCGGGTTCCTCCGCCCGGGCCCGCCTCCTCCGGAGCCGGGAGCCGCCCGCATCCCGCTCCGGCGAGGCTGGCGTCTGGAAGCCCGGGCCTCGGGGCACCGCGCGCGGCGGGAGCCCGGCGGCGCCTTCCGTCCGGGACGCGGCGCGGCGCGCTGCAGGGCGCTCCGGGGACGCTGCCCGCGCGCTGGGGACGGGTTCTCCCTTGTGATGAAGGAAGAGGGGGGTCTCCCCCGCCCCCCCAAACAAGCAGCCAGACGAATGCACGCGCAGCACCGGCGGCTCCGCGGCTTTGGTTGGAAACCGGCGCGCAGAGACCGACCGAGGCGGGTGACGCAAACTTTCCCAACTTTCTTCTCCGGCCCCGCGGCCTCGACGGCGCAGAGGCGACGGGCGCCCCGGCCCCGCGGCGGCTTCTCCCGCTGTTTTCTTGTTTGTTTTCCCTCCTTCGCCCCGCGGCGGGGAGAGGGGAGCGGGGCGCGGAGGGGGGAGCAGGGAGGGGGGAGGGGAGAGGGGGGAGGGGGTCGGAATGGCGGGGAGAGGAGAAAGGGTCGCTATTGTGGATGGCGATGCATCCATTACCGGCCATTGTCTCCGGACCAGGGTCCGCGGTTCGGGGGCGCCGCGGCGTCAGGGCGCGGGTGAGGCTGGGGCGCTGCTGCGAGGCCCAGACTTAATTAAATTAATGAAAACGGGGACCGGGTGCCGGATGGTCTGTACTGTGGAGCGGGGCTGCGGATGCCAGCGGGGTGCCACCACCAGGGTCCATGCCGGCGAGGAGCCTGGTCCGCAGGGCGCCCCCCCCCCCCATCTTGTCAGCTTTGGGCCGAGCGGCTGCTGGGGAGGCTGGGTGGCTGGTTTGGACTTGTGGTTCCCAGATCAGGGCCTGACACTTAGGGGCTGACCCTCATTAGGGCCTGGGGGTGCCCAGGGTCAGGACAAAAAGAACCTCACTAGCTGGGGGGAGGGGGCTTGATGCCTGCGTTTCTACCCAATCTGCCCCCTCAGGTTTCCGGGGACATAGGGCGTCCTTGGTAGCTTAGCTTTGCTTAGCGGGGTGAAGGGCCGTACCCCAAGGCCGCAGGCCACGACTGAGTCCCCAGCGAAGGGGTTTCCCTCTGGCCTGGCCCCTGGAGAGGGGAGAGGTCGCTCAGTCTCCCACTGCAGACCCTCTTATTCCGGCCCAGCCTGACCCGGGGGCTGGGATGGGGCCTGGGGTGAGGCCTGCGGGGCCATGGGCGCTGGGTGGGCACCCGCGCCCTGAAGGAGGCCCCGCTCTGCCTCCGCATGAAGACCCCCCCGCACCCCGCCTTCCTCAGTCCCAGGCCCCGCTGGGCCAGGCCGGCCAGGAGGGCAGGAGGGCAGGTTTCGTTTTCTGATGCCCCGCAGAGAGCCCGTCGGGGTGTCCTGGGGCAGGGCGGAGGCACCTGGGTGGTAACCGCATTATTGATGGGAGCCCAGCTGGGAGGTCAGGCTCCTATCCCTCCCCTCCCCGGAGGGGGGAGGGGGGAGGGCGGGGTGGGGGGCATGCCCCTTGGGATGGGGGTGGATTTGTGTTTTTCCCCCTGAAAGCTGGCGGGGGAGTGGGGGAGAGGGGAAGGATTGAGGTGATCAGTACTCCAGCCCTCCCCTCAGGACTCTTTCCCAGGGGTGCGCTGAGGAGGGGAGGGGAGGGGGCGAAGGGAAATGGCCGAGAGCAGCGAAGGCTACAAGACTACTTCGGAAAGACCTGGGGAGCCAGGCTGTTTTCCAAGCCCAGGACTTGAAACTCCTTTCCGGATCGAACTGCTGTCGGCACAGCCTACCCTCTCCCTCCTGGGCCTATGGGGAGCAGGTGGGCTGGGTCCCCGGGGTCTCCCCTGTGCGCCCTGGCTCTCCAGTGGCCAAGTCCCCCCCGTCCCCCTCCCCGCCAGGAGCTGAGGGTGTCTGTCTGCAGCCCCTCGCCCGCCTGGCAGCGTGGGGACCCGGCGTCCGGGCACCGGCCGTGCGGGCATCTCCGCGGAGGGCGGTCTGGTCTCGGTGGCCAGGGCTTGATTCCTACCCTCCGGTCCTGCCCCAGGGCCCCACACCGCCCGCCCTCGCAGCAGGCTGGTCTGTCCTCTCTGCTCTTGGACTCCGGCCGCGCTGGCCGTGGCGAGTGCCGAGCCTGAGTCTGACTCCCCGCGACCCGCGGGCAGCAGCCTCGCCCAGGGTCTGCGCAGGGCAAAGCCTCCCAGAGGAGAGGGCTCCAGGCAGAGAGAGGGGGAAAGACACAGGAATCGAATTTATGCGAAGAAGACCTTGGCTTGCCGCTGGTCTTCGGAGCGGGAAAAAGAAAGTCTGGCCATCACCACGCAGTGGGGCCCGCAGCTGAGGTCCAGAACGTGGTGTGGGGCGTCCCAGAACCCCGGGGCGTGGGGGGGGGGATCCCCCAGATGCCCACTTTCCAACCCGGGAAGGAGGGCTTGGGGGGCCAGTTCACAGCTATTAGCTCTTATCTGCCATTTGCTGGGAAGAGGTGTGAGGTCCTGGCGCCCTGTGGTCTGTCCTTCCCCCAACACCCCTGCCCGCCCCCGCATTTGGGGGTGTGCCCGAGGAGGGGGGGGTCTGCCAGGAATCTCATTTCCATTCCTAAAGGGCGCCTCCATGAACTCATTTAGCATCTTTCTGGCAGCCAACTTAAAAGAAGTGGGAAAACACTCTGCTACTTTCTCTAGCAAAAGGTCCCCTTTTTACAGAACAGATCAGACACCTCAGAGAGGCTGCAGCTGGGCTTCCCAGAGAGCTCGGGTGCGGTGAGACTGGCCCGGGGAGGGCCTCTCTGGCTGGGCTCAGGGGTGGGGGAGCCCCTTCGGGCTCTGTGGGTAGAATTCAGACGGGCAGGTCTGATTCCAGAGCCTCTGGCCCTCCCCCCAGCCCGGGGCCAGGCCTGCCAGTGGCTCAGGGCGATGGTTTCCCTGCCCTGTGAGAGCGGGGGCTCGGAGGGAGGGAGGGAGGGAGGGTCCTCCTTGGGGCTGCGGTGGGAGTCGGGTGGCACCTGCATTCACCCTGGCCCCACAATGCCCTTCAGCTCATCAATCCCGTGCCTGTCAGCCCTGCATCCTTCCTAGCTCCTGTGGGAGGGACACGAATGGAGGGAGGAGGGGAGGGGGGACAGCCCCTCCCATCTCTTCTCCGTTCTCCTTTGCCAGCTCAACAGTTTTCTTTTACTTTAAATATATATATATACACACACACACACACACACACACACACACTTATTGATTTCAGCGAGGAAGGGAGAGGGAGAGACAGAGAGAGCAAGACCAAAGATGAAAGAGAATCATTGATCTGCTGCCTCCTGCATCCCCCCCACCCCACCCCCACCCCACTGGGGATCGAGCCCACAACCCGGGCCTGCGCCCTGCCCGGGAATGGAACGGTGACCTCCTGGTTCCTAGGTCAACGCTCAACCCCTGAGCCTGGCGGGCTGGGCTCAGCAGCTGTCCTCACGATTGCACGGCCATTTCTTTCTCTGGGCACTCGGCGTCCAGCCCCAGGGACACCGCCTACCGTCCAGTTTACCGCGACGTTTGTGTTTGAGAAGCTAAGCTGGCTGTCTCCCCAGCTCTCTCTGAAGCCATCACCTCCCACACGCTGTGTCAGGGACCCCCCGCCCCCCCCTTCCTGTTTGTAATCCTCCTTCTGTCCTGGCCACCGCTCTTTCACCCGGGCTCCCACCCCGGCCGCTCTGACAGACGATGTCATCACCTCCCCCCCCCCCATCCCCAGGAGCCTCTCGGGACCTCGCCCTGGGAGGCTGGGATGGAGGTCGGTTCCCTGCACACGCGGTGTGGGGCTTGTGGTGTGGCCTTTGCCGGGAATCTCCCCTTCTCCCACCAAAACCAGGCGGTTTCAGGAGACTCTGGGGCGAGGGGAGGGGCCCCGCTTTCCCGGTTGGTTATTTCCTCACTCTTCCCGGACTGCCCACCACACCAGGACCTCTAGCTTGGGGAGAATAATCCTGAAGAAAACAAACAAACAAACAAAAACTAGCCTCTCATCAACCCCCCCCCCCCCCCCCCGGCATTCTCTCTCTCTCTCTCTCTCTCTCTGATCTCATCTGTTAGCTGTCTCCACGCTTCCTCCTCGGGCGTTGGAGTCAGGCTGTTGGGGTTCGCCTCCTGACCCTGACCTTGAACAGCCTGATGAGAGTGCAGTCCTGGCGGGGGGGAGGGGGGGGTCCTCCGATCGCTGCTCCATGACGTGTCTGTCGCTAATGGGGAGGAAGCGCAGCGCCCGCTGGCCGCGTGGCCTTCACTGGCCTCCGAGGGTCTCTTCCTCGGGCAGACCGAGACCACCATGGTGCTCATTTCACAGAGCTCTTGAGAGCTCAGGGAGTTAGCATCTTGCCCCAGCTGCCGTGGCTCAGCGGGTAGAGTGTCGGGCCTGCGGACCAAAGGGTCCCCGGTTCGAATCCGGTCAAGGGCACGTAGCTTGGTTGCAGGCTCCTCCCCAGCCCAGGCCTCATGCAGGAGGCAGCCCATGGATGTGTTTCTCTCCCATGGATGTTTCTCTCTCTCTTTGCCTCTCTCTTCCACTCTCTCTAAAAATCACTGGGTGGGGAAAAAAAAAAAAAAGGAGTTAACATCCATGCAGAATTTAGACTAGCGCCTGGCATATAATTAACACAATGGGAGTGTTAACTGCTATTATTATTCAAAGGGTTGTTGCGGCGATGAAATGATATAATGTGGTTAAAATATCACCGTCCGTCCGTCCATCCATCCATCCATGTATGCATTCGCACTGCAGCCATGTGCTACGTACGGGCCAGTGTAACGGTGAAGCAGACCCTGTGACCACCTTCCCTTCCGTCAGGCAGCGAGCAGCACAGAGGGGCCCCGGGGAGCACGCCACGGCCGGACTCGGCGTGGGGCGAGCAGGCCAGCACGAGGTCAGGGTGAGAGCCGCGCTGGAGCGCAGGGCGTCGGGAACGGTCCAACAGGAAGTCCCGGCTCTGGGGAGCGTGGAAACGAGAGCAGGTTGTGCGGGGACCCAGGCCCAGCTGTGCGGGGGGTCACCGTCCTGGTGCTTCTGGAAGGTTCCCGAGCCCTGGTGGACGTGGGAGGGGCCTGTCGCCTAGGTGCCGGCCGGCGTCCCCCTCTCCCCCCGGAGGATGCATGCGGCTCAGACCTTAGTTTCTCTGTCGGCTGCGTGGGCTCTTCTGGACGACGCAGGAGACTAGACGGGTCTCGTGCACGCGATCAAAACGTGAGACAGCGGCTGCTGTGCTCGAGCCCTTGAAAGGTGTCAACCGCCTACGCCGTAGCCTTCCTCTGCTGACTGTTTTGCTCTCCATGTTTTAGGCAGATTCTAACAATGAACCACACGCCCTCGCCGGTGCGGCTCAGGGGGTAGAGCGTCGGCCTGCGGACTGAAGGGTCCGGGTTCCCTTCGGTCAGGGGCATGGACCCTGGTTGCGGGCACATCCCCAGTGGGGGGGTGTGCAGGAGGCAGCTGATCAGTGTTTCCTTCTCATCGATGTTTCTAACTCTCTATCCTTCTCCCTTCCTCTCTGTAAAAAAAAAAAGAAAAAGAAAAAAATCAATAAAATCTATTTAAAGTAAATAAATAAAAGTGAACCACGGCCATTACCAGACAGATCCTGTAGCCAGGGCTCCCGAGGGGGCTGGGCAGCCTCCCCTCAGCCCGCCCGCCGCCCCCCCCCACCCCCCCCAGCCTCCCCGGCCGCTGCGTGGGGCGCACACGGGCAGGGCCCTCCCTCAGCACATTGCAACCACACGGACCCTCACACTCGCCGGCCGATCGCTAAGTGCTCTGCAGATAGCACCCCCCGCCCCCCGCCCCCTTGTGCTTTGGGATTAAAACGCTTTTTATGGCCAGAATCTGGGCAGAGCGTGTGCGTGTGAGCAGACGTACCTGTTGGCAGAGGAGCCGGCCCCCCGCGCACGGCCTCCCGGGAAGCATCCTGATCGGCCCCCCGGGGGCTGCCCTCGCCGCCTGACGGCATCCGTACGGCTCCGGGTTCTGGTTACGATAAATAAAGTTGCTCTCAGCATTCTCGTCCCGAAAGGGGAAAAAAAAAAATGAAAAGGCGCGTCCAGATGTGGGCGAGGGAGGGGGCGCTGAGGGCCGACTGGAGTTAATCTGTCACTGGATGTCCTTCTCGGAGACACGGCCAGGCCTCCAGGGCTGCTGTCAGAGGCTCCCGAGCTCGGCAGTGTGTAAATTATGCACGAGTGTCCTCCGTCGCCCGGTGGCCACAGTCAGAGGCAGGGAAACGGGGCGCGTTCCAGATGGTTTGCGGGAGGGAAGCGGGGGAGGGGGGGCGGGGGAAGGGCGGAATTTGGTTTCTCAGGGTCACATGCCATAGGTTTCCAGGTCCCGGCGGCTCTGTCCCTCCTCCTGGCTTCTGAGATGATCTGTGAGTACCCCCCAGGGTTGGTGGGTGGCGCCCCAAAAGCCTGTACTAGATCAGGGAGTTCTGAGATATTTTTTCAATGCCAAGGTCTTTTACATTAACAAAAAAAAAAAAATATATATATATATATGTATATGCCGTTCAATCTACAGTGACCCCTTCACCTCATTAACTCATTCACTCGTACGTTTATTCGCCGCACTTAGGGAGCGCCTACTGTATGCCGGTCCATGTCCTAGGCGTGAAGGATGGTGGGCGAGGCAGGTAAGGGCCTTGCTCTTCTGACGAGGGGGGTTCACCTCACCGGTACATCCCATGCCTCCAGGGAACGGCACGTCCTCGAGGGGAGAAAACGGGGCGAACTGGTGGAGGGTGGCTCGGATGGAGGCACGGGGAGGACTGAAGGGGAGGGGGAGAGGAGGGAAGGCCTCTGAGGACGTGACCTTGACCTCCGAGGACGCGACCTTGACCTCTGAGAGGAGAATGATGGGAAGGTGTCAGCCCGCACCACGGCCTGGGACGCGAGCATTCAGGGCCAAGGGAAGGCCCCAAGGGAGGAGCAGGCTTGAGGAAGCCGGCTCTGGTTTGCTTAATTTTTCTTTTTTGGAAACTGGTTTTCCCGGTTGGACGGACAGAACACATGGTGGGCCGCCCCCACCGTGGAATGCTGCTCAGCCCTGGGAAGGAACGGACGGTCGGTGCCTGCGCTGCCGCGGGTGGATCTCAGAGCACCGTGCCGGAGAGCCCAGTCAGCTGTCATCCCTGCGCACAACTGTGCGTGCGCGTTCTCATTGGCTTGTTATTATCCTAGAGGCCTGATGCACGGAGATTCCTGGCCAGACCCGCCTTTCTGAAACCGATACAAACATGTTTTTTTTTTAAGAAAGGAAAAAAGGAGGGAGGAAGAACAGGATCCAGGTGGGTGTGTCCCTGTACCGTCTCCCCCGGAGCCAGCCCCAGAGCTCCGGCCGCCGCTCACCGCGCTCTGGCCCAGGCCCGGCCCCCGCCCTGAGGAGGTAGCCGAGTGCTCAGCCCCACCGGAGCGGCAGCGTCCACGCTGGTGTGTGTGTGTTTTGTTTTCTCTTCCAAAGGCAGGAGGAGGAGAAGAAAGCATGTAAGTTTAGTTTAGCAGAATAATGTATTTTCCTCTCCAAAACCGAGAAAGGCTAAGGAGGTGTGTGCCCGCCTGGAGGGCCTTAGCTGGGCCACAGCTGGTCTCTGCCACCCCGCCCCCAGCCCCCAGCAGCCTCCCTGTGACTCCTCCTCTCGGCAGCACCCAGGGGGCACCCAGGGGCCGGGCGAGATGGCCTGGCCAGCACCAGGACACCTGGGAGAAGCTGTCCAACACAGCTGTCCATCACCGGGGACGTGGGGGGCAGGTGGCAGGGGGGTGGGCACGGCCTCCTGGAGATGCTTATTGGCGGTAAGACAGCAGAGGGAGGGGGTGTGTATGGGGGGGAGGGCAGGCGGCAGACAGGCCTGCAGGGGGATGTGCCTCGATCCCGTCTCGAGCCGCCTTTTCTGCTAACGACAGGTGCCACGGTGCCGGCTGAGCCATGGCCGGGCTGCAGGCCACTCCGTCCACATGTGCTCTCGATCGGCTGTGCTCCCACCTCCCCGGGAGAGGGGAGAGGGATGAAGAAGCCAGGGCTGCAGCCACCCCAGGGTGTGTGTGTGTGTGTGTGTGTGTGTACAGAATAGTCCTCACAGCTGCTCCCCTTCACGCCCCCCTTCTGTGCCCCCCGAGACAGCCTGGGCCGGTCCAGGGACCCCTCAGAAGGATGCCTGCCTCTTCGGACGTTTCCTGCTCAGAGGAGGTGAGGCTGTGGTCCATGTTTTTTTTTTTTGTTTTTTTTTTTCAAAAGGACCTCTGGTAAACAGGGCGAGAGCCAGGCCCCAGGGACAGAGACTCCTGTCCTGCCGCCTCCTCCTGCGGCCTGGAGGGGAGACCCCCGCCCCAGGCCTGCAGCCCCGCCCGCAGGAAGGAGTGCCTGCCAGCACCCGGACGCTGCATGCAGCTCTAAATGGCCGGGATCAATATATTCCCGTCGGCTCCGAGGGGACATTTTTACGGCGGGGACATTAGAGTTTACAACGGAGAAGAGGCGGGATCCGCCCGCGGTCCCGACGGGGGCATAAAGCTCACCTTCCCGGGCACACGCAGAGGCCCTTCCGCAGTTCTGCTCGGTGGCCGGGGAGGCTGTGGCGCAAGGCCTGCTGGGAGCGGGCAGGCTGGCGTTGGAGCTGGAGCGTGTGTGTGTGTGTGTGTGTGTGTGTGCGCGCGCGCGTGTGCATATGTGCATGTGTGTGTGCATGTGTGTGCATGCATGTGTGTGTGGAGAGGACTGCCCTGTGGTGGGCGGTGGGCTGCCCACAGCTGAGCGGTTCAGCGCTTGGCCCGCCCCCGCAGGGAATTGTGGGCCCGTGGCTTGCTAGCTTCCTGACCGTGGACAGGCCACTGCAGTCCTCCACGCACCAGTTTTTGTGTCGCTCTTTTGCTTTTTGTTGTGATCCTCACCTGAGGACGTGTTTCCATGGATTTTGAGAGAGAGGGCGGCAGGGAGAGAGAGAGAGGAGAGAGAGGGGAACATCGACGTGAGAGAGATGGACCGGCTGCCTCCTGCATGCACCCCGGTCAGGGCCGGAAATCGAGCTGGCCACGGAGGTCTGTGCCCCTGACCAGAATGGAACCCGGGGCCCCTCAGTCCCTGGGCCGATGCTCTGTCCACGGAGCTGAACGGGCCAGGGCCAGCATCGCTTTGTTGAGGACAGAAATGGTCCCCGGCCTGGGCAGAGGCGGTGAGGATGGCGTGGACTAATGTGTGCACACGCGCGGCCCATCGCTGGGGTGTAAGCACGGCTCAGTGCGTGTCAGGAAGAAGGAAAAGATGCTGCTGTGGATGGTGATGGCCATGGTCACGCGAGAACACATCAAAGTCACCGAGGGAGGATGTCCGATCCACCAAGCCCTGCTCCCTGCCTCAGACATCTTTCTTTCAGAGATAAATCCTTACTGATGTCAGAGAGGAAGGGCGAGAGGGAGAGAGAAGAAACATCCATGGTGAGAAAGAATCATGAACCAGCTGCCTCCTGCACGCCCCACGCTGGGGATCCAGCCTGCAACCCGGGCCTGTGCCCTGACCGGGAATCGAACCGTGCCCTCCTGGTTCCTAGGTCAGTGCTCGACCACTGAGCCACACTGGCCCGGCTCCCCTCAGATGCTTTTCCAGTAAGAAATCCTGCCAGGTTTGGGGATGGCGGGGGGAGACTGAGAATCCCCTTCCTGGGGCTCCTTGCCTCCAGCCTCCACCATCCTGTGGGTGTCCCACTGCCGACAGGGCCCCGCAGAGACCACCTGGCAGCCGACGCAAGCCGGGGCCCCGGGCTCAGGCGGGCTCGGTGCAGCCTGGCGGGCGGACGGTGGACAGGTCGCCTCACGCCCTTGGCTCTGCACAGAGGGGCCACAGACCCGCTCAGGTGCCCCCTAGAGCTGTCAAACGAGGGAAGGTGCAGGCGTGCCGTGTATTGTCAAGGATTGCCTCACATGGCACCCAGGGTGCCGACTCCTGGCCGCACTGGTAACACAGGGGCTCAGCCCTCCCAAGGAGGCCTGGGCGGGGTGGGCCTGGCGTCCGTGGTGGGCGCACGCAAACATGGAAATACCCGGCTCGGAGTCTTAGGGGGGGCTCTGGTCATTTGCATATAATTTGCATAGCGCTTGCATAACATTTGCACGTCACTTGAGGCGGGTGGGAATGTGTCATGATCCCCAGTACCCCCTCCCCCACCCATCCACGGCCTCTTCACTCCCTCCGGGGAGGTCCCACTGCCCTCCGCTCCCGCGTGCATGTCTGGGGGGCGGGGGGGGGTTCAGGGGGGTCCGGGCCGGAGGACGGCTCTGGGGCCGCACTCACCACAAGGGCGTTCTCCATAGAAGGCTCTTCTCCTCCGAATCCTCCGGTCGCCCCCACCGCCTCCTCAGAGAAACGCTGATTCTCGCTCTGGAGACGCTCGGCTGCGCCTGTCACGCCGGGAGGTGATTTCGGTCCCCAGTGCCAAGCGCCCTTCCCGCTGATCAAAACACAGCTGCGGGCCCGCGCGGGCGGGCTGCCTGTACCTGGGGAACAGATATAATTAGGGTAACAGACACCCTGTGTGTATGCAAATGCGGCCGGCGCACACCACCAGCCGTGCCGCACGACCCGGCTCTGCCAGGTCCCCTCAGCCCAGCCGGGGGGCCGCGCCTTCTCCAGAGCCCGCGCTGGGCTCTCCCTCCGTCCCCGGTCCTCCCCTCCGCAGATTGTGTTTCTCCTAAAAATACCAATCGGTCCCCAGCCTTTTCCGAAGAGGCTCTTCCAACGGTCCCCGTTCTTTTTTTCTTTTTAAAAAAATATATTTTATTGATTTTTTTTTTTTTTATGGAGAGGAAGGGAGAGGGAGAGAGAGTTAGAAACATCGATGAGAGAGAAACATCCATCAGCTGCCTCCTGCACCCCCCGCCCCCCTCTGGGGAGGTGCCCGCAACCAAGGTACATGCCCTTGACCGGAATCGAACCTGGAACCCTTCAGTCCCCAGGCCGACGCTCTATCCACTGAGCCGCACCGGCCAGGGCAGCCCCAGCCTTGAAGAGGCTGCAGGGGTCCCAGCATCTGAGAGGCAAGTGAGGAGAGAAGGGAGTGAGCACTATCCATGTCCCCGAGGGGTGGCACCTGGCCCCCGCGGACCTGACAAATCATTATTGTTTTTAAATATATCCTTATTGATTGCAGAGAGGAAGGGAGAGGGAGAGAGAGAGAGAAACATCGACAATGACAGAGAATCACGGATCGGCTGCCTCCTGCACGCCCCGCACTGGGGATGGAGCCCGCAACCCGGGCCTGTGCCCTGACCGGGAATCGAACCCTGACCTCCTGGTTCTTAGATTTGAGGCTCACCCCCTGAGCCACGGCGGCTGGGCCTGACACATCATTATTAAAACCAAGTCTGTCTGCTTGTTTTATCTGCCGTGCATGGATAGGGTCCGGCCAGCCTGGCCAGTGGGGGTCAGGGTCAATGCTTAACCACTGAGCCACCCGGGCTGGGCTGAGGCAGATCTTCTCGTCCCTTCCTTTCACCCTCCTTCCCCAGCTCCTCACACTGACCCCGGGGCTCCTTCCCGGGGGCCACTGCCCCAGCAGTGCGTCGATCTCTCTCCAGTCCTGGCTCGGAGGCTTCTGTTCTGTCGACGGCATCGCCTTTGGTTCAAGAGCCTGAGTCCTCCCTCAGCGTCCGACGGCGTCCTGCAGCCGATGACAGTCGCTTCCCGCGGCTTATCGCGCGCGATCGTGTTCCCGCCGTGATCTGCGGCCGGGCCGGCTGGCAGCGCTCCACGGGCCTCTTCAACGATAACGTCCGTCCTCATAGCGCGGCTTCCCCCGGCGGCTTTAGTTTAATCGCGCGTGTCAGCAGCAAACAGCGTGGAGGCCCCGAGGAGCCCGGGGAGGGCTGGCGCGGGCGGCGATACGGATGTATTTAATATCTCTATTAAAAACCTCTTAGGCGCCCGGAGATATTGAACCGGGGAGCAGGCGCGCAGGCCGGACCCCGGGCAGCGGCTGGGGCGCGTGCGGCGTCCCTGATGGAGGGCGGCTCCTCGTCCGGTCTGGGCTCCAGAGCCGCGGCCTGGCCCGGGGCCCGGCAGGCAGAGGCTCTGAGGAGAGGCCGGGCCGGGAAGAGAGAACCGCTTCCTTTCCGTGGGCCTGTTTTCGGTGAGCCCGGGGGGAGTGGGCTGCGCTGTTAAAACGGGGAATCCCTTGTCCCCAGCGGAGCAGCCTTTCATCCGACGCTGCCATTTGTTTGTGCCCAGAACGTCCCCGTCGTTGACCCGAAGGCGGGCAGGGACCCTCGGGGGGAACGCAGCAAGCGCCATGTGACATGAGGCAGAGCGCCCCGAGGGGGGGCTTGAGACATCAAGGGGGCCCCCCCGTCCTGAGCTGAGAGGGGCAGGGCCGATAGGGACAGGGCTGCTGACCGGGGACACACCTTCCAATAGGGGCAGGACCGCCCGGCCGGCTGGCCTTGCTCAGCGGTTGAGCATCGACCTATGAACCAGGGGGTAAGGGTTCGATTCCCCATCACGCACATGCCCGGGTTGGGGGCTCTATTCCCTGCCCCCTCCCTCCCCCCGGGTCCACCAACAGCAAACATAGAGCGTGCGTGTGACAAAGGCTTTATTCTATTCATTCCCTAAGATCTCGGAGATTAACTTTTTTTTAAAAGCGTATTTTATTTATTTATTTTTACAGAGAGAAAGGGAGAGGGAGAGAGTTAGAAACATATGGCAATCCATCAGCTGCCTCCTGTTCACCCCCCACTGGGGGTGTCCCCGCAGCCAAGGTACATGCCCTCGGCTGGAATCGAACCTGGGACCCTTGAGTCCGCAGGCCGACGCTCCATCCACTGGGCCACACCGGTTAGGGCTCAGAGATTAGTAACTTTTATTAACCCACAGCAAACCCAGCTTCACCTGGCTGACACAGGGAGGGTGCCGTTAACGTCCCCATTTTCCAGATGGAAAATTGAGGCCCAGGAAATGCAGACAGGCACTCACAACGCTGCAGTGCGTGGGGTGTGGGCCGGGGGCACGTGGCTGGGTGCTCCCGTTCGCTGGGGACACTACGGAAGGGGAGGGGGATCAGATGAGTGAACGAGGTCTGTGTCCCGCCCCAGGCAAGCCGGTCAGCCCCTGCGGAGGGCTGTAAAACAGGAATGTAGGCCAATCTCTGCCAGATCTCCCGCATTTTTTTTTCTTTTAAAGGAAGACCAGAGTTTTAACCTAAAACCCCAGTTATTATGCAGAGGCCACTGACTGAAGTCTTTTTCTTTTTTTTGAACGCTTCCAGGCCAAGCTATCCGGGAGCTAGACTAGCTTCACCAGTTTCAGTCCTGACAACACCCCGCATGTCGTTAAACAGAAAAGCAGCCCCCGAAAATTCCAGCCAGCCCTGGGGGACGGGGTCAGGGTTACGAGGTGGACGGAGGAGCGGGGTGGGGAGCCCGAGGGGGCGGGTGGACGTGGCAGGAAGGAGTGGGCTGGCTGACCGGTGCCCGGAGAGGCTGGTGCAGGGAGGTGATGGGCGCGGGGAGAGAGAGAGGGGAGAGAGAGTCACGTGCATTTTCAAAAAATGCTGCCCGGATGAGTGACGCTGTTGTAGGAGGGCGTCATGCTGACACTCAGATCCAGCTGAGCCTGGGGCAGCGCGGGGTCGGTCTGGCTGACACACACCTCGGGGATGAAGACAGCCGTCCTTGGTGTCCACGGGATCCCGTCCACGGTTTCCACCGCCCACACCCCCCGTGGGTACGGAATCTACGGGGGCAGAGGCCCCCACAGAGCCGGCTGTGTGTGGAGCTGTGGCTGTGCAGGGTCAGCGCCCCCTACGCCCCGTGTCGTTAAAGGGTAACAACAGCCCTGGCTGGTGTGTCTCAATGGATAGCGCATCGGCCTGCGGCCGGAAGGTCCCGGGTTCGATTCCGGTCAGGGCCCAGGCCCGGGTTGTGGGCTCCATCCCCAGGGTGGGGCGTGCAGGAGGCCGCCAGCCCATCCATGACTCTCCCTCATCATGGATGTTCCCCTCTCTCTCTCTCTCTCTCTCCGTTTCTCCCTTCTTCTTTGAAACCAGTAAAAAGATATTTGTTAAAAAGGTTGTGTCTGCGTGACTCTTTAAGTTTCTGACACAGAAAGCTGCCCAAGAGGCCGTTAGTGGCTAGAACTTCCGCCCTCAAGCATGAGCCCAGAAGCCCCCCGCCCCCAGGCCCTGAGGAGGGAGCAGACCGTCCGGCGGAGGAAAATCGCTGACCCACGTGGCCCGTGGCTGGGACCGCTCGGGCCTTTCCTAGGCCAGGACTCCGCACACCTCCGGCTGCTTTCCGGGACCCCCCGGGAAAGGACGTGGTGGAGACCCTCCTTTGAGAGAAATGGTGCAACTCCGCTTCCCCCCTCCCCTCCCCTTCTCCCCCCCGCCTCATCTCTCCGGGCTTCCTGTGGAATGGCAGCTGCCCCTTTCCAGGAAAGGCTTCCTTTCTGCTCTCACTGGAAAACAGCACAGGCCCGCAAACAGCAGCCAGCGCGATAGGGCCGTGGGCGGCACTCTCACCGGTCCACAGAGCGGCACCCGGCTCCGGAGCCGCACGTGGGCCATCCCGGGAGCCTGTCCCTGCGGCCACATCCTTGGGTGGCCCGGGCCCCCTGGGGGTGTGTGGGGAGGAGAGGGTCTCTGATCTCTGCTCAGGAGTGACTTTCACGCTTGGAATTTCCCCGCTGGGGGAGGCGCGTGAAGGGGGACAAAGGCCTGGGGAGGGGGCAGCGATCTGAAGGAAACTCTCCCTCCCCCGGGGACTGTGCTGGGGGGGGGAGGAGGGGACCATGCTGTGGGGGGGGGAGGAGGGGACTGTCCTGGGGGGGGAGGAAGGGGAGGAGGAGGGGACAGTGCTAGGGGGGGAGGAAGGGGAGGAGGAGGGGACAGTGCTGGGGGGGGGGGAGGAAGGGGAGGAAGGGGAGGAGGATCCAGCGGCTGACCAGAGGGGCCCCTTTTACGGCCTTCCTGTTTATGGCTGAGAAGTAAACAGCCTGGGAACCAGGTCGGTCGGCTCCAGAGCAGCTGGGCCAGGGCGCAGGCTGGCGGGTGGGGGGTCCCCCTCTTTCTGGTGGGCGGTGGGCGGGGACTCTGCCAGTCACACCAGTCTCAGGGGGCTTTCCCCCAAAAAAAAACAGCATCGTGGGAGAGCTTTTCCTTTTCCTCACACCACCCGGGTCCCCCACATCCGTGGCCCTGCTCCTTCTGGGGCAGGTGGGGTCTGTGGGCTCGGGGTCTGGTCCCAGCGGCCACACACACAGCTGGGAGGCTCGGGGTGTGGCTGTGCCTGCTTGTGGGACGCACAGGAGGGAGGGCGATGGAGGGAGGGCGATGGAGGGAGGGCTGGGGGCCATGGCCGGGGTGGAGGGAGGGGGATGGGGGGAGGGCTGGGGGCTGTGGCCGGGGGGAGGGGGAGGGGGGTGGGGGAGGGCTGGAGGCTGTGGCCGGGTGGAGACAGGCCCACCTCCTGGAGAGGCCCAGCCGGGGTGCAGGCCACGGCCCCCGCTCCCGGATAGGAACCCGGAGCGCTCTGCCGGCCGTGATGGACGAGACGGTGCCCAGAATGAGATGAAGAGCACGGGCCGGGGGCGGCAAACACCAGGAGATCAATAAACCATAATTACCCAGCCTGGTGTCCGCGGGGGGCGGGGCGTCCTGCAGACAGAGACGGAGGAGGGGGTGAGAGAGAGACAGAGAGAAGAGGCGGCAAGAACAAGGCACAGGCGTGCGCGCACACATACACACACGCGCACACACACACACACACACGCACACACACGCACACACATGCAGGCACAGTGTACACCCCAGGGGGCAGGAGCGGGGAGTGTGGCGGGCACAGGCTCTCCCATCTCTCGGGGGCGGGGGCTGTCTTGGTGGGCATCCCTCTCTGTGCTCACGCCTGTTCTAACAGCACACAGCAGGGACACCCATGCCTCTACCCACGCCAGGTCCCTTCTCCAATTCCCCAAGTCTTCCCCTGCACCAACCCTGGCATTACTAATCTCCAATAAGAACAGCATAGGAAAAAATACAAACAAAACAGCATCATATGCTAATTAGACCGGACAGCCCAACAACCTTCCGGACGGAGCCAGGGTGAGAGGGCCGAGCCCCTTGCACGAATTCCATGCATCTAGTAGACTATCAGAGAGAGCCCAGATGTCACGCCGGTAGAGAACACGGAGTGAACTCTTGGATGCAAAGAGGACATTTTCTAAGTCCCCTCCCTCCATGGGGGCCATGCACGTAGGGCGGCTGAGCGCTGAGACGGTATAGACGGCGCCATGGCCAGGGCTGGCCTTTTCCTTCTTTTTAAATACACTTTGGAACATGGATTGACTTTAGAGAGAGAAGAAGGGGGAGGGAGAGAGAGAGAAAGAGAGAGAGAGAGGTTTGATGTCACTTATGCATTCATTGGTCATTGGTTGATTCTTTCTCTTTTTCAATTTTTTTTTTATTGATTTCAGAGAGGAAGGGAGATGAAGCCAGAGACCGAAACATCCACGATGAGAGGGAATCGTTGATTGGTTGTCTCCTGCACACTGGACTGAGCTCACAGCCCAGCCACATGCCCTTGACAAGAATGGAACCTGGGACCCGTGAGTCCCCAGCCGACGCCCTATCCGCGGAGCCAAACCGGTTAGGGCGGTTGGTTGATTCTTGTATGTCCCCTGTAATCTGGGATCGAACCTGCGGCCGTGGCGTCTCAGGACGGCGCTCCAACCAGCTGAACCCACGGCCAGGCCTGTTTCCCGGGCCTCCTCCCCGTCAGCGTGCAGAAGCCCCGGCCGGTGACCTCCCAGGGACTCGGGCGTACACCAAGGCCGTGGTCAGCGTAGGTTAGATCCGGTCCCTGCTCCCCCGAGGACAATCGGTGGGGAGAAGATGCAGGGTGACAGTATGACCCGTCCTGCAGGGGCGGGGGGTGGGGCTCTCCAGGGTCTGTCCGCCCATCCCCTCCGGCCCAGACTCAACCCTGGAAGAATGCAGCCCACCCTCCAGCTCTACCTAAGACATCTTACAATCAGGCCAGCCTCCTGCCCCCTGCGGGCTGCCCCCGGGGCTGGGGAATTACAGGGCTGGCTGTCCAGGCCCTCCCCCACCCTCTCTCCTGGGAAGATCGGGGTCAGGAGCACTGGGCCTGGTGGGGGACCCTCTGGGCCTCTCCCACCTGTGCTTGCTCCCCCGAATTCCGTCTTTTCTCCCTGGGCAGCGCCATCCAGAAAGTTCCGCCGTGCTGGGGAGGAAGAGCGTGTAGTGCGTCCTCTCGGCTGGGCCAGCCCGGGACCCGTGGGGGAGGGTCCGTTGTGCACCTCGGTGGGCAGGTGTCCCCCCCAATCTTCTGCCTGGTGTGGGGGAGGGACTGGGAGTGAGGAGGGATCTTGCTCAGCAAGGGGCTGGGGTTCTCTAATCTCCGGGAGGGGCCACGCCTCCACTCTCCTCCCTTTCTGTTAATGACATTGTGACCTGGGGCAAAGTGCCGCTGGGAGGGTCTTTATCCTTATCTTCTCCTTTTGTTCCGCGAGGGTTTTAACTGTGTAACTGTCTCTGCTGTGGAATGTTTAATTTGGATACAATGAGACCCACCTTGGTTACTTTCCTCTCTGTGCTGGAGGAATTTCTGGGAAGGAAGAAAAAGGTAAAGATAAAAATGTTGATCAACAAATACACATCTATCAACAAGTGAATCTAAACATCAAGTGAATTAAAAATCCGAGGAACAGAATAAACTGGTGAATATAATAGAATCAGGGGCAAAGAAAGGGAGTGGGTCGATAATTCTCAGGGAGAAAGGGGCGTGGGGGGTACAGGAAGAGACCGGACTAAAATCGTACACCTGTGGATGAGGACAATGCGGGCAGGGTAAGGGCAGAGGGTGGGTGGGAACCGGGTGGAAGGGAGATATGGGGAGGGGGGGAGGGAACAATTGTAATAATCTGAGCAATAAAGATTCATTAAAAAAAAGAGAGAATTTCTGGGATTCTCATGCAAGGCGCATGTTTTCCATTTAGCCACCTGTTTTTGGTATCGCTAGAGTAAGGGTGCTTTAAAAAGTAAAGAAAGAAAATAATTGGTGTGTGTGTGTGTGTGTGTGTGTGTGTGTGTTTTCACTTTAATTAAAAGGAAAACCCCGTCTGGTTTTCTCTTGAGAAGCAGGCGCCATAGTCGGCCAGCTCCCCGCTAAGGGTCCGGGATAAGCACCTGGGCTGGGTCTCTCGAGGGTCTCGAACTTCAGACCCACGTCCTGCTCGCTCTGACGGGCAGGAACAGGACAGACGTCCACGGGGGCGGCAGAGGAAGCCGCTGCGTTTCTCTGAGTCGAAGGAAGCTTCCGTGGCATCACGTGGAATCCCGCCTTTCCCGCAGACGCCGCCCGTGGGCTCCTGTGGTCCGTGGGGGGCGGGCGCTGTCGGCACCGGCAGAGGGTCCTTGTCCCCCTCCCCCCCCCCCCCGATGGTTTCTGCTCCGGAGAAGAGGGGTGTGGTAGGAGGGGAGAGGGGCGGGGAGGGGGAGCGTGATGCAGGTCACTCATTCTCGCTGTACGTTTCCCAACCCGGATTGTTCTCTCCGTCTTCCCAGGGAGCAGCTCCTCAGGCCTGTGGGACCTCCCCGCATCCTCCCCGTCCCCGATGCCCCCAGAGCAAAGGCCCCGGCCGCTGGCTGGGCCCCCGCAGGTGAATGGGAGGGGGTGGAGGAGGAGGGAGGGGAGGAAGGCAGTGGGGCGGGGAGGGAGGGAGGAAGGGAAGGGAGGCTGAGAGCAGACCCCGAGCAGGAGGCAGAGGCGGCCAGACAGGGCGATGGGCGCCGAGCACATGCTGGGCTTTTCCTGATGCTGTGCTCCCGGCCTCAGGCCAGGCCGCCTCACATCGGGACCCCTTCCGGATGATGGTTATGTAAGTTAGGGTGACGGGGCTGCGAGTGTTAGGGAAGCCTTTAAGGCCTTAAACACACACACACAGAAGTACACGGGTCCGCTGTAAGCCTTTCACGGAGGCGACAGGACAGACTCCGCAGGGACCGCGTGGCAGCTGGGCCGCCGCCCGTGAGGCTTTCTGATCGGCCAGCTCACGTTCCCGCTCTCCCCGCTCCGCTGGCCCTCTTCCTCACAATCCCGTGCGTGTATCTAACCCACCCTTCATTCTCCCAAATGCACTGCTCCAGTGCCCGGAACTATACATTAAAAAAAAAAAAAAAATATATATATATATATATATATATATATATATATAATTTCCTTATTGATTTCATAGGGGAAAGGAGAGGGAGAGGGAGAGAGAAACATCAGTGATGAGGAAGAATCGTGGATTGGCCTCTTGCATGCCCCTCACTGGGGATGGAGCCCACAACCCGGCAAGTGCCCTGACCGGGAATCGAACCCTGACCTCCTGGTTCATGGGTCGAAAACCACTGAGCCACACCAGCCGGGTTATCGTGATTCCTTCAGTGTCCCCCCCCCCCCCCCAAAGCTCCTGTGTGCTCTGCGCCCCTGGAACCTGACGTCCTGGGGGCCCTGATACAGCCAGGGGCTCCCACCCCCTCCCGGGTCCCACGTCTCCGTCCCTGGCTTCCGCGCTGTCCTCTCGGCGCGGCCCGGCCAGCCCTGAGCGGGCTGATTTACGGCTGCATCAGGGGAAACCTCACCCAGGGTGTGGAATACAGTGTCCCGAGCCTGGGCCCATCTTCCGCCTCATCGGCGAGTGTTTATAACCCTGGCGCCAAATCGAAATCAGGGTGATTGGCGCATCCGTCTCCCGGATGAAATGAGGGAGGCGCCCGCTCGATTGCGGTCGGAAGGTTTGACCTTCCCTGTGCCTTTGGCGGGTCTGACTTGTGTGTGAGTCCCAGGACCTGTTGGGAAGTGGAGCGACAATGGCCGGCAGCCGGTGCGGCTCAGTGGCTGAGCGTTGGCCTGTGAAGCAGGAGGTCACGGTTTGATTTCTGGGTCATGACAGGTGCCTGAGTTGCAGGTTCAACCCTCAGTGGGGGCCTGTGCAGGAGGCAGCTGGTGGATGATTCTTTCTCATCCTGGATGTTTCTATCTCTCCTCTCCCTTCTTCTCTGAAATCAATAAAGACATATTAAAAAGAAAGGAAGGAAGGAAGAAAAAAAAGAGAGAGAGAAAAGAAAAACAAAACCCCCAAACATTGAATCTTACTAAAGCTGGCCTCGGGTGGACACACAAGCCCTCATCTTGTTTACAACCCCCGGAGCTCAGAGAACCTGTGGGTCAGAGAGGCAATGTAGTTACTAAAATGACTAGGCACTGGCTGGTGTGGCTCAATGGATAGAGCATCAGCCTGTGGATCGAAGGGTCCTGGGTTCGGTTCTGGTCAGGGCCCAGGCCCGGTGTGGGCTTGATCCCCAGCAGGGGGTATGCAAGAGGCAGCCCATCCATGATTCTCTCTCATTATTGATGTTTCTCCTCTCCCCTCCTCCTCCTCCTTCTCCTCCTCTCTTCTTCTTCTTCTTCTTCTTCTTCTTCTTCTTCTTCTTCTTCTCCTTTTTCTTCTTCTCCTTCTCTTTCTCCTCCTCCTCCTCCTCCTCCTTCTCCTCCTCCTCCTCCTCCTCCTCCTCCTCCTCCTCCTCCTCCTCCTCCTTCTTCTTCTTCTTCTTCTTCTTCTTTCTCTCTCTCTCTCTCTCTCTCTCTCTCTCTCTCTCTCCTTTCCTCTCTGATATCAATAAAAAAATATATATTTAAAACCCTTATAAAACTCCTGGGAGAGCGGCTCAGGACGGACATCTGTGGAATCCGTCTCATGGCCGCGCGGACTGGCTGTCCCCGTTGAGGGTGCGGACGGTGGAGGCTTCCCCCAAGCCCTGTCCGCTCCCCCGCGCTCCCACCGGAGCCCGGAGCCCGGAGGATGGCGGTGGCCTGCACAGCGCCCAGCAGGGTCAGGGTATTTGGAGCAGATCCGTGGAAATTATAGATTTTTAGAAGCCGAGGCTCCTGCGTGGTGGTCAGAGGGTGTATTTAGGGTAAATGTTTGCCGGTCGGGGTTTCGTGCCTCTAATCTGAGCCCCTCACCGTGTACTTAGCCCGCTCCTGGGGGGGGCACCGCCTTCGCCCCGGAGCCCGCGCCCTGTCATGGTCCCCGAGAAGCTCAGGGCCTCCGGGGCCCGGCCTGTGCGCAGAGCCCTTTGAGATATGCTAATGTGCGCAGCTGATTATTAAGATAAATACCTTGTGTTGGAAACTGGAGTCAATTATAATCTGTGTAATTAGCCACTGGTCAGCCTAGAAGTTATAATTTATCGTTCCCTAATTTGCATTTATTATCAAAGATATTTAATTTAAAGGAATTACAAAAAAAAATAACCCGATTCGGGCGGTTCTGGAGACGGTGGGCACTTAGCAGACTTCAGAACTCTCTTTTGTTGTTGTTTTGTTTGTCCTCAGACTTCCCTGAGCCGTGCACGCAGCTTTAGGCCGGAGCCCGCGCCTGGGGACCCCGTGCTGGCCGAGCCCGGAGCGGGCCGCTCCCGGGAGGAGCCCTGACGCAGGTTTCGCTCCAGGCCCAGGGGGAGCCCGGGGGCGGCCCTGGGGGAGCGGGGGGCGCGGTGCTGAGGGGTCCTGTGTGTTCTGGGGGGCGGGGCAGGGTGAAATACTGGGGTGTTTCCTTCTGGGGAACAATTTCTCCCGGACGAGGAGACCGGCACAGCCTTGATGCCCAGGCAGGTCCTGGTGCCACTGCATGAAGCAGGCCCCCATGAAGCTCCATGCGCTTCCCCAACGTGTCTTTTCCGTGTTCCTGGACCGGATGCCCGTTCTGTCACTGCCTGGGGCTCCCTCAGCCCCCGGGAGCCGCTCTCCGTATCCCCTGGGCCTCCGAGCCCATGGGCAGCCCTGGTCTCAGGCCTCCTGGGAACAGGCTTCCCGCCTCACACTCACCCCGTGCAGAGTCGGAATGAAGGCACGGCCAGCCGCGGGGAGGCCGGCAAAGTGCACGCTGTGGCCAGACAGGCGAGGGGACCTGCAGGGGTTCCCGGGACCCGGAGACACGGCCAGAGTGCCGTCGGGGCAGGCACCGCCCATAGAAGAGCAGATTTGCTGTTTTCTGGGTCACGTTGTTAATTGAGTTTGATAATTGCCTGGGATACACACACACACATACACACACACACACACACACGCACACATGCACGCACACACACACGACGTGCACACACACGCACACGCGCACACACACACACATACACGCTCACACCACCCACACACGCACACGCACACACACGCACACGATGTGCACACACAAAACCCATGTCGGGCCACACACACCCTCTGGACAGGAAGATGAAGATGTTGCGGGAGCCCCGATGTCACCTGGAAGAATAAGAGGAGGAACCTGGGGGAGGAAGGGAGTGGAGCAGCGTGGAAGGTGGTGGTGGTGGGAGGGGCGCGGGGGGAGAGGCAGGCCATCCCTCTTGGTCATCAAGCGAAATGACTCCCCAAATATGACGATAAATCACCGGGGGAATCCGTCCGACGGGAGGCCCCTGCTCCACGCTGATAATGCATCAATCAATATTTAATGTTTACACTTTAATTAATCCCCGCACCGGAAGCCTGCTCTCCATGACAAAAACAGAGAGACGAGAAATAAAACACCGTTCGTATCGGGGAGCGTGAGAGCGCTGCCCACTGCCCATCTGGTGGCTTCCACGGGCCCCGGCAGGCCTCCCACTCATATCTGGGTGCGGGCGAGGGCGGCGGGGGGGGGGGCCTGGGGTGTCAGCATCCCCCGGGAGACGGGACTTCCTGGGAACCGCTCGGCAGGGCATGGATCCCAGAGAAGGCAGAGCCAAGCCGGAGTGAATATCAGATTCTGAACGTGGGTGACATCTTCTCCCCGGAAGCGATTGCTGCCTGCAGGGCCTGATCCTGAACTCTGGGCCCGTGGTCGGCAAACTCATCCGTCCGCAGAGCCAGATATCAGCAGCACAACGATGGGCTTTTCTCTGGAGAGCCACAGTTTTTAAACTTAAACTTCTCCTAACGCCACTTCTTCAGCACAGACTCGTCCAGGAAGGACTGCTGTGTGCATGCAGGTGCTCCATGCTGGGTGCAGAGGTGCTGACCACGGCTCTAGCGACGCCTTTATAAACACGTCCTCCTTTGTCTTTTAAAAAAGTAGGTTAGTGTCTTTTTTGACTGATAGGAGTATTGCTGCCCCCGCTTTCTTTGCTTTCTTTTTGGGATTTAGTCGATATTATTTACATTTAAAGTAATTATTTTTTACATTAAACCTATTGACATTTAAAGTATTTTTGTTGTTGTTGTTGTTTGTTTTTTTACATTTCAGAGCATTATACAATTACATTTTCTCATTTTCTGACCTATAAACAGATACCTTAAATGGAAGTATTTTTTGTTATAATGATAACATCTTCATAGTGATTTATGCATGGTATCATTTTTATCTATTTTATTTATTTTAAAATATATTTTATTGATTTTTTTTACAGAGAGGAAGGGAGAGGGAGAGAGTTAGAAACATAGATGAGAGAGAAACATGGATCAGCTGCCTCCTGCACACACCCCACTGGGGATGTGGCTGCAACTAGGGTACATGACCTTTACCGGAATCGAACCCGGGACCCTTGAGTTCGCAGGCTGATGCTCTAGCCACTGAGCCAAACCAGTTAGGGCGGAAGTATTTTTTTTTTTTTAAGTTATCAAATTAAGTGCATCTCAAAGGCAACAATCACATACGGCAATTAATTCACGAAGGTGTAATCCATCAGGACGGATCCCAAGAATTGAGGAACAGCCAGTTAGGAGAAATCTGACGACATTTAGCAACCAACTATTTACACATCCAAAGACAAACAAACGGACCTGAACCCCCAAGCCAGAAGTCTGGAAGCTTTTGTTAAACCCTCCGGGACAGAGGAGAGAGAGATAGAGATAGAGATAGAGATAGAGATAGAGATAGAGAGAGAGAGAGAGAGAGAGAGATATGATTCAGGCCTTGACAATCTTAATCCCGAACTGGGCTCTTTCCCCGCCCGCAGCTGAGCAGCCAGCAGCTCAGAGTGTCAAACACCGAAGCCCGGCTCTTTCCATTTCTATTTGCGTAGAATATATTTTCTCACCCCTTCCCTCTCAGCCTGCGTGTGGCTTTCCGTTTGAAATGAGACTCTGGTGAGCAGCGTACAGATGGGTCATGCTGCTGTTTAACCCGTTCAGCCACCCCGAGTCGCCCAATCCTATTTACATTTAAAGTAATGATCGATAGGTATTTGCTCATTGACACTTGGCTCATTTGTTGTTGTTGTTGTTGTTGTTTTTATAGTTGACCACTGCTCTCTTCTTCTTCTCTTGATCTCGTCCCTTGCGGTTTGCTGTTTCTCCGTAGAGTTTTACTTGGGCTCCGTTCTCTTTGTTCTTTGTGTATCTTCTGTAGGTTGTTGGTTTGTGGTTACCCTGAAGTTCATGTATTTCATTCTTTGTCTCCAGCAGTCTCTTTTAAGCCGATAGGCAGCTAAGTCTGAATATGTCCTATAGGGGTTACTGTTTTACACACCCCTCCATGCCTTATGGCATTGGTGTCATGTTTTATTTATTTTAATCACACACACACACACACACACACACACACATATATAAAATTTCAGAGAGAAAGGGAGAGGGAGAGAGAGAGAGAAGCATCCATAATGAGAGAGAATCGTGGGTCGGCTGCCTCCTGCCCGCCTTCTACTGGGGATCGAGCCCGCAAACCTGGCCTGTGCCCTGACCGGGAACTGAACCATTGACCTTCTTGGTTTCTGGGTCGATGCTCAACGCACTGAGCCACACCAGCTGGGCTCAGCCGTTATTTCTTTAAATAAAGTTCCTGTTTTGTGGCCAATGTCTGAGCCCTTGGTGGTATCCCAGAGGTCCCTCAGTCCACCCTCGGTTTGTTTAAGTCTCTCTCTCTGTCTGCGGTGCTGATTGGTGGATTCCCACGGGTCCACCTCCCAGGTTTTCGGAGTTAGTGAACCTACCGGCCGATTCCTTCCGGGGGGTGTGTCTCTCTCGTCCATCGCCGAATCCTCCATGTCCGCGTGGCTCTTGCTCACACTTCCTAACTCCTCCTTGAAGTCCTCCCAAGTCCCCCCGTTTCCCGCTCCAGTGTGGTGAGCACCCGCACGGCCGGTTCTTTGAGTTATTCATCAACTTCCTTATTTCCGTGTCTTTGGGGTTTTCCTGGGGATGCTTCTTGTTTCTTCCGTGGAGAGCGATTTTCCTGTCTTCTCCCTGGGTCTGACTTCGTGTGTTTACGTGAATGAGACGAAGTAGCCGTCCCTCCATCTCGGGAACGTGGCTTTGCCCCGAGCAGGCTCCCTGGAGACCGTGTGCCGGGCGGTTCGGCAGGACGCTCGGAGCTGAGCAGGTCCCGCAGGGGCCTGGGCCCGGCCCACCGGCCGGAGCAGCTGTGGGAGGGGGCAGGTGTGGGTGGTCAGGTCCTTCGGGGCTGCAGTGAGCTCAGGTGATGCACCCTTGCAGGCCGGTCAGAGCCCAGCTCTGTGGCGGGCGGGGAGAGCATAGACCAGGTGCCCAGAGCCCCCTGGCCTTGGAGAACCCCGGCAGCCCCAGCCGCCCCTGTCCGGCCTCTCTGGTTGTTGAACTGAAAGTGGTCCATTCCGAAGCGGCCTCTGCAGGCGCCGGGCTCCGGGCAGTTTGGGAAGGCGCTCGGAGCAGGCGCTCCCGGTGCAGGAGCAGAACGGGGGGCACCTGGGCCCAGCGGGCACTCAGGCCCAGGAGCAGCCGGTGGCCGTGACCTGCTTCCGCGCCCTCTGCTCGGGCTGAGGCCTGGGCGTGGAGCTGTGAGCCTGCGGGGCCCGGGCAGGCAGGGGAGCCCGCGTTCAGCTGTGCCTTCGGAGGGAGGCGGAGGGTGGGGACCCCGGGGTGCGTGCCTGCTGCTCTGGGGGGGACGCCCCAACGCCCCCGGGGCACTCCCCGGTCCCCAGGCTTCTCTGTCCGCTCTCCCTCTTGTTTGTTGTCAGACGCTGTTCCTTGAGCGCTCGGTGGTCCGAGGGAGGAATGGCTACCTGTACTCGTGTGTTTTTTGAGTTTGCATATGGGAGGGGCGGGTTGCCAATGTCTGGAGACGTTTTCGATCATGACAGGGCGTGTGTGTGTGCGTGTGTGTGTGTTTGTGTGCGCTACTTGCATCTCGTGGGCAGAGGCTAAGAGATGCATCTAAGCACCTTAGAACGTCCATGGTAGTCTCCCACAATCATTGACTGTCCATTGTGCCAAAGCTGGGAAACCATGCACCAAGCATGAACGGGGTAAAATCCTGCTATTGCAAATCTCTGCCAGAGGGGGTCACTGTTGAGGACTAACCCGGTGCAGTCTGGTGACTGTCCGTGGTGGTATGAATCTCTGCTGTGCAGAGGGATGCCCCTAGAAGCTCTTGTCGTTCACATTGCTCACATCTTATTTCCTAAAGTTCAGCCCCTGAGCCAGGGACCCTGGGCCCGAGTTGCTTCTATTTTTAGCTGGAAGCAGATCCTATACAGTAGCGAAAGGCCCCGAACTTTGCCTCCGGAGCGAGGTGAACCCTATAGGATCGCTGTTGGTCAGATTTGAGACTTTCCAGGGCCTTACCACTGAGGCGTTGTGCGGGTCCCTACTGGACCAGACACCATATTCCTTCAGCGGCTCCTGCCTTAGAGTTAGTTGGCTTGTGTCCGGTTTTGTCTTTCTCCCTGAGAAAAACGGTAAACCCAGATCCTATTTATTTATTTATTTATTTATTTTGCATTAGAAATGTAAGGTGTGCCCTCACTGGTTTGGCTCAGTGGATAGAGCGTCGGCCTGCAGACTGAAGGGTCCCAGGTTCGATTCCTGGTCCCAGGTTGCGGGCACATCCCAGTAGGGAGCGTGCAGGAGGCAGCTGGTCGATGTTTCTCTCTCATCGATGTTTCTACCTCTCTATCCCTCTCCCTTCCTGTCCGTTAAAAAAAAAAAAAATCAATAAAATATATTAAAAAAAAAAAAAGAAAAAGAAAGAAAAAAGAAATGTAAGGTGTTTTTCTCTCAGTCATGCCCAGGGATTCTAATCGGGCAGGAAGAAGAAGAAAACTTGTAGTTGCTGTACAAGGGTGCTTTCCACAAGCCGGTTCCGGCTCTGAGGTTTGTAACCAGAACATTTTTTAGAATAAACACGGCGGATTCTAGGAAACCAACGGGAACACGGCCCCCATCTCCCTTACTCTAAGGCTGACACCCCACCCCCCACCCCCTTTTGCTAACCAGGCTGTGCTTTGTCGACGCCTCCTCTGTCCCCGCCGGCCTGGGACATAGTCCCCTGCGAGCTCGCCTCGTGCTGCTGCCACCGTGCTGGGTAATTAAGTCATTTCCAGAGTCTGTTTCCAAATATCAGACACAAACCCCTGCGCCGGGCCCGGCCAGGATGTTAAAGATTAAGTCCTGGTCACACCTCCCGGGCGGGAGACGGAACGGGAGAGGGAGCGGGTGGGTGTGGGGGCCGCGTGGACGGAGAGCCAGCCTGTGGAATCCAGGCCGAGCCGTGGTTGCTGGCTTCTGTGCGTCCAGAGAGCCTGGGAGACGTGCTACAGCTCAGAGCGGGGGCGTCTTTGGAGCGGCGAGGCCAGCAGGGGACGGAGACGTGCGTTTCTTCCCCGGGGCACGCTTGCAAACAGCCCCCGGGTTTTACGGGGGGACCCACGGCGTTACATACCAGAGGGGACCTCCTGCGCCCCCTGCTTTTGCCCGCGTGTCTGTCTGTCAAAGCCGAGGCACCCCATAAATCCCTGTCACATGGCCTTTCCCATTAGTAACAGAAAATGGAATTTAGGGCCGGTTTATAGGGTGACATGGCTGTGGCTGACAAATTGCCCGATGCCAGGAGCCTGTCGGAGTGCTGATTGAGTCCCACGGACGTGGTCTGCACACGGAGTGCGGGCAGCGCGGGGCCCGGGGGTGCCCGGGGTGTGGAGCGGGACGGAGCGTGGGGCCCAGCTCCCCCGCGGGGGAGACCGCTTGGAGAGACTCAGTGAGTGTGCCGTGAGTGTGGCTTTTAAAAGGCAGTGCCCTCCCAGGCTGGTCAGGGCTGGAAGAATCTGCTTAGCCCTGGGATAAGAGAACTGAAATCTGGAGGACACGCAGAGACCGTTCTATAAAACCTACCCGTTTTCCGGGGGGGCCTGAGGGTCAGAGAGAGGACGGGCCTTGAGGGAAAGGCCTGTGGGGGTTTGTGGCAGCATTGGAAGTCTTCGGGTTTCCCAGCTCAGTGTTTCTTCCGTGGTAATGACCTAAGAAATCATGCTGCCTCATCTGTTTGTGGGCGGATAAAGCTTCTAAAATCACCCACCTGCCCATCCCATCCATCCATCCGTTCATCCATCCATCCATCCGTCAGTCTGTCCATCTGCCCATCCATCCATACAACCATCCATTCACTTATCCATCCATCTGTCCATCCATTCGTCCATCCACCATCTGTCTATCCATCCATCCATCTGTCCATCTGTCTGTCCATCCATCCAAACATCCATTCAACCAACCATCTACTCATCCATCCATCTGTCCATCCATCCATCCATTCATCCATCTATCTGTCCATCCGTCCATCCATTCATTGAAAATAACATTTATTAGCCATCTTTTATGTTTTGGGCACTCTGCTGGGTCCTTGGGGCGAGAAGGAGGAAAGATGCCATCCACGGCCTCAAGAAGCAGGCAGCAGCACAGTGTGCGGAGCGCCTGCGGAAGGCTTGCTCAGTTCCCTGTGGGACGAGGAGGGGACAGGCTGGCATCCGATGGAAGGAAATCCAAGATGGCAGCACCTAGGCAGAACTTGGACACTTGGGCTGAGTCTCGAGGGCCATGGAGGGAGGGGGCCCCAACTTTGTTCCTCTTTTTCAAAATTATTCAGGTGATTTGAATTCCTTTTCTTTTTTATACACTATTTATTTATTTTAAAAATATATTTTATTGATTTTTTTTTTTTACAGTCTGCAGGCCTATCCACTGAGCCAAACCAGCTTCAGCGTATACACATTTTAGAATCAGCTTGTCAGTATCTACAAAAACATGGGTGCTGTACTTTTTCTGTACGGTAAGTAGCAACGTCCACTCTTTTGTTCCTGGTTTTAGTAACTTGAATCCCTTCCTTTCTTTTTTCTTTTTCTCCCTCTCTCTCTCTTTTTTTCTTGCTCAATCTAGCTAAAGGCTTGTCAATTGTGATGTTCTTTTCAAAGAAACAATCGTTGGCTGCATTGGTTTTTCTCTGTTCTTTTCTCTAGAACTTTCCACTCTGAGCTTCATTATTTGCTTCCTTCGGCTTGCTCTGGCTTTGATTTCAGTTTGTTCTGATTTTTGTTTGTTTGTTTATTTGTTTGTTTCCCGCCCCCAGTTTCTCAAAGTGGGAGTTTAAGTTATTGATTTGAGATCTTTTTTCCTTTTTCACTCACAAATTTCCCCGCTAAGCGCCGATGTAGCTGCGTCCCATACATTCTGGTCTGCTGTCTTTTCACGTTCATTCATCTCAACGTACTTTCTCATTTCCCTTGTGGTTCTTGTTATTGTTGTGGTTGACCTGTTGTTTCATTAGAAGAGGGTTGCTCAACTGCCACATATTTACAAATTTTTCAAAGTTATTTTGGCTACTGATTTCTAATTTCATCCCATCATGCTGAGAGAAAATCCTTGGCACGATCTCAGGACGTTTGCGTTTGTTGAGTCCGGTGTTGCGGCCTGGCGTACGTCTGTCCTGGAGCCTCCCCGGTGCACTGGACAGAAGGCCGGTCCTGGTGGCGGCGGAATGTTCTGGAGGTGTCTGTGAGGTCCAGTAGCTTGGGGTGCCGTGCCAAGCCCTCCCTGTCCTTGCCGAAGGCCTGTCTAATGGTTCCACTCGCCATGGAGAGTGACGTGCGGAAGTCCTCGCCGATCGCGGTTGACTTGTCTGTTCTTTTCTTCGATCCCGTCGTTTCTGCTTCGTCAGTGTTGGGGCTCCGTTGTCAGATGCGTGCATGTTGACCGTTGTCACGTCTTCCCGTCGGATTGACCCCGTTGCCATGACGGCCTGTTCTTCTTGGTGTCTGGATACTGCACTTTTAATTTTTAAAAAAATATGTTTTATTGATTTCTTTACGGAGAGGAAGAGAGAGGGATAGAGAGTTAGAAACATCGATGAGAAAGAATCATTGATCGGCTGCCTCTTGCACACCCCCTACTGGGGATGTGCCCGCCACCAAGGTACATGCCCTTGACCTGGGAATCGAACCCGGGACCTTTCAGTCCGAAGGCTGACACTCTATCCACTGAGCCAAACCAGTTTCGGCTGCACTTTTAGAATCTTGGACCGACGCTGTCATCGGAAATGTCATTCCCGGCGCAGAGCAGCTCCAGTAACCACGGCCTGGCCCTGCGAGCCGATTGTGTGCAAAGGCCGGTGCGCAGCCACACCCCCGGGGAGAGTGACTGGCCGCTGTGAGTGTCTTTGTCCGCTGTCTTTATTGATCGGGTCAGGTGACCGCGTCCCTATCCACACCAGCTGGCCAGGGTCATTCCGGGCCAACTTGTTTTCCTAAAATAGGCCCGTGTGTTTAGAATGAAGCATTGGAGACGGCCGCTGGCCACAGGCGGGAATCCAAGCACAGCCAGGGATGAGGCCGCTCCCCCTCGGTCCGGAAACTCTGTTTGACAAACAAGTCTGCCCGCTGTTCCGGCCGTACCTGGTGCAGGACTGTACCCTGTACCCGCCCTGGACGGGGTGCAGGCAGGAGGCAGCTGGTCATTGCGTCTCTCTCTCGTCGATGCCTCTCTCTCTCTCTCTCTCTCTCTCTCTCTCTCTCTCTCTCCCCCGTCTTTCAACATTTGGGAGCCTGGCAGTTGGACGAGGTCAGCTCAGGGAGTGGGGCCCCACGAGATGAGCCCGGGCCGGCGGAGAGGCTGAGCTGGGTGGGCTCGAACTGTGACCTCCTGGTTCATAGGTCTGCGCTCAACCATTGAGCCACACCGGCTGGGCAAGAAGATGTTTTTATTTTTATTTTAGTTTATACAAATCATTTTTTTTTTTTCCAAGAGACAAGAAGGGACCTGGAGAAAGAGAGAGACGTTGATGTGAAAGCAAAGCATGGGGTCGGCTGCACGCCCCCGACCGAGGAGGGAGCCGGCAAGCAGAGCCGGCGCCCCGAATGGGAGTCAAACTGGCAACCGATGCCCAACCCACTGAGCCACACCGGCCAGGGCCGAGAAGATGGCTTGGAAGGTGTTCTTGGGCTTATGACAAACGGTCCCCACAGAAAGTTCAGTTAGCTTGCACCTCACGCAGTGCCCTCCAAATACAATCAAAACAGAGCACTTTCACAATGTGCGTGTGTGAGCGTGTGTGTGTGTGAGCGTGTGTGTGTGAGCGTGTGTGTGTGTGTGAGCATGTGTGAACGTGTGTGTGTGAGCGTGTGTGAGCGTGTGTGTGTGTGTGAGCGTGTGTGTGTGAGCATGTGCCCATCCATCCATACAACCATCCATTCACTTATCCACCCATCCATCCATCCGCCCATTCATCCATGTCCATCCATCCGTCCATCCACCCATCTATCTGTCCATCTATCTGAGCGTGTGTGTGTGTGTGTGTGTGTGAGCATGTGTGAACGTGTGTGTGTGAGCGTGTGTGAGCATGTGTGTGTGTGTGTGTGTGTGTGTGTGTGAGCATGTGCCCATCCATCCATACAACCATCCATTCACTTATCCATCCATCCATCCATCCACCCATCTATCTGTCCACCTATCTGAGCGTGTGTGTGTGTGTGTGTGTGTGTGTGTTAAGAGACCTTTTTAAAAAGTGGCATGTATGTTGAGACGTGGATGAAAATGCCATGCCCCGTGCTTGCTTACAGAAGTCCCGGCGGTGAGCGGTGAATGCAGACGCCGGGGGCGTGGCCACGCGCGGATGGCAGCCGAGCAGGAGAGGTGGGCGCCTGCCCGGGGTCAGTACGCCGCTCTTCAGCTTCCGTGTGTGTTCGGACCTTTCCCGTAATGAAGTGTTTCCAAGTGAAACGAAAAAGAAGATGGTTTCCAGAGGATCCTGATGCCTCTCTGATGAGAGCGCGTTGCTAGGGAACGAGGTGTGGTTTCAGAGAGCGGAGTAAATGCTCAGCTCCATCACTGACACCGGCGTGGCTCCGTGGCTGAGCATCGATCTCTGAACCAGGCGGTCACAGTTCGAGTCCCGGTCAGGGCACAGGCCCCGGCTCCCGGCTCGATCCCCGGTGTGGGGCGTGCAGGAGGCAGCCGATCCATGGTTCTCTCTCATCATTAATGTTTCTCATCTCTCTCTCTCTCTTCCTCTCTGAAATCAATCAAAATATATTTTAAATAATCATAGCGATACATTTTTAAAGCTACATTTCTTGAGCATTTACCAAGTTTCAGGCACAGAGAGAAAGATCTGAAAGACCGGTGATCTCATTTATTTCTCACAACAGCCCTGTGAACTCGGTTCTGTTATTACCCCCATCTCACAGACAAGTAAACTGAGGCCCGGAGAGGCTGAAGGACTTGTCCAGGGCTTTACAGCCCTGTCTCCCGGGCCCACGTGGGTCACCAGGACTTCTGCTTTCGAGACAGTTCCAGGGGCAACAATGAACCCTCTGAGGCTCTCTCTCCACATATCGTATCGCTAGTCTGTGGTCTGGGCACTGCCAGCCCCTCAGCCCTCACCCCCTCCCGGGGCTGCGCACACAGTAGGGCCTTTACAAACCCCGCTCGCTTTCCAAACGACAGTGGGCGTTCAGGCAAGTATAAAGCCTCAAGTTTTAAGTAAAAGGCGTTGTGGTAAATAGATGGGGCCTTCCAAGCCCCAGCTTTCTGGGTCTGTGCTGCCCAGTAGGGTCGCCCTTAGCCTCCTGTGGGTATTTCGATGTAAAAAAAGTAATTAATAATGACATAAAATCAGTAATCCAGTCTGCAGTCCCACTGACCACATTCCCTGAGCTCCATGCCCACGGCATTGGGCATCGCAGGTAGAGAGCATCCTCATCAGCAGAGAGTCGTTCGGGGCAGCACTGAAGGACTCAAGACTCAGAGAGGCCCAAAGACACACAGCGAGATCCGGGATGCAGGAAATGCTAGCACGGAGCTCCTGTCTTAGTCTCGTCCTTGGTCCTCTGGTGCTTCCGTCCTGCTCGCCTCTTCCTGTCTTTGCCACGAGATATTAAGCTTCTTAAGGGCAAACAGCCGGTCTGTGACCTGGGCACCGCCAGCCCCTCACTCCCTCCCAGGGCTGCGCACATAGTAGGGCCTTTACAAACCCCCTTCGCTTTCCAAACGACAGTCCCAGAGTTTCTGGCAAGTATCAAGCCTCAGGTTTTAAGTAAAATGTGTTATTATAATTTTTTTTTTCTTTTTCTTTCTGGAGCCGGCAAGCTTAATTGCATAAGGCAGAGAGATGGTTTTTACTGGAAAACCTCTGAGGACTAGTATGTTTAGTGGGAGGTGAGGGAGCGAGCGGACCTGCACTATTTACCTTTCTCGAGGTGAGATGGGGGGGAGGGTGTGCGGAGACCTGGGCTCACGTGGTCCAGAGAGGACCTTAAGCAGAGGGTTAGGTAAGTGTGCGGGCCCCCGAGACACACGGCCTGTGCAGGTAGCAGCTGTGTAAGCCTGGGCGCGCTGGGCCGCCTCTTCTGGGCTTGCATTTCTCATAATCTGTAAAGTGGGGCGTGGCCTCCCAGCGTCCAGGAGCATCTTTGAAATAATCCATTAAAAAAAAAAAAAAAAATGACAGCAAGAGCCATAGTTACCTTCATCACCCCGGCATCCATTACTGATTCATTACTGGTCCCTCTCTCGAGAGGGAAGGCTCCATCCCTGCTGTGGCTTTAAGGCACAATTCCCAACCTCCCGGTCTGTGCTCCATAAAGATTGCCGAGACAATGAAAAGCCTACCCTTGTTCCAAAAAAAAAAAAAATGATCTGCGTCAGGAAGCCGAGGAAATGCCTTTAGTTCTACTCCCGGCCAGATGCGCGCAGCTCCGACGACAGCGCCATTGTCGGTCAGATGTGTGGGCGCCTCTTGAACGCCTCCAGGGACGGGAGCTCACTACCTAGCGGGGAGCTCACTACTTAGCGGGGAGCTCACTACCTCGCGAGCAGCTCTTTGGGGTTTGGGCCCCTCTGTTGGGCTGGCGGGCAAGCGGCGTGATCATCCATCGAGCGCAAGCACCTGGCTGTGTTGCTCGGCTGAACCCCGAGCCCCTTCGTCTTTGTAGGAGCGGGGCTGAATGCAGGGAGCCTCCAGCCAGCTCCGTGGGGTTTCATGGCTATGGGGCAGGGGCAGGGGGAAGCAGGGAGGGGTGGGGGGGAGCGAGGTGGAAAACGAACCTAGAGAATCTGGCCATAAAACACATTACCTGCATTTATGGTCCTCGTGCCCCAAGGCCTGGGCTGGGGCGGAGAAGGAAAAACATTCCACTCCGGCTCTCGGTGACCCCTAAAGGGAACCCTCCACGGAGCCGTTTAGGGCGGTAATTTGAGTCTAAGCGCAAGCATGCGTTCCCGGCCGCCCCGCCATAAACCCGGGGCCCGCGACCATCGGCGCACACCGCTCGGAAACGCGGCCCAGAGCCCTTCCAGATGAGGGCCGGGCGCGGGGAAATAAAAGGCGAGGGGCAGGCTGCCATGGCGCCCCGTCCAGCGGGCACGCAGGAGCCTCACGCTGCGCACAGACACCGCGGGCCGGCTGCGTGCCCGGCCCAGCCGAGGCCGTTAAAACGTCAGACGGGGCGCGGGGTGGGAAAAACGCGTGGTTAAAAGTAAACATGCAGCCCCGTGGTGATTGCCTTCCCTCCCCGAAAAAGCTAGAGACGGCGGGGAGAGAGAGAAAAAGAACCGGGAATACAGAGAAAGTCGGGGAGAATGGGCTGCAGGGCTGGGCTCCCCGCTGGGTCCCCCCTGCACTCCCCCCAACCCCCCCCCACCCCCCGTAAGGAAATGGCATTATCGCCCGTTCGTGTGCTGGAGCTCAGCTCCTAAGCGCCACCCTTGATTCCGTCCTTTCACTCATCAACCAGCGAGTCCTGGTGTGTTCCCCCGGAGGCTGCGGCCAAAGGCCGGGCTTGATCCCAGGGCTCCGAGATGCCCCTAAAGACCCCGCCCCCCGGTGTGGCTGCCGGAGGGCTTTGGATGGATCTCCACGGGAGGGAGCGAGCCTCGCCCCTGACCTTTCCAGAAAACAGGATGTGTTCTGAGACTACTGAGTCCCCAGGCAAATGCGCCACCTTCCACCGGTCCCCCCGTCGGCGGGCGGCGGGAGGACGCCGATGGCCAAGGTCGTAGGTGTGGCATCTGGACCCCGGGGTGCAGCTGGCTCCTGCGGAACCACAAGGGCGTCTAAGAGGAAGTCAGGAAGGGAGAGCAGGCCTACTTCCGCTGAGGCTCTGCTGACGGATGAGTTTGCCGGCCACTGGACTAGACTGAATGTCACCGTGTAGTTGTGAGGATTAGGCGGTTGTGGCACATTGTGTGCAGAGAGGTAAAGGGCCGTACGTGACAGTGGTCGGCAAGCTCATTATGTCAGCAGAGCGGCAGGCAGACCGCGGCTCGCCTGCTGCAGTTTGCCGACCACTGGTCTGGGCAGACCCTCTCGGGGCGGCGAAGGGAGGAGCGGGAACAGCTCTGTTGGCGCCAGGGACGCCCCCGGGAACTCGGAGCTGCTGTCCGCCCCGAGCGGTGACGTTGTGCTGTGGGTGCGGCTCCTTTGGTCCGTGGTCTGCCACCTCTCTCTGCCAGCGCGGGGCCAGGCCCACGGGGGGCCGGGGATGGATGCTCACGTGTGAGCCTGGAATGTGCTGGTTAGGAGCTGTGTGGGGCTCCAGGGCCAGGAGCTGGTGCCTCGTTCAGCCACTCCCGTGGCCGGTCTCCATGATTCTGGGGTCGGCGTGGCGAGAGTCTCTCCCATTTATTTTATTTTATTTTATTTTTTTTAACCGGGAGAGGGTAGAGAGTTGGAAACATCGATCAGCTGCCTCCTGCACCCCCCCCCCCCCTTACTGGGCACCTGCTTGCAACCGAGGTCCATGCCCTTGACCAGAATCGAACCTGGGACCCTTCAGTCCGCAGGCTTGACGCCCTATCCACTGAGCCAAGTGGGTTAGGGCGAGTCTCTCCCATTCGAATCCTCGCTCAGCGGGTGCAAGGCCGACCCGCACCACAGACAGCGGCAAACCCCGGCCTCCGCACCGTCACGGTCTACGACGTGAGAGCGTGGTGACGGCCAGGCGCTGCCCAGGTCCCCCCGGGTCCAGCGTGCTGCGTTCCAACAACCCAGCAATTTGCATGTTCTTCCCGGTCTTCTGGCAATTAAGCCCAGTAAGCACAAACACGCTGTCATTATCCCGTAACCGGCCATCTGGACGGGGGGAGGGAGAGGACCGTGCGTTTACGCGGCAGCCCTGTGGTCATCGTGACGTCATGGAACGGAGGCGCCGTGAGCGAGGAGGAGGGAGACTGGCGAGAGGCACGCTCACGCTTTCCCGCGTCTGCGGCATCCACGCGGGCGTGCGTTTTCTAGAAACGGCCAGAGGTGCCGGGGGATTGGCCCATGGAGCCCCCCATCCGGATGGAAGCATGGAAGGCGGGAGAACCAGCCGGTTCGGAGGCGGAGGAGGAGCCGGAGCCTGAGCCTGAGCAGGCAGTCGATGTGCCGCTCGTTTATTCCGACCTGGCTCGCCCTTCCGCTGGAGGCCGTGAAGCACGTGTTTGTTTGAACTGCTCTCCCCTTCGCATCGGCATCCCCGGTGCCTGCCGGGAAATGGTGATGGGACTGTTGGCCATCTGTTTACAGAGCTTGGGTTCACGGCGACGGCTGTGTGCGGTGGAAAAATGCACTTGCCCTTTAGGATAGAACCACAAGTCCGGGGAGGGGCGGGAGTAGGCCTACCGGTGTGCGTATGGACGAGAAGAGCATCATTAATAAACAACAGTGCGAGAACCACCTCCGTGTTCAGCTGTGAAACCTCCATCCCACCTTGTCATAGCCTTGCCAGTCAACAGGCCAGACCCCCAGGCCCCGGCTGGGAGACCTGCGAACAGGAGGAAACCATAGTGAACGGGATATTGGCCCGTGGCCACCAGCAGCAAAAAATGACAACCAGTAGAGCCCTGGCCGGTGTGGCTCAGTGGATAGAGCGTCGGCCTGCGGACTCAAGGGTCCCAGGTTCGATACCGGTCAAGGGCGTGTACCTTGGTTGCGGACATGTCCCCAGTGGGGAGTGTGCAAGAGGCAGCTGATCCAAGTTTCTCTTTCATCGATGTTTCTGGGTCTCTATCCCTCTCCATTCCTCTCTGTAAAAAAATCAATAAAATACATTTAAAAAAAAATGACAGCCACTAGATAATAATAATAATAATAATAATGAATTGCAATAGCAATCCAGTGCAGTGGGATTACGTGCGATTATGAGACTGCAACTACCGTATTTCTATTCCATCTAGGGCTCTGTCAGGGATGGGGTCATTTCATACACCACTAAGAAAGCAAAAAAAAAAAAAAAAAAAAAAAAAGCATCCAATACAGACCTCGCAAAATTGTTTTGGTCATTTGATTTTGAAACGAAATGGGTTGAAAGGGCTTTTGTGCACGACCTTGGGCATGATCTTAATCGCATGTGTCTTTGGGGGTGAGCGTACGGGAGAAACACACGGAGGAGGCCCATATTCCCAGGACACGCCTGCTGCTTCCCCCTCGGCCCTCGGCTCTGAGGCGTCAGGGTCTGCGTTCGCCCGGCATCGTCCCCGGCCTCCGTGCCCACCGGTGAGTCAGCATTTACTGAAAGGGCAGCCGGCTGTGGTTCCTGGCGTGTCCTGCCCGGGCAGTGACACTCCTCCCGCACCTCACACGGCATGTTCATGGCACACGCCTTCCCGCCGGGTCTCATGTTTTACAGGCTTGGCTGCTCCCACTGAGGACGGTTTTGAAAGTTTTCCTCTCTGCAAATATTTATGCGAATATAAGGAATCGAGTGAAACCAAATAGTCTTTTTTTTTTTTTTTTTTAAATTTTTTAATAACAATGACTCAAGCGAAGAATCCTTCAAGACGAGTCAGGCAATAAAACCTTGATTGAAACGGGTTATTATAAGTTAATGAAACATGTGGGAATTACATGTTAAATATTTTTGATTGCCCCTCATAATTTTGATCAGTACCGGTTTTTTTTTTTTTTATATCCTTGTTCATATCTAGTGATCAGTCCCAAGAACCATAGTTGGGTTCAGTTTTTGTGGAGACCAGGAGCGTGGCCGAGTCTGTCCACACTTCCGGGTTCCTGATGAATGACGTGTGTAGCGTTTGTTTCTTCTCGGCGCTTCCCAGAATCGGTTCAGAATAAATTAGTGAATGGAAAGGGTGACGATCACATGTCCCCATGTAGCTAGGACGGTGCGGTCAAACGTTAAAAAATTAATTCAAGCAAGATTAAACAAAAAAAGAAACATGTATTTTTAAAAAAATTATATATATATTTTATTGATTATTTTACAGAGAGGAAGGGAGAGGAATGGAGAGTTAGAAACATCGATGAGAGAGAAACATCCGTCAGCTGCCTCCTGCACACCCCCAACTGGGGATGTGCCCGCAACCAAGGTACATGCCCTTGACGGGAATCGAACCTGGGACCCTTCAGTCCGCAGGCCGATGCTCTATCCACTGAGCCACACTGGTTCGGGCGGGAAACAGGTATGAAGGCTGTAGGGTGTGGCGGGCAGGCGTCGGTGGTTTCCGTCACATCTATCACTCGCTCCCCATCTTCACCAAAGATACCCTTTTGCCCTCTGGGGAGTTCTTCTTTCTCCCATCTCCAGCCTTCAGGTGTGGGAGGCCCAGACCCCACCCTCTGCTCCCAGGGAGAGTCCTGATTGGTTCGATCTGGAGAGCGTGGCGCATGCCCTTGTCGATCAGCTTAGAGATGGGCACGTGGCCTCCTCCTCCCGTGGGCCAATGAGAGTAAGCCCCCGGGCCCGGGAGGCGGGGCTTGCCTGCTCCGGAGGGAGCAGGGGTGGTGGTGTGAGGTCCGGAGCCCCTGCAGCCCTTTTGCCACCACCCAGGGAAAGCCTCGAGCTGCCAGGGACCTAGGGTTCCGGAGAACGAATTCCGCACCCCGGGAGGCGGCAGAGGGAGGCAGAGAGGACCTGGGCCCCTGGTCCTAGCTCAGCCTCTGGTTTCCCTGAGCCCCTGCATGCCCGGCTCTGAGAGGGAGAGGCAGAGGCAGAGGCAGAGGCAGAGGCAGAGGCAGAGGCAGAGGCAGAGGCAGAGGCAGAGGGAGAGGCAGAGGCAGAGGCAGAGGCAGAGGGAGAGGCAGAGGCAGAGGCAGAGGGAGAGGCAGAGGCAGAGGCAGAGGCAGAGGCAGAGGGAGAGGCAGAGGCAGAGTGAGAGGCAGAGGCAGAGGCAGAGGCAGAGGGAGAGGCAGAGGCAGAGGGAGAGGCAGAGGCAGAGGCAGAGGCAGAGGCAGAGGCAGAGGCAGAGGCAGAGGGAGAGGCAGAGGCAGAGGCAGAGGGAGAGGCAGAGGCAGAGGCAGAGGCAGAGGCAGAGGCAGAGGCAGAGGCAGAGGGAGAGGCAGAGGCAGAGGCAGAGGCAGAGTGAGAGGCAGAGGCAGAGGCAGAGGCAGAGGCAGAGGCAGAGTGAGAGGCAGAGGCAGAGGCAGAGGGAGAGGCAGAGGCAGAGGGAGAGGCAGAGGCAGAGGCAGAGGCAGAGGGAGAGGCAGAGGCAGAGGCAGAGGCAGAGGCAGAGGGAGAGGCAGAGGCAGAGGCAGAGGCAGAGGCAGAGGGAGAGGCAGAGGCAGAGGGAGAGGCAGAGGCAGAGGCAGAGGCAGAGGGAGAGGCAGAGGCAGAGGGAGAGGCAGAGGCAGAGGCAGAGGCAGAGGCAGAGGGAGAGGCAGAGGCAGAGGCAGAGGCAGAGGGAGAGGCAGAGGCAGAGGGAGAGGCAGAGGCAGAGGCAGAGGCAGAGGGAGAGGCAGAGGGATAGGCAGAGGCAGAGGCAGAGGCAGAGGCAGAGGCAGAGGCAGAGGCAGAGGGAGAGGCAGAGGCAGAGGCAGAGGGAGAGGCAGAGGCAGAGGCAGAGGCAGAGGGAGAGGCAGAGGCAGAGGCAGAGGCAGAGGCCGTCTCCTGAGGGTGGCAGCAGCCCCGAGGCACCCGCCCACAGCGCCTGTCCCACCTCCGCGGGGCCCGGGCTTCCCTCCGGGCAGCGTTTCCGGCAGCCGCTGCCAGCTGGCCAGACCGGGCACGGGAGACGCCGGTCTCCCCGCCGGATCCGGAGCGCTGGCAGGGGCTCCCGCTGGCCCGGGCAGAGGCGCCTTTCTAGGGAACGAGGGCGGCGAGCGGGCAGGCTGAGCTGGCATCGCCCGGCCGGGGCTGGAGAGGCGCCCGATTCCAGTCCGGTCACCAGCAGAGCAGGAGGGCGGCCACGGAGGGAGGTGGCGGCAGCTGCTCCTGGGGAAGCGGACGGGACTGCCTCCACTTCACGGACAGAAGGCGGCGGTGACTGCGGGTGTTGTGACCTGGACATCGCTAGCTCCCGGGTCTCACGCAGCCTGGTCTGCCAGGACGGATTCCTCCTGGGCCATCATCGGAAGTTGCTTGTGACAACAAGCATGCCGCCTTCCGTGGGACATTTAAAACTCTCCCCCCCCCGGCCCCCCCCGCAACTATGGGAGTTGGAAGGAGGAAGAAGATGACCTTGGCTAAGAATTGAGTGCAGAACAGTCACAGTGCCTTAGAATGAAAACCCGCTGAGCTTTATGGACCCATGGCACCCCAACACATTCAATAAAAAGTAAAAGTCACGCCAAAACCGGTGTGGCTCGGTGGATAGAGCGTCGGCCTGCGGACTGAAAGGTCCCAGGTTCGATTCCGGTCAAGGGCATGTACCTTGGTTGCGGGCACGTCCCCAGTGGGGGGTGTGCAGGAGGCAGCTGATCAGTGTTTCTCATGGATGTTTCTAACTCTCTCTCCCTCTCCCTTCCTCTCTGTAAAAAAAAAATCAATAAAATATATTAAAAGTAAAAGTCATGTTTGCCCCTCAGTTCCCTGGCAGGCAGGGAGTAAAGGGTACGAAGGGGTGTGTGTGTGTGTGTGTGTGTGTGTGTTCTCCCTGCCTGGCAAGAGGTTTGGTGCAGAGGACAAACAGATGGCTATGAGTCTGCCTTACGCCTGCTCTAACTGGAAAGGGTGTAACCTCGGGAGATTCCGTGGAAAATCCAGCCTCGCGTCCAGATGACCAGCCACAGCCACTCTCCCCCACTGGAGGCGCGGCAGGAGCTGTGGTTGTTCCTTAGACCGGCAGGCGGGCTCCCATGGGCCACACTCCCCAGCCTGCCCTATCGCCACACGCTTGGCTGACGTGTGTTCTGGTGGAGGACAGCAGATACACACATATTCTGCCCTGGCTGGTTTGGTTCAGGAGCTGGAGCGTTGGCCTGCGGACTGAAGGTTCCCACATTCGGTTCTGGTCGAGGGCACGTACCCGAGGGTATGTACCTCGGCTGTAGGCTCCTCCCCACCCTGGGCCCTGGTGGGGATATGTGCAGGAGGCAACCAATCGAAGTGTTTCTCTCTCATCAGTGTTTCTCTCTGTCTATCCCTCTCTCTTCCAATCTCTCTAAAAAAAAAAAAAAAATCATTGGAAAAATATTCTCAGGTGAGGATTAATATATGTGCTATACTATACTAGAGGCCCGGTGCATGAATTCATGCACATGTTGAGTTGGGCCAGCCTGCCCCAATGGGGGTCGATTGGGGCTGAGTCAGCCGGGGGAGGGGCCACGGGTGGTTGGCTGGCTGGCCCCACCCCCAATCAGGATGGGGGGACCGAATGGGGGGGCAGGGCTGGCGGGGTGGGGGGTGGGGGTGTGGCCTTGAGAGGTTGGCAGGCCACAGTGGGTATCATAGAGACCGGTTGTTACTGCCCTTCCAGCATTCCGGTTGCTGGCCTTATAGATAGATAGATGGTAGATAGATAGATATTCTTTAATCTAGTCTACCCATCGTATCCCTCCACCTGCTTCCTTTTCCGCCCTAGCGATCATCATGACGTGACCCATGCCGATGGCTATTTCCTGTCCTCGCACCCAGCATGGCCGACGCTCTTTAGGGAAGGGGGTGCCGGGGGCGGGGCTCCCCGCTGGTTCGGGCCAGAGGCCTCGCCCTGGAGCCGTGCCTGGCACGCAGGACCCTGACCACGCGGGGTGGCCGGACGCACGCACGTCCGCAGCCGCCCCGCGTTTATGTGCGAGGCCCCCGGGCGGAGCCTTCCCGGAGAAAGGCGTCTTTGTGGGCAGGGCGGGCGTGAGGCACGGAGCCGCACTGTGCCGGGGCCGGGAGGACAATGCCGGGAAGACGGTGCGCTTGTAGCCGCCGTGTGTCCCGACGAGAGGCCCACAATGGCCGCAGTCATGGGGCGGGACAATGGCCACGCTGTGCACGGGCCCCTCGCCCGGCACCCCGATGGCCGCCGTGAGCGCCTTTCTCTCCCTGTGGGGTGGCTGACTCTTTCTAGAAACGGCCACCGCGGGCCAGCTTCTCTGTGGCTGACGCGGGGGAGTCCAAAACGGGGCGCTTGGGGACACAAACGGCCCTAATACCTGGAAGGGGGGGGCGGGCTGTGCCTGGATCCGGCAGCCTCATCCTCTGCCCAGCCAGCCCTCAGCGCGTGCCCACTTCCTCCATCAACGCTCCCACGGCCGGCCGGCCGGCGTGGCGCGGGGGCTGAGCGTTGACCTAGGAACCAGGAGGTCACGGTTCCATTCCCCGTGAGGGCACAGGCCCGGGTTGCAGGCTCCATTTCAGTGAGGGGCGGGCAGGAGGCAGCTGATCCCTGGTTCTCTCTCATCACCGATGTTTCTGTCTCTCTCCCTCTCCTTTCCTCTCTGACATCAATAAAAATATTTTTTTTTTTTTAAGGGAAAGGACTCCACAGACATGCTGTGTGTCCCCTGTGGGTCTCTCATGCTCTACGCCCACCCCCTCCCCCATGTACCCCCAGCAGCCCCTGCTGACAGACCCCCTCCGGACCCATCGGCCCAGATGCGTGTGTCCCCCCCGCCCGCCGTCCCCCCGCCCCGCACCGCAGGGCGGGCCTGCCGGTGGCTCAGGGGGAGGACAGTGCTGTCAGGCCCCGAGCCCACCACCCGGACGTGCAGAAGGCTTTTCACACCACGTGTCCGACGTGGGCATCTTTCACGCTGCAGATGAAATGAGTCAGTGAGAGCGAGACCCCTGTCAGCCTGCAGAGCCGCCTTCCGGGCCCAGCCCACAGGACAGGCCGGTGGGGACCAGGGGAGGGACCACCAGGCTAGCCTCCCCTTCCCGTCCCGGCGGTCACCTGTCCCCCAAGCTCCGGTCCTCCCCTCCTGCTGCCAGGCCCTCCCAGGGCATCTGCTCACTTCCCAGCGCCCAGCCCCTCGCTCCCTCGCTCCCTGGCTCCCTGGCGGGTGGAGGCCAGAAGGGACCCTGCTGAGGGGCAGCCCTCACAGCCCAGGATGTGGAGGTGCACTGGGGGGGCCCACATTCCCCCCCTTTCCCAGGGAAAGTTCCCCCCTCACCCTTCCCTTCCCTGAGGAGGGGCGCCTCAGGAGCCGGGGAGAAGCAGATGCCAGCCCCCCCTCGACAGGGAATAATGGCTCTGCTCGGTGCTTGTATTTCCCTTTCAATTCTGTATTTTTCAGAAAGGACAATAAAACAATTGTGCTGCGAGCTAATTAATGACACGCTGGTAAAAGCATCTCCTCATTGTGCCGTTTATTTCTCCATTTCTCCCAGTTAGCAGGCCTGTCCCCGAAATGAATGTGTCGTTTACACAATGCTGTCACCCCATTGTTCCTCTATCATCCTCCATTTTCATAAATCGGGGTGTTAATCCCTTAATGGCTTTTCTCAGCACAAAAAAAAAAAAAAAAGAAGAAAGAAAAAAAACAGCCCCATCGCTGCTCCTCTGATCTGCCAGCAGACAATGGGCCAGGCGGGGGTCAGGGGGGGGCGGTCAGCCCCTTCTGTTTGTTGGCCAAACAGCAGGCCCTCCCCTGCCCCAGAGGGGCTCCGCCCAGCTTCCCTGCTGGACTCTGAGGAGGGCTCTGACCTTTGACCTCAGAGCCCAGGAAGGTCTTGGGGGTGGGGGACAGGATGGGAGGAGGAGGGGGAGAAGCACTGGATTCTCCCTGGGATTCCCGACCCCCCACCCCGGCGCCTTCCCACGCACCTTCCCTCAGAGCCATGGTCCCTCGGTCCCAGGACCAGCCACGAAATGCAACCCATTAGACCTCACCCAGTCTCCGAGACCCGAGCCTCTGGGCTAGGGTCCCCCGCCCCACTGCTCCGCCTTAAGCAGGAGAGCCAAGGACGTAGGCCCCTGGCCGGCAAACCGCGGCTCGAGAGCCACGTGCGGCTCTTTGGCCCCTGGAGTGTGGCTCTTCCACAAACTACCACGGCCTGGGCGCGTCTCTGTTGAAGAGGCGGCCTTAGAAGAAGTTTACGTTTAAACAAGGTGGCTCTCCGAAGACAGCCCCGTCGTTGTGCTGCTGCTATTTGGCTCTGTGGATGGAGGAGTTTGCCGACCACGGACCCAGACCAACTGGGAAAGGCCTGTGGACGTGAGGTCGGTGGGCGGGCCTCTGACTCGGACGAGGAACGTGTCAGCGCCGACACCCACAGGGTTGGCAGAGTTCGGGCGAGGCTGGCTCCAGGAGCTCAGGCGGCGCCTCGGGACACGTGTGGGTTGGCCCTGCTCTCGCCGTGGCGGGCCCCTCCGGACCCATCGGCCCAGGTGCGTGTCCTCCCCGCACGCAGGGCGGGCCCCGTCGGTGGCTCGGGGGAAGGACAGAGCTGTCAGGACCCGAGTCCAGGTCTCGGGCGTGCAGAAGGCTTTTCACACCACGCGTCCGGTGTGGGCATCTTTCTCTCTTATCAGTGTTTCTAACTCTCTATCCCTCTGTAAAGAAATCAATAATACATATATATATATATATTTTTAAAAATATATTTTATTGATTTTTTACAGAGAGGAAAAGAGAGAGGGATAGAGAGTTAGAAACATCGATGAGATCATCGATCAGCTGCCTCTTGCACACCCCCTCACTGGGGATGTGCCCGCAACCAAGGTACATGCCCTTGCCTGGAATCGAACCCGGGACCTTTCAGTCCGCAGGCCGACGCTCTATCCACTGAGCCAAACCGGTCCCGGCGATAAAATATGTATTTTTTTTTTAAAAAAAAGATTTAACCACGCCGTGTCCTCGCTGTCCTAAGGTGCGGCTATCCTGGCTGAGCTTCCCAAACAAACAACCCTCCCGAGGCGACGGAGAGCAAGCGAGGGGGGGTGCCAGGGTGGCGCCCGGCACGCGAGTGATGTCCTCAGAGTCCACGGGGGTGAGCGGGAGGAAGCTGCAAACGCCGCCGCCCGAAGGCTGCCCTGGGGGCGGGCGCTGCGGGTGGACACGGTGGGGAGCGGACGCTGGGGCCAGATAAGGCAGCTGGCGGCCCTGGGAACCGGGAATCTTGGCTCGGCAACAAAGGGGGTGCCGGGCGGGGGAGTTCCTCGCCGAGAGGCGCGCGTGCCACCTGCGTGTGGGCCTCAGCGAGGGCTGCACTTGACCTTGGCCCCTTCGCTCCTCTCCTTGGAGCATGGCTGCCTCCTCCCGCTGTTAGCATTGCCCTGTGTGCGCCCCCCATCCCCCTGCCCCCGTTCTGAGGGCGCCCGCCACCCCACCAAGGCCGCCCTAACCCAGTCTGCCCTGCGTTGGACGGGCATCTTTCCCCCCCGCGGACCTGCCCAGCGGGGGTTCTCTGGGCAAACCGGGCGCTGTGCCCAGGTGCGGTGTGTCCCGCACGGAAAGGGCGAAGGCAGGTTCCTGAGCGGAGGAGCTGGGGATGAAGAAATGAAAGAAAGAAAGAGACAAGAAGCAGAAATAGATTCATCAAGCTGGGTGCCCGGTGGCAGGCCGTCCCTCTGATGGAGGGACAGTCAACCCCCCACCACAGACAACACAGCGCACTGCATTTATTGATCTCCAGGGGGGCGGGGGTGTTAAGGTCAAAGGCGTTTTGGGTGCGCCCAGGGCCCTTTCATTCCCTCATTCCTGGGATTTCGCATATCCAGACCTGAGTAAGTCCGGGTCCTATTCGTTCCTCCTTCCCAGCCCCTGGAGAAAGATGAGAAATCGGTACTGATCGCCGTCTCCCACGTTTTGGAAGGCTGTTTCCGGGGGGACGGCCATGCCAGTCACCTGGGGCTCAGCTGACATTGATTTAAAGGCCACCCATGGGCATTCCCAGGGGGCCCTCTACGCCCAGGGGCCGTGCAGAGGGTCCGGGAACGGCACCCAGAGGTGCCTCGGGGACGTGGGGATGGCGAGGGGAGCAGGGAGGAGCCACAGCCCAGGGAGCCACTTGAGCCGAGAGGAGGGACGTAAATACCGCCCCGCGGGGCCCGGCCACCGGGCCGTTTGTTTATGCGGATGGTGTATTTACCGCGGAAGGTGTATTTGCCCCGGCAACCCATTTATCTGCATAAGGAGGAGGCCCTAACAGGACGGTTCCCCCTGCACCCGCGTCCCCGCGTGATCCCGCCGCCGAGAGGCGTCCTCCGGGGCGCCCTGGTCCATAATTCATGAGCCGATGGCGCGGCGGCGGCCGCCGTTTGCCATAACGGCCGCGCCGGGCGGCCCGCGGTTAACGCTCGCACCGTCACGCATGGAATCGAAATCGGCCCCTTCTCCCTCCCATTCATCACGGCGCCCCCGACGTGCGGGCGGTGATGGTATCCAAATATTATTAAAACTCTGAACCCCGTCCCCATAAATTACGGCCGCGCGGCGCTGCGGCCATTACGAGGGCGGGATGGATGGGCCCGGTGGCCGCCCGGCAATTATGTGCTTAAAAGGAAGCGTGGCCGAGCATTCCCCCCGGTAACGAGGAGCGGGGGCCCCCCCGGCGTCGTTTGTTACGGCGCTCGGAGCCGCCCCGCGTGCGCGCGGGCAGGTCAAGTCAACCTCACCGCCGGGCGATTATCTGCCCGCAGAGACCGAACATCTGTTATGAA